>VZTY01018610.1:37121-68629 GCA_013400935.1 Turnix velox
ATCAACTGCACCACACAGCTTGGTGTCATCTGCAAACTTGCAGAGGGTGCACTCAACCCCACTGTCCATATCTCCTACAAAGATGTTAAATACTGATCCTTGAGGAACACCACTCATCACTGGTTTCCACTTGGACAATGAGCCATTGACTGCAACTCTTGAAAGGTCTGCCATGACCTTTCAAATATGATGGACAGTGGTTTGGCAACTTCATCTGCCAGTTCACTAAGGACCTGTGGGTGGATCTCATCGGGTCCCATAGACTTGTGCACCTCCAAGTTTCTCAGGTGTTCACAATCCTGCTCTTCACACACAGTGGGTGGATCCTGCTTCCCCTGGTATATGGCCTTATTTTTCAAGACTTGAGTTGTGGAATCAGAGGCCATACCAGTGAAGAATGAGGCAAAGAAGTTGTTGAGTACCTCAGCCTTCTCCAAATACCCTGTGACCAGCTCTCCGGTGTCTCTTTGGAAAGGGCCCACATCTTCCCTAGTCTTCTTCTTTTCATTGACATATTTGTAAAAGTTTTTCTCACGTCCCTTTATGTCATCATACCATTAAGTAGCTGTGGTCAGCAGTGAGATTCTCCAACATTTTTCTTCTTTAGGCTGAAAAAGTCCAACTCCCTCTCTTTCTCCTCATGTATCTCCATTTTGTTTCTGGGTATCTGTTTTCTCAGTTGACTGCAACTTGGCCTCCTGGTGTCGACCCATGGTAGAAAAAATCTGAATTGGTCAAGAGAGAAGGCAGTGACAACAGACTTCAACCATAATTTGAATCCTGTGCTCAAATACTGTTTCAGAATCCCCACAGTAAAATAAAGAACGACTGAGCCAGAAAAATGCTGTGTTTTGTGGTGGCAACAAAAGAGGCTCTAGACAAGCTGAAGGGATTTGCCTTGATTAGGGTTTTTCTGGCAATGAAGGCTTCTGCCCAAGTAGCACCTTTCCCCACTCTGAGGTAATTTTCTTGTCTGCAGATGGTTAAGGTGGCCAGCTGTGAAACAGTTAATGCTGAATCAAAAATTCTAGCAAACAGAGTTTTTGTTAACAGCATTAATAGTTCATGACTCTTGGACAACTGTTCCTTCCCTTTGTAAAAAGATGCTGTATCCAGAAGGTTGCACCTAGAGCCCTAAGGACTGGAACATTTCAAAAGCTCCTCAGACACTGTTGCAGGGAGGAGAAGCTTTTGGTGGGAGGACCCGTGAGGTATCTACTCTATTGAAGAGTAGTGGAATTGAAAAGAACTTAACTCATATAACTTCTGAAAAACCTGAATTAAAAATGCATAATTGGAAGAGTGGCTTAGGGAATCAAATCATGGTATTTCTTTCTGAACTTGGTAACTTTCTCATAATAGGAAACAAACTCCAGAACTGAAACCAGTGGCTTACCTTCCTCAGAACTGTTCTAACTAATGGCCATGTATATTTATTTTCATAATGTGGCCAGAGGGTCAAACTGCTCTGCAGAAAGATTTTGAGAAGAGGAAATGATCACTCTTAAACATACCCCATGGTCATTGCAACAGAGCTGTGGTCCAGAGAACAAGAGGCTGGTGATCAGCCTAGGGGTGAGGTAATGGGATTAGGCAACAGCCAGATTATGCAGTATATTTTTTTCAAGTGACAACTAATATACAGAGCAGCACGATTTCTCCCTCTCCATCTTTCAGTCCCTGAAAAATGATTCATGTGATGCATCAAGTGATGAGGCAATGGTAAAGTGACACCAAAGACAGATTTGCCTGCAACCCTGAAGAGCTGCTCAGAACTCTGCAGAGGGAAGCTAGGTTCAGGCACGTGGCCAGCAATCACTAAAGATGTATCTTGTGTCTCTCATTCTGTTGGAGATACCTAGTACAGCTTAAATTTGATCCTTTTAATAGCAATTTATCCCATCCAAACTAAGCAGGGATTACTAGTTTGCAAAAATCATGCAGGTCTGCAAAGACTGAGAAATTTCAAGGTCCACAATGAAATGAATTCAGAACTTGTTTCCAAACAAATGATTGAGTAAAATTTCCAAGACCCGAGATTCTGAGCTCGGCTGCACAGGAAAATTCCATAGAGAGTATTTGGTTCCAGCATGATTAAAAGTGCAGTGTTCCTGCTTTTCCAAGAACTTCACAGGAGCTCAGCAGAACAACTAGTTTATGTATGTTTTCACTTACTAAAAATGATTATCTGAATTCACTTTAATGCATCATATCCTGTGCATTTTTCACTCACAATGAGCAATGATCACCCTTGTGCGTGATGTTTTATCTGGTCTTGCTTGGGGACAGTGGAAGGAAGTAATAAGGAAAGAGATTCTCCCTCTTTTTGAAGTGGGTGAGATACAGCAAGGGTGATTTGAAAGGAGAAAATCTGGCACAAAGAGAGAACTGCTTGTGCCTCTGTTCTCAGTGGAGTTTTGAGTCATTCATGCAGTGCAGTAGCTAGGGAGCCTGAGTGACTCATACACTGCTAACTATGGAGAAAAAAATATATTTTCTGAAACCTTCAAGCATTACTCACATTTTCACTTAGTATCAGCTGATTCTAGTAGCCTTATTCCACCTTTTGGGATCAAGTACAATGGGTTATATAAAAGATAGATTGGGCTCATGCTCCTTTTAAACTGATGTGCTAAATATGGCATCAGGCACCTTGCCTAGATTATGAAGTGTTTTGAATGTTCCTCCGTTCACCATGGAAGTTGTTATCTCTAACAGGAAGGAGCTGGAAAAATTGGAAAACTCTCACTGCAGCTGACTTCAAAAGCTTAGATAACTATCAAAAGTTTAGATAGCTATCTAAACTTGTGTTATGACTTTCATTCCAAAGGCTTCTCAAATGTTTGATCAATGGTAAGCAGAGCTTATAGCATATCCTAGGATTTATTATCTACTCCTCAACTTTCTAGGGTCTTCAGTACTCAAAACCATGGAACCAGAGGAAAACATTGACTCTTTTTTCAACAAGTCCAGCTCTCCAGTCTCCTCTTATACATTATGTGGTCTCATCACCTGGCCAACTTGGTGACCCTCCACTGGAATTGTTTCACCATGTCCATGCCTTTCAGTATGGGGAGCCCAAAATCATACCCAGCAGGTGGTCCAGATGTGATCTCATAAGTATTGAGTAAAGTGCATGGGCCCCTTCCCTTGCTAACACTAACATTGTTTGCTTGGTCTTTGCCATAAGGGACCATACTGCTTAAGAGTATCAAGCAGTAACATGATGTGGATCAGTGCATATGCATCATATGGTTCTGCAAATCAAATATGATCAGGAAATCTATATATGTAAGGAGATGTACATATGGTCACACTGTCCTTAATTTCATCCTCTTTGTGGAAGACTGTGTGGACTGATAGATACTGGAGTAAGACCAGGAGACTGACATCAGCAGGTTCCTGATGTATTGACAAAAATGACTCATTTCAGTTTTAAAGATAAGTGATGTAGACCCGTTTTGGAAGTAGTTTTGAGTTCTATGGAAAAATGCTGTGTAAGAGCAAGACATCATTTTGTGTACTTTTGTGAATACTTGTGTGATGTAGGTTTCTGCTGCAAAATTCTATCCCATAGCAAATTTCAACATTTGTGCTGCATTATTCTAATTTAATGTATCACGGTGGCCAAGAGTTTAATATGAATAAGAAGAAAACTATATTTTCATGGGTAATGAGAATACTCATCTTTATTATCAAAGATAACAAAATTAAAAAAAAAATCTGTGAGTTCTGGAAAGGTTTAGGATCCTCAATATGAGGCATGTTTGTGTCCCAAATAAATATGAGCTGTTGCTGTTAGTGACTTCTGTAGCGGTCTGATGTAATTTCATACTTCTTTCTACTGACAGCCTTTCTCGGAGACACGCCATTGTCTTCAGACAGGAAAGGTCCAAGATTTTACCAAGATTTCCAGGCCAAAATATTTCACCAGAAATCATTGAGAGCCTTCCAGTGCATCCCCAGGAAGATCAAAGCATTTTCCTGCAGTTCAATGAGGAAGGACTAAGCTTCCTTCTGCTGGTAAGGCCCAGAAAAACTTGGAGTTGTCTCTTCTGATGGTCTAGCAGATCAGAAAAAGTAATACAGGCATGAATGTGGACACAGAAAGGTGGATTTGGCTTGCAACATACCGGGATAAATCAGGTGGTAGTCACCAAGGCTAATGCTACAATTGAGACTCTTTCTAAAGCCTGGCTAAGATTTATTGGAGCCAACAGGTGCCTATGGGGTAAAATATTGCTTCATCCTTGGTGCAGTGATACTTGGTGTTCAGAACTGTTCCCAGGGGAGATGTGGGTAACCCCAGGGCTTAACCAGGCATGTTCTGGAGTGTGCATATCTCGGATAGAGACAGATGGTTGTTTGCTCACTTGAAATATGTAGGTTAATTCCCTAGAGGGACCTAGAGGTATCTTTATCTGATTGCACTTTGGGGGAAATTTGGGTAAAACAACCTCAATGGAATAGTGGGAAGCACTGATAAGTCAGGTCATGGTTTCCTGTGCACTGAGATGTTTAATATTAGGAAATTTAGTTTGATACTGTTAGCCAAAAGTGCTATTGCAAAAAGGCTTGAAGATTTTGTAAGGTAGTTGTTAGGAAATTAATCAAGAAGAGGGCAGAAAATGTCATTATGCTACTAAGTAATAAGTAATGTAAGTGTGAATGCAGGATACAGTTCTGTTCCCCCCTCATCTCAGAGATAGAAAATGTTCAGAGGAAGACAATCGTGAGTTTTAAGTAGTTTCCTATCTAAAAGAAGCCAAGTGGATCAAGACTCTCCACCCTAGGACAGAGGCAGCTGAGGTTCTATAGAGATGTATATATCCCACCAGGGTCCATTGAATTTGGAACAGAGATGGTGAAAGAAGTAGAGGTTTTTCACTATTTCCTAACTGTAAGAACTAATGGGACTCCATTGGCACAAACAAAAGAAAATACCTATAAAATGATGGAACAGATTGCTGTGGAAATTGTGAAGGTGGAAGCCATACAGATATTGAGGCCAAATGGAACAAATTACCTCCAACTGTGATTATTAAGCATGACATTGCGGACACAGTCTCTTACTCAGGAAGTCCCACAACCTTTCCTTTGTCAGAAGTCACCAAGAAAATGTGTCACTTGTGAATGTCCTCATTTCCACTGTTCTTCACATATTTTCTCCATTTGCCACCATCCTTCGTGGGAAGCTGCTTTTGAGAATGGCAGATTTATGCATTTTTTTCTGTATAACCTTATGTTTCTCCTTATCCTGATCCTGTTGTTGAGGATTTCTTTGCTCACAGAACAACTGTAGAGAGCTCCCACTCCTGGTTGCATGAGTCTGCCTTTGTACATGGGGCAGGTAACAATACTGTTCACACAAAATTAAAGAAATGACAGGTACAGTGTCTCTTGGGTAGCTCAGACCACGTTGTCACCTGGAACCTTGATTTGGCTAGTGGGAGAGGAAGAGTTGTCTGGGTAGTTTCACCAGGATCTTTTTCTTAGTGAATTACATCCTTCTCTTGGGGAATGGAGGTGAAGTCATTCTTGATGTCCTTACTGCGCATAGTGATGGACTCCTTTCACCCATAGCACATACCACCTTTGTATGTGTGCATGTTCTTCTGCCCTGGATGGTCGCTCTAAAGCCATAGGTGAAAGCAAAGCTGGGTGCCTTTGATGGGGGTAGAATTGAGAGTGCTGAGATGCAAAATAAAAAGCTGGGGCAGCATGACTGGTGTGCTGGAGTGGGGCAGAACCTCCTGCCAGCTGGGTGACAGCACAGGGCTATCTGAGAGATAGCCATGCCTGCCAGGCATATCTGCCTGGAGCAAATGTGGCATTGTGGGTAGTTCTGCAGGTAGTGGGACATGCTAAAAGTAGGACCACATAGAGCCAAGGCTTGGTGGGGCACCCTGAAAAGATCCCAGCTACTCACCTGTACCAGTCCTTGTCCCCCACTGCTCATAATTGGAGCTTGTATCAATTTGTATAGCACTGGGGGAAATAAAATTCTCTGCATCTGAGGACATTCAACACCTCATCCCACTCTGGCAGCCAGAATTGGTGTTGTCAGGTCTCTAGGAGAGGAGACCAGCAGTGCCAGAACATGCACTATTCTCCCAGCCTCATCTCTTCTGTGAAACACACTAGATGGCAATGATAGAAAATGCATTCTGATCATGAATGACCTTCCAGACAGCTGTGACCAACCCTAGTGCCCCAGTTGCTCTAGTGAAGGGATACTCTCTGGCCTCTCACAGCTGCACTGGACAGAGCTGCCACCTTCATAAGATCATATTTCACCTTTTAAATCCATCACTTGCACCTTCCTCTTGTCTCTGCTCTGCTTCATCCCACTGCTAAACAGGGATGGAGATAGCCAGAGTGGGGACTTAGGACAGGAGGTGTGTGACAGTCCAAGCTTTGCTTTGTTACCAGGTGTACAGTCTCGTGCGAGGAGAGAAGGAAGATATCCGCTTGTTGCTCCCATCACATTAAGCCTCGGCTTTGCAGTGCAAACTCTGGAGTATACACTGCCATTTCTAATTACTCTGTGCACGACTTGGCACAGTAAGGTCCCCTGTGGCAGGTCTCCAGGAGCTACTGTGACTCCCTCTGTGCACCCTCTACATTCAGGGGGAATCACTGGGGAGTTAACACTGCTGGTTTCAGCCTGCTACTGTGTTGCATGAATAATTATGGAAAAAATTTGCATTCATTCAACAGTGTGTGAGAGTATTTAAATTATAAAACCCATTTTCATTTAATTATGAAGAAAAAAAGAATAACAACAAACAACAAAAAAATTCGTATTAGACAGTTGGAGATCCTTAGTTTGCTTTAAACGAAAAGGTAGCTGTCAGTTTAGTTCAGTCTAAGAAGATGAATAGTTTGTTTGATCACCTGAGAAACAGGAGATCTTGTTGCCCAGTAGTTTGTTATTATATTTCAGCAAAAGGGCCCTTCTTATTCGATGTTAACTAGAGTTACAGAACTGGCAGTGCATTGTGCTGCTGTATCTCTGGCTTTAAGCCCTTTGATAACTACCTTTGAAGTAGAAGACGGCCTCACAATGAGACACAACAATAGGTAGGAACCATTAAGAAATGAACTTTCACATTCACCTGCATAAATCCAATTTAAATTGAAGTGAATCAGCTGTATTTCTTATTTAAAAAAAAAGAAAAAAAAAGAAACTTAAGAACTCACAGTGGCTAATTATTTTATGAAATTGTAGTTTTTTTACCAAAGAAAGGCCTTCAGGGGGTATTTTCATTTTTCTGTTCACAGCTGAAGAAAATCTTGCTAATATACAGAATGTTTCTTCTTCTTGCTTTACTAAACTACACAGCATGTGTCAGTCACATTCCCATACTTCAAGTGGACAATGCATGAATTAAAGGAAGATCCCAGGATTTCTGCATTCTTCAGATGTAAGGGTCTGCAGCAAAGCAACGGAGGTGCAGGTCTGTGCCAGCCCACTCACTCATGAAGGAAGATGTGCTGAAATTGTAGGACGTTGGTGAGGATGGCACTGTAGGGTGTATGGTGATATAGATGAGACTGCTGTTTCAATCACATTAGTTTCATTAACTAGAAGATAATTAGTATGAAACCTTCAGACTCTGGGCAAATCTGGGTGGCTGGTCCAACTGGTGTCGCTGATGTGGACACAGGATTCAGGGGGCCTTTGTTAGGGCTTTCCCTGTCATGTCTCCTCAGGAGGCTCTGCTTCACCATGTGAAAGCCCTCACTGCACCCATTTGTCATACCTAAACATCCAACCAGGAATTTGTCATGAGACTATTAAATCCTTTGTTCACCTTTCTTTTTTTTCTTTTTTTTTTAAATAATCTACCCCACATCATAGAATCATAGAATAGTTTGGGTTGGAAGGGAACTTAAACATCATCTAGTTCCCATCCTCTGCCACAGGCAGGGACACCTCCCACTAGATCAGGTTGCTCAGTGTCTTGTCCAGCCTAGCCTTAAACACCTCCAGGGAGGGGACATCCACAGCCTCTCTTGGCAACCTGTTCCAGTGTCTCACCACCTTCACCATAAAGAATTTCTTTCCTATATCTAGCCTGAGTCTGCCCTCTTCCAATTTGCATCTATTACTCCTACTCCTGACAACCTGTATCTTATTAAAAAATCCTACAAGGCTGAAAACACCACACTGTGCCCCAGCTAAAATGTTTGACTTATCATATGCAACTTGTTACACCTTATTCAGTCATCCTAAGCGCCTTTTTGGTCTGGCTAGTATGAACAGTCCTGTCTGGAGAGAGTTCCATATGACATGTTGCATGTTGTACTCCAGGGCATGAGGACTGCTCTGTAGTCATATATTTCTCGTTGTCCAAGTGCTTTAGTTAGAAGAAATTAATCTTCCTGCTACCATTCCTATACTGTCTTTTCACCATTTTATTTTCCCTTTCATTGTACTTCATCCATTTGTAGTGCCCTGACATGTTAACTGTTGTATTTTTCCCAGCACAGACTTTGTGTTTTTGCAGCATCTGCTGGAGAAGCTCCTTCAGCCTGACCCTTTCTTCCAGAGGGTGATACAAAAGAAACTGCTGCAGAATGTAAAGGGGAAGTAAAGGTCCAGCTGCTGCTGTATGTGGACCGAGGTGCCTTACATGATCCGCATTGAAACACTGACTGGTGCATCTTGTGTGTGGCCATGCAGCATGTATCTGACAGGCAGCAATGGCTGGTTCCTGACAGCCTGCAGCCTCATCCTGAAGCTATATCCTCCAGGCAGTGATGTCAGGACTGGTACATGGCACTGACACATCAGCCCTGTGGTTGCTGTGGCTTTCAGATGAGGTGGTGACTGTTGCATGAAAAATTACCTCTCCTCTCAAGGAGGCAAGTGAAGGCTGATGAGAAAAGTCACTGCACAATCTAGTTCTTCCTAGTATATACAAAATGTTTTCTGGTTCTCTGCTCACTGCTATTTCACTCTCAGCCTCATCTCTCCTTTAAGCCATCTTTCAATAATCAAGGATTTTTGGCCAGTGAAGCGGTCTTTCTCTTTTTCTAACCCCAGCATCATTCAGAACAGAGGTTTGTGAACTGTTACACTAGACACAACATCAATACCAGAAATAATTAAAGAGTGCAACCCCCTGGCCTGCTGTCTGTGAGACAGGGCTTCAGGAACATGGGTGGTAGTCCAGCCTTAGTATCTTGGGCATATTGTCCAGGAGGTCTTAAACAAACAACAGGAGTTATCATTCACACACATTCAGACCAACAGACTTTTTGGATTCTGTATTTCCCAAATGCTAGTCTCAGCTCTGGCATAATTTTTCCTGACTTCATATTTTTCCTTTTAATTTAAAATTCATTTGGCACAGTGTAAGCTTTTGTTATGAAGTTGTCCAAAAGTAACACAAATTCAGACTGCAGGTTAGGAAGATGTGTTCAGTGATCAGAGGAACAAAAGGTAACTAAAGCTTTCCAGTGAGTAGGTGGAGTGAAAGAGCAAACCATCCTTGAGGATGGTGTCTGAAAGGAATAACACAATGCAGTTTCCTGAGATAGCCCAGGCATCCTCTTAGGCCCTATGATTCACACGACATTTGTGCCTCATTCACAGATTCCCAAACGTCTGTCTCCTACTGTTATTATTTTTAGCTTGGTTTGCTAAAGAAACAAGGCTGATGTGATGAGGCTGTCCATCTGCCTGGCTGTCTATTAGTCTCATCTGTCCCTTCTTCCTTATGAGGACAGGCTGAAGGAGTTGGGATTGTTCAGCCTGGAGAAGGCTCAAGGGGGACCTCACAGTTGCTTATCAGTTCCTGAAGGGGGCCTACAGAAAGGATGGGGTAATGATTGTAACTTGGAAGAGGAGAGATTCAGGTTAGATACAAGAAAGAAATTCTTTGTGGTGAGGGTGGTGAAACACTGGAACAGGTTGCCAAGAAAGGCTGTGGATGCCTCCTCCCTGGAGGTGTTTAAGGCCAGGCTGGACATGGCACTGAGCAGCCTGATCTAGTGGGAGGTGTCCCTGCCTATGGAAGGGGGGTTGGAACAAGATGATGCTTAAGTTCCCTTCCAACCCAAACTATTCTATGATTCTTCCAAAACCCTGTGAAACTGCTGGCCTGTTTCAATCCAGTCTGATGGTGGGATGGAAGTCTCAGGGTGAATTATCCTTTATGTGTTGTAAAAAATGGCAGCTCCTCTGCAGCTCTTGGTGGGGGAAAAGGCAAGGTTAATCCAGCTGTCAATGCCCTGTCTGAGACAGTAACCAGGCTCTAGCAGACAAGTACGTACTGTACTAGACAGTCAAGACACCGGACGTTTGAAACTTGAAGCAGCATGTGCTGCTGCCATGTCACCTGCTGGAGGATGTTCTAAGGGAGATAGAATATGTTTGCTATTGCTACGTAAAGGTTACAGAGATGAAGAGCACTTTTCTTCAGATAAACCAACTTTACACATGTCTGCAGCTCCCTGAGAAGCACTTTCATCTGTAACCCCATGTAACTCTCCAGGTAAAGGGTTCAGCTCTCACCATGTGGATGACTTTGTATGTTAACTGCCTCCTCAAGTGATCTACTTCAGGCATGGATTTGATTTGCCTTCTGAAGTCAAGTGTGCCTGTGCTTACACTGCCTAACTGCTTGAGGGTGAGAGGAGAGTATGACCTCTTTGGGGAGCTTTGCCGTCCATGCAGGAGAACAGAGTCATCAGTCCCAACCCCAGATTTCCAGAGATTACTTTCTGCACTGCCAAGGCAACATTTAAACATGCATACTGCAGCACCGATAGCCTGACTGGGAATATAAATATACGCTTGGGTTTGTTTGATGGGGCTGCTCAACCTCTAACATTAATTGCCCATCGTTGCATGCATGAGGCTGCTCTCATGGCCCTGAGACCTTTTGAGATTGGCTGCATGTCATCCAGATTCTCTTACTCTTCATTTCTTATAAGCTGAATAATCAGAATAAAGCTGCATTTCCTTTCCTGCGGGGCATTTCCTTCCTGCTCAGCTCTTTCCTTTATGATCATGCACAGTCCACCATTTTGCAGGTAGGAAGGATATAATCCCTCTCAGGTGCTCTCAGGATCTCCCTGTGACTGGCAGCTGATGAACCATCCTCTCTTTTCATTTGTTGGCTTCCTTTCTTCAAAGGGACTCAATAGCCTCCGCAGATCCTCAGCTTCCCTCCCAAATGGAGTGAATTTACATCTCATTTCCATGTCTTTCTAAACTTCCCAAAATAAAGCCCACATGTTTAACAAAGAAAGCCGTGCAAGGTTGTGCATCCAGGCAAGGAGCTGCTAGTGGGGAACTGCTCATGCCCTGATTCTTTTTCACTGCTTCCATTAGGGTACTGCTCTCCAAACATCACGATCTGTGTTTTGATGCCCAGCTTTCAATTGCAACCACATGATCTGCTTGTCTGTAAGCAAAGGACTTGCCCTGTTTTGGGATATGAATTACAGTCATGATTTCACCCTTGGCTAAATCGCATGTTTATTCCTGGTAAGAAGCTATGAACTCTGCTTCAGTAGAGAGGAAATCATTACCCACGTCAGTGCCCTGACAAGGGAAGGGACTGTGGAGGGAGAAGCACAAACATCACAGAAAAAACCTAATGTTCTTGTTATGAATAAAATATGCAGCCTGGCTTTAATCATGGAACAGGATGGCTCCAAAGAGCATCAGAGGCCTGGTTTACAGGGCATAGGATAGCTACTTTTCCCTCCCATTACAAGAACCTTATTTTAGATGACAAAAGCAAGGAGAAAATACTGAAAAGTCAGGAGGAAGTGGAAGTATGCCTCACAGCATGCAGTGTCAGTTTGTATCTGCAATGTGGAGTTAAAAAGTCATCTTGCTGTGGCCTGACATCACTATATCTCCACTTCCATTCCCAAACATGGGCTTTCCTGGCTGTCAGAAAATTGCTGCTCAGAGGAGCAAGGGCCAACAGAGGACTGACTGGTGACATCACTGCTCCTGCTCCCTTGGGTGTTCCCTGCATGAAGCTGGGGGAGGCATCAGGAGGCATTTGCCTGTCTTGTAGTCAAGGATTTCCCTGTGCTAGGGAAATATTCAGCAGTTTTCTTCCTGGCAGTGCTAGAGGACATGTGTGACATCCACAGGGATTCTGAAGTCTCCTCCTTTACATGGAGGGGAATACTTAAGCTGTTAGAGAGCTGCCTGACAGAGACAAGGTTGATACAGCTCCAACCCCCAGGTCCAGGCAGTAACAAGGCTGGACATGTAACCCCCATAAGTACACACACAAGCACACATATACCACACATACATGCATGGCTGGACACACTGATCTACACAGACGTATGTAGCCAGCACTTCCATAAACACCAACAGTGCTGATGGCCTCATCCTGTTTCCCTCTGGCTGAGCAGAAAGGATGATAGTCCATCAGTGGAGGGTGTGAATCCCTGCAACAGCTGGGCTCAGATGCTCTGCTTGCCCAGTGACTAGACCTGGATCCCAGTCTTCCCAGTGGCCAGCCCATTTGCATCAGTAAGCACCTGATGCTGCACCTCTGGCCTCTCCTGGGGTGGCACCCCAGGCTCATGTCCCTCTGCTGCTGCTTCTGCAGCTGCACTCAGACCCCACACGCCTGTGGATACAGGATGGAATCTCTCACCCAGGAGATATTAGAAACAGCCTTTAGTGAGGAAGCAGGATAGACTGGACTGGGCAGAGTAGAGCAAGGCATGGCCAGACAAGCACAATCACTAGCCTTGGTGACCTTATCCCTCTGTTTTCCCACACTTGTTCCTCCCCAGGTGAACTTGATCCCTCTGTCTCCCACCTCTGCTTCCTCCATGCTTCTGGGCTCCCCCAGTTGCCACAGTGCCTCCAGGTTCCCTGTGTGCATGGAGACTGCCCTCCAATGGACTGATGGGCAGCTTGGGAGGGGTGGAGAAGAGAAGGACTCATCAGAACTCACCTCAAATTGCCAGGCTCTTGCAAAGAAGAGTATGTCTTGGTGCAACAACACTGGATGATTATTTTGTCCAATGTAGGTTAATAAAAACTGCTGTGGACATTATGGCTGAAATAGGGGATACTCAGCCCACTCTTCCCTTTCCAAGGGTAATTTTTATTTTGCTTGGAAGAGTTTTTAAAATACTTCAGAGCTTGACTCTGCTGCACACAAGACTCTGTGCACTGCTCCAAGTCCTGTCCCAGATCTAAGGAGCATTCATATGCTGCCTGGGAGCTGTTTATGGTGTCTCTTCCCAAAAGTAATAGCATCTGGGCAATGGTGAAGGCTTGGGGCACCTTTAGGTAGCTGATTGCACCCCACCATTCCTCAAAGGGCAATCAAGAGGGCCATCCCTTTCTGTTTTTTTCTTACAAATTGACAATTGCTTTACAGTGATCTCCTTTACTGTGTATGAAATAACAGATTTTGGTAAATTACTTTAGTCATCAAGACCTTGTTTTGCTTTATGGTTTAATGTAGAAACTACTAATTTCCCTATGTACAAAAAGAGGTTTCTACCTTGATTGTTTAGTAGCATGAAGGACAAACACTTTCATATTTACGTTTCTTTTTTTGGTAGGTTTCTGGTGAGCAGGATATTCTTCAGAGTCACTGCTGGGTTGTGGTAAGATAACAGAGAGCCAGAGCAGAGCCTTGGGCCAGCAGTGGCCAGATAAGAATGTCCTTCAGTGTTCACTTGGCAGCACTGGCTGGCCCTGAGTCCTTTCTTATCAACAGAAAGAGCTGTAGAACACTTTGAGAAGTGTCTGAAGTCAAAACTTGGAGATGAGATAAAGGCTACCACTACTAGTCTCTGTGTAGCACCATTAACTTGCCGATATCCATCAGTAAAGCTCTGCTGCAGCTTTCACCCGCGCCTGAGGAAATCTGTTGGTTTTTTGTTCATTTTGCTCTCCTCAGGTCAAGGCTATTCAAGCACAGCTTTTGCAGGGAGCTGAAAGCCCATAAGGCTTAACAAACCATAAGGGGGGTTAAGGTCCCTTCACCCCAAACTATTCTATGATTCTACTTAATACTGAAAAGTCCAGCAGGGATTAGTGAGAATTGAGCATCTCTGTCTCTAAGAAAAGTCTTGATCAAATGACTAGATTTGAACATTGACAACTGTAGGGACAGGGTCATCTTTCACCATACTTTCCCACCACCTGGGAAAGCATAGCACTCTGCTAGTGCTATGCCACCATGCAGAAACCACAGCACAGAGAGGAATCTCTGTCTCTCCCATGGATATTGCTGTAAGGAGCTCACTGGTGATCATCTCACTGCCACTGCTGCTCCTGAGGCTTCTTGCAGGTGCTACACACAGACCAGCAGTCCCCCTGGCACACCAGCTCCCTGCCTCTCCTTCTCAGTGTCATGCCTTGCTGTCATGGAGAAAAGCAGAGCTGGACTTTTTTTACCTCACAAATTAGCTGTGAAAATTCATATGAACATTACCTTGTTCAAAATTCTGCTACTAATATTTCACATATTTACTTTCAAATTACTTTCTGGCCTTAGTTCAGAGATTAATCACTGCATGTAAAGCATCCTTGTACTTCAGTTTAATATGCAGGGGAATCCTGTCCCATGCTGTCAAGTTTTCCTGTGTTTGCACTTTGTCTTTTTTATTTGGCAAGTTTGTGCCTGGATTACTGAAATGACTTCTTACATTTTCCAGTGTTGGGAGATGAAACAGGTGAGAAGGTTCAGGACTCCTGCTTCCTGTCTCTTGCCCTTGTGCAAGGCGACTTCGCTGTGCACATGTCTGAGTTGCCAAAGCAACTCCCAGGTATGATGACTCCTGACACTTGGCACTGAGTATTTGTTGAAGCCTTTTTTAACAGCATATAAAGAAAAATAACTCCTGTCTGCTGCTGTGTGAAAGAGGAGCACTGCTGTGAGAGAGGGAGCTGCTCAAATCAAGCAGGGGCAGGGACATATCCCACCAATCTCTAGGCTCAAGGAGTACCTCGCCATTTTCCCTTGAGGAACTGTTTTCACAGTAACCAATGTGTAAAATGGGGATGATCCCTCCTCTCACAAACGTACACAAAAGATCCAGTAATGCTTTCCCCAGTATTTTCAATCTCTGGAAATCACTACACCTGACCTTGCATGCAGTCTCAGCACCCAGCAATCCCAGCAAGGTCTTCATCTCTGACTCGCTGTGACCATTGGTGACTCAGCTTTGAAATACTGTGTTTTTCCACTGAAGCTGCGAAGTACAGTGTTTTTCCACTGATAATTTTGATAAGTATAACCTTAAACTAGGCTACACTGCAGATGAGAACTCAAGAACAATTTCAATCTCCTGTTATTTACTTGTTGCATCATGAATCACAGTGTTACAGGGTGCACATGATATTCCTTGATGATATAATTACAATGTTCTCTATATGCTGTGCTTTCTTAATTCTTTGTATTCATCACTCACCTTTTAGAAACGTGTGCCTTAATTTTCATGTACATATTATCCAGTTCAAGACTAAACATAGGAATCAAAAAGAAGACTCATCATATAACAGCCACATCGTGTCAGCTGAGTATCTGCTGTGTTTGCTAGCCTCCCACTGCAGCCTTTGCTCCCATCCCACATATGAGCAGTGCTGGGTGGCTACAGGATTTGTGAAGTGAGATGGATTCCTTGTGCTGATCTTTATAATGTGTGACCAGAAGCCATTCCCAGCCTTATCAACTGGGACATACAATGATGAGAAATTCCTCTGTGCTAGGTGGGGGTCTGGCTGGCAATCTAGCCCCCTCATTGATGCTCTCAGCTCTCTCCTCGAAGGCCTTAGTAGTCTCTCAAAGGAGAGGACTAAGAGACACAATTTCCTCCAGTGTCTCCCCACAGTGTGCCCCACCCCCACTCAAGTGACAAGCGGGGATGGGAAATGGCAAGCAAAAACACCTCCAAAGCCTTCTCCAATGGTTCAAGTGAGGCCATCTGAGTCTGGATTGTGAAAGAAGCTGATCTGGAAAGCTTGATGCAAATTCCAAGGAAATTGCTTCTTCTGGTGTGACCATTGGTGGACCAAGCATCACCAAATGATAGAATTATAAAACGGTTTGTGTTATAAAGATCATTTAGATCATCCCATGGGCAGGGATACCTGAGCAGCACCATCACACTCAGGCTTTTTACTCCAAGCTTTCTTAAGACTGTTAATTCATTATCCATTGAGTTTCCAGTCCTGCTGTAGCTCTCCCTTGGTGATTGCCAATACAAAGATTTACCCATAATCTACTTCTCTCTTTGCCACCAAGTCTTGCAGGGAGGATGCCAGTAATTTTCCAGGCTTGTCCCCCTCTGCTCCCCATTCAGCTGTGACTCCAGCTGCTGCTGCTGCACCACTGAGGGTCCACAGACATGACAAAGGTGAGTGAACAAAGTGCAGGCTGATCAGCAAACAGCCTTACAGGTGCCTTCCTGTCATGGAGCACATCCTACAAAGCCTTGGATTTTCTTTTGTTTCTCTTCCTTCTCCCACACCTCATTTTCATACTTATGAGCACACAAATGCAACAGGGAAATTTGGGAAATCTGTTACTAAGGCAACTGATTAGGTGATGATGCAAGTTACCTTATTATTTGAAAGTCAAGGTGCCCTGTGTTGCAATAAGCTCCTATCAAAGGGGAGAATGAAAGTTTTCATAATGCTGACTTACCCACTCAAAAGCAGTACAGCCCTAAAAATTACCTATCTGGAGAATACACCAGAAACCAATGTACAGTGAGTGGAGATAAAATCTCCTCACTCCCATGCTGGTGGAATGATATAGGGGGCAACTTGCTGCCAGCACTGGATGTCATGCAGTTCATGGGAAAAAGCACTCATGGGAGGTGAGTAATTAACCACATCCATCTGTAATTATCTTTCATTACAAAGAAATCAGAGCAGCAAAGATGTGGATTCTTGGACCTAAATGTTGTTCCTAAATACAATGGCGATGTTGGACTGAGGCCTATGGTTCCCTAAAGCAGTTAACTTGAGTTCACTTAGTTTTCAAGAGAACATTTTCCTGCAGCTAATCCTTGATAGAATAGTTTGGATCAGGCCATGCCTTTTCCCAGTTTAATCTCCCACAGCTCAAGCACAGGCTTTTCTCCTGATTTTTTTTCCCTGCAGTATCCTGTTCCTTCCAGTCTTTATACATGTTGCCACCCAATGTGCCACACCAACTTGAGCCCGTGCAGCATTTCTTTTACTTGGATGGTGCACAGAAACTAGGAAGGAAGAGTCAGGAGCCAGCTCAAATCATAGAATCATAGAATAGTTTGGATCGGAAGGGAAGGGACCTTAAAGATCATCGAGTTCCAACCCCCACTAGATCAGGCTGCTCAGTGCGTTGTCCAGCCTGGCCTTGAACATCTCCAGAGAGGGGGCATCCACAGCCTCTCTGGGCAACCTGTTCCAGTGTTTCACCACCCTCACTGTAAAGAATTTCTTTCTTATATCAAGCCTGAATCTACCCCCTTCCAATTTACATCCATCCCATCAGATAAGATATACTCCCATCAGATATCGTATTAAAAAGTCCTTCCCCTGCCTTTCTGTAAGACCCCCTCAGGTATTGATAAGTTACTATGAGCCTTCTCTTCTCCAGGCTGAACAATCCCAACTACTTCAGCCTGTCTTCATAATGCAGTTCTCCAGTCCTTTGAGCATCTTCGTGGCCCTCCTCTGGACCCACTCCAAGAGCTCAATGTCCTCCTTATGTTGAGGACTCCAGAACTGGACACAATACTCCAGGTGGGGTCTCACCAGAACCAAGGACTTGATCACACCCTAGTGAGAGTGGTATCTCTTGCCTCGTTCTCTGTGTCCTTCATCAGTACAGTCTCTTTACAGCCTTCAGCCCAAGGATACTCAGGTACCTGCTGTCCTCCCTCAATGGGGGAATTGCCAGGTCTGCTGGTGCCTCTGGGACTTTACTCAACCCGATGACATTTGCAACTCCACTGCCTCTGATACCCACCACTGTTACTTTCAATGTGTCTTCACACAGATCTGGCTCCTTCCTGTATGCCAACATATCTATCTTGGGCTTTTTCGCCCCTGCCAATATCTGCAGTGTTTTTCTTAGTAAGATCTCCTTTGCTCACAGACAGGTCAAAATTATTATTTCTGGATCCCCAGGAACAGGAGGGGAAGAATCAGTCAAAGTCAGCAGATAAGGACTTTGAGTGTTAAATTTTGTAAGGAGATGCCAGTCATGTCTGACAGGGCTTCCTGAAGGCTTCCAGAAAACCAGAGGCAGGGCCAATTCAGACTAAAGGAAAAAAAATGCTGGAGGAGAAAGCAGTGCATAGCCTACTGCATTTGGTCCAACATACCAGGAGCCTTGCAAAGTACCAGAAGATGTTAACCTGATGTCCTGGACTTCACATTGCCTCCTTTGTCCTGTATTACTGTCCTTCTGCAGCTGCAGAGGCATCAGCTGAAGTGAGCCTTTTGAATAGCTTTGAATGAAAAATCCCACCTCAATTGGGGCTTGCACAGTGGGTCTAGTTTTGTGCAGCACCACACAGGTTTTTAGCTTTGTGCATGGCAGCAGTTGGGTAGGGAAACATGGGCACTGCGTGCCCTACCAAAAAAGTTGGAGGTGTTGGTGTCCAAAAGCACTGTGGAGAAGCGGCTGCAGGAGGACTGCAGAAGACCTGCTGGTGCTTGCCTTGCCTTGCTGCCTTGTGGCTTCCCAGAGCCATCTCACCATTGAGAGGATGCCACAACTGTGACTGAACCATTGATCTCCACAGATGTCACCTTTACCATTCTGCCTCTCTCTGCCCCTTTCTGTGCCTGCTCCTTGCCCTGGTCATCTCTTGGTTTCCAGGTGGGTGCGGAGAGGGTGCCAGATCTGCCACCATGCACGGGCCAGGAAGAACATGTTGTTCCTGCAGGACTGTTGATCTTGCAAGAGGTGCCACAGTCCAGGATGAGCTGCTTTTCCTGTCTGACCTGAAAAGCCTAAAAATCACAGAATCATAGAATTGTCTACATTGGAAGGGACATTTCAGATCATCTAGTCTAGCCATTAATCTGATGCTGACAAAGTTACCACTAAACCATGTCCCTGAGCACAATGTCTATCCATCTTTTAAATATCTCCAGGGATGGTGCTTCAACAACTTCTCTGGACAGCCTGTTCTAATGTTTGATAATCTCTTCAGTGAAGACATCTTTCCTAATATCCATTCTAAACCTCCAAAGTACAGCTTGAGGCTGTACCAAGACAGAGTTCTTCCTTCTTTATTGAGAAGACATGCCACAGAACTCCCCATAAAGCACAGGGAAGAGGTCAAGAGGGAGGAGGTATTAGGTATTATTATTAATATGAGGCATTACTTCATCCTGAGGTATTAGGCAACATACCATGGCTTAAGCTGATAGAGGAAAACTTCTACGTGATCTTTTTGCAACCATTTGAAAAGGGACCTTAAATCCACCATCTCCAGAACTCACCTTGCCACTGATATGTCTTCATACAGGGGGGAAGACAAACCCTCTGTTGTGAATCCCCCTGCATGCAGAATCCCCGTGGGATGCAGCAGGCACCTGGCTTTGGGATGTCCTTGTTCTGTGTCCCCAGTGCAGTCCTGGTCCCGGCTGCCCACCATGTGCCATGCCTTGTGCTTTCTGCAGTGATTTCCCAGTGGACCGAGGAGGGGAAATGAAAAGTAAAACAAAATTGCAAATCCGCCTCTGCTCTGTGGGAAATGCTCAGGTAATATGAATAGCAACAGAGAGGAGACAACCCCCTACCACTTTCTAAATAGAGTCAGAACCTGTATGCAGTGCTAGTAAAACTAAAACAATCATCCCCTTTCTCTTGAGGAATTCATACACTTCTGATTTTTTAATATTTTTTTCCCTGATTGTGATATACTTGACACTTTTTACCTCTTATTTTTTTTCTTTTATTTTAAATAAATGCAGCATCTTGTAATAGTCCTTTGCAGTAGGGCTTAGGTACAAGAGTTTTAAAAGGGGTAGCATCTTGACCACAGTCTTCCAGTAGCTAGGTGCTGAAATCCATTACAGCAGTCAGGGCCACAGAAAGGTCTTGTGGTGAGAAGCTGAAATGAAAAAGTCACTGAAAAGTGAAATGAAAAGGCAGTGAAAGAGTGACTGGGGAAGGGCTGAGTGGCTGAGGGAAGCAATCCTGTAGGGACAACAACATCTTTCACATCTCCTTCTGGCCCAGCAGTCCATAGACTCACACAGTAGCCAATAAGCTGAGATGTCCTTGATGCTTCTGCATCTCAAAGCCCCCTGCACGTCTGCCCCCCTGCCTAGGGTTTACTTGGGCTGGTTTGAAAGTGGCTTTCCTCTGCTGATCTCCTCATTGGATAATGTGGACGTTGCAATAAATGAGATGAGAGAAGCTGAGTTACACCTTCTCTCTGTGATCTCTGAAATGCGGAGCATCCCAGACCTAGAAGCAAGAGCAAGGCTTGCTTTTAGCCACCTGAAATCAGCCAGCTGAATTAATGCATTGTCCCTGCTGTTCTACCATGCACTTCACATTGCTTTATGCCAGAGCAGAGAGTGTGCAAGGCCATAACTTCACTAGATTCATTCCCACCCAAGTTTTTTTGAGTGGCAGTGGGGTAAGGGTCCCGCTGGAGCACTCCAGATGTGCAGGGTTGCTGCTGGGATGGCTCCTGAGACCTCCTGGTCCCCAGCTGTACTTCAAGTACTGCATATTGCCAAGGAGAAGGAGCACCCCACCACCCACCACAATCTGTGGGTTCCCAGCACAGCTTGGAGGACCATCTCCATCCTATAGACGATGGGGAAAATCAAGGCACAAAACTGGTTTAATTCAACTGTCTCCAAAACTGTGGACAATGTAAGAACTTCCTCTTCCTCTCATTTCTCAGTTCACCTTGAAACACCTGGTCTTACGTAACCCCCCTCAGCAAGTTGTTTGCTTGAGCTTTCACTGCAGAGAAGAATTCAGTCCTAAAGCCATTACTTTATTTTGTACTAGAGGTAAATATGACAGGACTGTTTTACTTGCTTTCTGGGAAACCTTGGCTTCCGTTCAGTTCAGCTCTGTGGTGTCTCAGCAGAGCACCATCTAAAGGAGATGGAGCTCCCCATAGGAGAGCTCCAATTAGATTTTCTGCCTTTACATGTTAATTTTCCTGATTGTAATATACTTTTATGACCAAAGGAACCGGAGGATGTTTTTAGATAGAAATAACTCTTTATTTTTATTGCAATAATTATTTATTTTCAGCAATAATTAGGTGTTAATTATGCTTCCAACTTCTCATGTCCTATAACAACTTCCTTATATAGATGGAACCATGTGGAAGCTCACTCCAAAGCGTAGTACTGCAAAACTGAACAGTTGTAGGATTTTTGATGTACATTTTAATATTACTTGGGTGCCAGAGCTGAACTGAGGGTGAGTAATAGAAATTCACTGTCATTGAAATATCTGGCAGTCCTTTACAAACCTTCCTTCCCATCTCTGACTCTTCTATAATTTAATTTGTTCCTCTGGTCTTTAATCGAGAGGTTGCTATTTGCACTGGACTTTTTTAACAGTGTTGTACAGTATCATGAGTGCTTTCTAGGAAAAAGTGCTAAATAAATACAATCATGGGATCATAGAAATAGCTTAGGTTGGAAGAGACCTTTCAAAACATGTAGTCCAATCATCAACTAACTCTGGCTAGAGCCATCCCTAAACCTGGTCTCTAAGCACTATATCTTCCCATCTTTTAAATACCTCAAGGGATAGTGCCTCAGCCACTTCCCTGAGCAGCCTATTTCAATGCTTGATAATCCTTCCAGTGTAAGTATTTTCCCTAATATCCAGACTAAACCTTCCCTGGCACAACTTGAGGTCATTTCCTCTTGTTCTATCAGCTGTTACCTACAAGAAGAGACCAACTCCCACCTCTCTACAACATCCTTTCAAGTACTTGCAGTGAAATAAGATCTCCTCTCAGCCTCCGATTTTCACAGAATCATTCTGTACAGAAAGGAGTTCTGGAGGTCACCTGGTCCAGCTGTAGTTGATGAAACCTGACTAAAAGACCAAAGCTCTCATCCCATTCCTGCTCATGGCAGTGTAAGTCAGGAGTTAACATTTCTTGTCAGCACTAAGATGCACGGTCATTTTTCCATTGATTTATTTTGGTAATGTGCTTGGACTGGGAGGCAAAATCTAGAGCTCCCCAGAGGATCTCAGAAGTAATACTTCACCTATCCTTTGGTGATCTGGGCATTTAATTAGGATAAGACTGTTCTGCCTTGCAAAATATGTACTTTCAATTTGCACAGCATGTGAAGTATTACTGTCTTACAGAGCCAGAGAGGCACTATCAGTCTGGGCGGGACTTCCAAAGTGCAGTTCCTCATCAAGTTCCTTGCCTTCTGCAAACCTGATGTGGATGCAGTTCTTCCTCTTCTATAGGCTGCTGAGAAATATCCAACAGGATGCTTTCAGAAAGTGGTAAAACAGGGACACAAGGTCAATCTGAAGTCAGGAGGTACATGATTTAGGAAAGGAACAAACCCAAGCCAGGATCTGAGGTAGACACAGCCTAGCCAAGAGACCCCCTGTTACCTGCCCATGGCAGCAGCACACTCATCAATTGCTGGCAGCAGTGCCAAATCCGATTTTCCAGGTCATCAGTCTTACCAGTCACTGTAAAACATTATATAACTCAACTCCACTTGTTATTCAGCCTGCATCACATCTCTGCAAGGCTTAAGCCAAAGATCTGGGCAGATTTTGCAAAATCAGATCCAGTCTGTTAATGGGAGCCTCATGGTTTTGTTGTCGTGGCTTAGTGTGTGCTGCTGCTCAGCCCTGCAGCACTGTGTCTCCTCCACATGACATCAGGCATCACCCCAAAAGCCTACTAAATCGTGCTTCCAATCTTAAGGTTGTGTGCTGTGCAGTTAAGTGCCTGAAGAAGTGTTTTTCTATAGCCGTGAGCCTGTAGCAGGACCAGCACTAGCCAGCAGCAGAGCCCCAAGCCTTTCTTCAGACTTCTATCAATGGAAGAAATACAGAGATCACGATGAAGGATAAACAGGGAGAGTTTGCTTGATGGAGGAGTTCATTGCTTTGAAACCCTATATAAGGTTGTGTGATGCAGCAGTTCTTTCCCTGTGCATCCTTTAAGGCTGCTGTCTCTTTTTTTGCTCTCTGCAACAGCTTTCTCTAAAATATCAATTCACATCTGTTCCTGATCCTTCATATGACACACAGTATTTGGTCCAGCAGTGTGCAACCACAGAGAACACTGCAGTTCCCTGTTTCTTCTCTCCACATTTTCCAGTTCGGAAATGTTGTGAGAGTCAGAGGGCAGGTTCAAGAGGGAACAGTCCAAGAGGTGAGAAAATGAGGACCACCTTACTGGACCAGATCAAAAGTCCATCTCTAAGCAGGATTTCTGATGGTCTATGCATGGAGGAGACAGTCAACACTGGAAAAAGTGTGAAGATGGGATGAGAAGAGAGGGACTCTGCAGCTTCCTGAAGTAAGATTTGCCAGGCTGGAGGCTGTAGAGAGCCTACTGCTTCTAATAACCATCTAAGATCATGGAAGCAGGAACAATCACAATCTTCATACCTCTGCAATGTTCAAATTGCATTGCTGCATTTTAATTTTTTTTCCAACATGCTGTGTGGGTGTAACAACTAAACCCAACAAAAATGCTGAAAGTAGATCCTTCACAACAATCACCACAGGGCTCCTAAGGCAATTGTCTCCTTGGGGATAGCCAGGAGAGGGGCCCAGCCACACCTGACAGATGTGAATTGCTTTGCCAGGGCACTGATAAACAGCACTCAGATCTGTTGGAGATGAGAGCCGTGGCTGGCCCTGCCTGGAATTTAGATGTGGCTCCAATTCACAAAATCTTTCCTTCCTGCTCTCTGCTAACATTTAATATCTGCACAGTTCATGCTCACAAGCACTCTAAAGTGCTGGCCAACCACCACTGGCTAACTCTGCGCTCAAATATTTGGGGAAAGCAAATCTCCCATTATGTGTTTAGGATGAGAAAAAAAAATCACTCTTTGCCTGGAGTGGGTTCGAAGGATGACTAGCCAGTATGAATCACAAATGTTACAGTCCAATACATCATTCCAGACTGTGCAGGGTGTTAGGGCACATGGTTATGTTCCCTGATTTGATGGCTTATTTAACTAATCAGCACAGCAGGAGCAGTTCATTTCAACTATTCCGATAAATGAGAGCTCTGTAATTTGCACATGCAGCTGTAATAGTTGTAATGCTTCATTCCTGCTGTGCTGCTTAGTTACATAAACCACCTAGTCCGAATCAATACTTATTTACTGTACCTAATCAACACAGTCTGAATTACAAACATGAGGAATTTGCATAGAAGCTGAGCCGTCGGATTTTCCCCCAGGTACCAGCATCTGAGGTTTTCCTAATCCATTCAAAAGGGCAGGAGAAAAGGATGTGAAAAACAGTGGAATAACAAGCAGCCTGAGTGAAGGCTTTGTTAGCTCTTTTCGTGGGGAATGCAGGGCTTTGACATTCATAACAAGAGGCTGCTGGAAACCATGGAGGAAATCCACAAGAGCAGCCCCTCCTCTGCTGCAGAAACTTTGGCTAGGGATTTCCAGGCAGCTTTCAATCACCAGCAGAGGGGCTGATGGGCTGGAGACAGAAGGAACAGATGAAGGTCCAGATCTCATCAATGAAGCCTGGTGGCATTCACCAGCCCTTGGGGCAGACAGGAGATGGTGAGAACCTGCAAACCTCATCAGGGCTTGTGTATCACAGTTGGTGAGCAGTGCTCCCAGAGCAGGCCTGATTTAGGAAAGACAGCGGTGATCCAGCAATCCTGCCTATGGTTTGCTATGTGTAATGCTGCTCCTCTTCTCCCAACCTCAAGGCCGAGCTCTCACTGATTATTTACAGCAAAAAAACCAGCTCAGGGGATGGTTGACCATGGTCCATACCCTTTTCAGGCATCCTCCTTAAAATGCTGGCCACAGCACAGCCCAGGTGGTGATGGGATGATCAGGCAGAGAGGCAAGGAAGTCTGCTCTTGTGGGCAGAGGAGTTGCTGGGCAAGGTGGGAGCCAGGCTGTGCTGGATCAGTCAAGGTGGCATTCAAGATCTGCCTACCTTCTCTTTACAATACATGCTTTGAAAGATTAAAATAACCCCTTACTCTGTCCATTTGAAAAGGAGTGGTACCATTTTGATTCCCGAGATAATTTGTTTTGAAAATAGCAGAAGGGGAAATTCGGCAAGGAAAAGGATTTCATCCTCCAAAAGACATGGTTTTGAACTCAGAGCTCTCAACCCGGTTTTATTTATGTCATTTTTGGTTTTATTTCAATTCAAGATTTTTTTTTTTTCATTTTTCCTGGATGAATGCACAGCCAGTTTGTTACAAACATGTTTAATCAGACCAGATGGAAGGCAAAAGCTGGTGGTTGCTGTGAGCTCATGAGCCTTCACATGGTACATCTGGGATTGTCTTCCAGAGCTGGCTGCAGGCTTCACAGTGGTCTACACAAAATTGAATTGTACTGCCCAAAGAGCCAGATGAAATGAACTTACTTGGTGAGAGAGGTGTGCTTCCCTGGGTTAGGAGAGGTTGTCTTTGCCAGGGACTACCTGGTGTCCCTGTCCCCCTTGGGAACATCAAGGTGGGGAACTCTGTCTCTTAGAGTGCCCAGTACTTCTTAGGGAACCCATGAGCTTAACACTCCATTTAGCTCACATGCACTCATCATAAACATTGAGTCCCATTTTCAGTGCTCCTGGGTATCTGAGATGTCCTGCTTGACATGGTACAGGTCATGGGGTAGCAGCTAGGATCAGATCTGGTTCATTGGGGCATCTCAAATGCTCACCTATTGAGTCTCAGCTTTTAAAGTAGGGATAAAAAGAAAAATTTTCCTGGAAGGGAAATTGCTGGGTGTTTTCATCCTGTGTTTGATAAGCACTAAAATATATGGAAGGAGCATGTGGACTCAAAATATCATCTGAAATTAATTTGACTTCTTACTCCTCCTGAAGCAAAATACCTGCTTCCTGCTCTTGCAGCACTGTAGAGCGAAATGCCAAATTACAGCACCAAGATACCTTGCAAACCACAGCCCTTTGAGCATCAGCTTCCTCTTTGTTTTTTTCCAGCAGCTCTTTAATGACAACAAACTGTCAGACTGTTCCTTGAGGCTTAGCCCTAGGCAGGGTGACATGGCTGAGCCCTAGAAAAGGATTTACACGGCAGGTCCCTGTTAGGAATGAGGACTAGCAAGCAAAGGACACTTTCTCACAATAATTCAAATGGTTCTCAGATCCTGGCTTGCTCTTGTACCCACTGTGCTTAAATCCCTTGATCAAAAGAAATGGATTTAACACAAGCTACACCCACGGGGTGGTGGCAAACAGCTACTTTTCAAACTGGCAGCCAGTCACAAGTGGGGTCCCCCAGGGATCAATACTGGGCTCAACACTGTTTGGTATCTTCATAAGTGATCTGAATGATGGGATCAAGTGTATCCTGACACAGTTTCCTCATGACACCAAACTGAGGAAGTGGACACTTTGTAATGAAGAGTCACCCTGCAGGAAGATCTGGATAGATTGCAAGAGTGGTCTAACAAGAACTTTATGAAGTTCCACAAAAACAAGTCTAAGAGTTTGCACTGGGGAAAACATAATCCAGAAAGGGAAAGGAAGGGAAGGGAAAGGAAGGGAAGGGAACGAAAGGGAAAGGAAGGGAAAGGAAAGGAAGGGGAAAAAATAAACCAGAAGTTCTGGCCATTTTCCACTGCTTCTGATGCATATATGCACACGAGCACTTACTGTATGAGAACATGGAAGTTTGAACTGAGGCCCATTCAATTAAGTCTTAGTTTTCTAAACCTCCCTGATTTTCTTGTTCCATTTCCTCCTGGTGGGACAATCATCCCCTTCCCTCTGACAATCTTCAAGTTGTTTTCCTTATGAGTAGCACTGTGCTCATCACAACAGGGAATGGAAACAGCACCCTTGACCAAACTTACCAAGACAGCCCAGATTCCCAGTATGTCATCAAGTGCTCTCTGGGAGCAGTTGTCTTCATCCCTTGGGGAGCCAAATAACAACCATGAATAAAATAGAAAAATAAGTCTTGTAGAATAAGCAGGAAAATACAGGAAAATAAGTTGGTAAAATGGAGATGACAATGCTCTTCACAGAGTTCCCTGTGGCCACTGTGGCCACCCACACCCAACCTACCTGGGTCTGCAGAAGCTTGAGGCAGGGCCTGGGATCATTTTGTGGGTCCATGGGTGTTCATTGCAGCAAACCCCTCCAATGGGGCCAGCACTAACCAGCAGAGGGCAATGGCAATATGTATTTCACATGTGGTTAAATGAATGGAGAATTTCTTGCTCTTGTCAACCCAACTCCTGGTTTCTCCACTCTTGCCACTATTGTGCAAAGTTCTCAGCAAAGAGATGGCTGTTGCCATCTCCTGCTCCATTCAACTTGGCTCAGGGCATTTATGGAAGTATGTGAATGATGGCTTCTTTCTTTAGTTGTCCTGCATGTTAGTCAGTTTGTTATGAACCCTGTAAGAAAAAAACACAGAACTCAAAGGAGTATCACTTAAAATGCTAATACAATAGCACAGATAATCAAACATCCCTTTGGATGCTAGGAATCCCAAGTTGTGCAGTGTCTAACTTGTCCCCTGTCAGAGCACAGTAGAGTGCGTACATTCTGTCCATAGAAAGGGTTATACCATTTTGGTCATTCAAGTCATTCTAGAATTTTTGTACAAGGAAACAACTCTGTTCATCATTCTCCCTGTCCAGAACAGGCTGTTCACATGAGAACTTGTTGCTATGCGGTTAGATAAAGGCCAAGCCAGGCAGGTGCAATAATCATACCAGCCCCTTCCTGGAGGCGTTAAGGTCAGCCTGGACAAGGCACTGAGCAGCCTGATCTAGTGGGAGGTGTCCCTGCCTATGGCAGTGAGGTTGGAACCTGATGATCTTTAAGGTCCCTTCCAACCCAAACTATTCTATCATTCTATGATTCAGTCTTCTGTAATGAGACAGCCAAGTCTGTCCTGTACTGACGGAGACAGGCAGTGTGGTACAGCCCTGGACCCAGCTGATACGTGGCAACTTTTCCCAACCACTACGGTTGCTGTCTCCTCTCTCCACAGCCTCTGGAGGACTAAATGTCATATTGGAGCTTGGGACAACTCTGCACCTTTCAATACAGGCAGCTGAAAAATAAACCAAGGAAAAATCAAGGCATTTAATAATGCTTTGGTTTTTTATTTTATTTTTTCCCTCAACAAAGGATGTTACATTTCCCTGGTATGCTGGTCCCAGTTTACAGATAGCTGTTTTCCTTCCTGACGAAGCAGAAATGCTGTCAGTCTGAGAGATACTCCCTTCACTTTTATCTCACATTTCTGCCAATAATCACATGTGCATTAACATTTATTTCTATGTCGCTATCCATGATAGGAGAGAAAGCAATTCTGGCATGAACATACTTGTTCACATGCTGAATTCCCAATTTACTTGGATAAAATACCCTGTCCAGACATCTGTCTACCCATCCATCCAAGTATTCATCCATCCACACAAGCAGAAATACACATGAAAATATTTTCAGAAAAACAACAAAAAAAGGAGTACATTTGTGACTGTCATAAAGTATAGGTAATCAACAACCCTATTTTTAGTGGGTTTTTTGACAATCCACCCAGCTATGATTTGTGCCAGTATATTAAGACAGGAAAACTATATAAAGAAAACATAGTTGTCTGAACAGGGTTAAAAACTGCTGCTGTTTACTTTTTGAAATACTAGGAGGTGGTCAGAAAAGGTAACATGGAGAGAAACTTTGTTGCAATCTTTCATCTGGTGTATTAAATAACAGGAAGAGGGTTCTGCTTTCTAACAGACCTCATGCAGGTAAGAAACCTAGATGAAATTTTGACAAAAGAGTAATCTTTTCACTGCTGTCACAGCTCAGTGGCTGTAGCCAAAAGTAGATTAACTCGAAACACTGCTGGACCACCCGGGAGAACCCAGCATTTGAAAGAGAGGTGTCTCTGTCCACCAGTCTTCAGTTGTTGCTGAAATTTGTTGAGTTTTCAAGTGGCACTATTGAATTTTTATCCTAGGCCAGGATTGTAACATTGAAGATGATGAAACCATGGGCCAAGTGAGAGAAAAGAGCATCTTGA
The DNA here is from genome assembly GCA_013400935.1 of Turnix velox. Lineage (NCBI taxonomy): Eukaryota > Metazoa > Chordata > Aves > Charadriiformes > Turnicidae > Turnix > Turnix velox. Next base: position 66,336 of record VZTY01018610.1, read on the forward strand.
TAACAAGATACATCACTCAGAATTCCTCAGAATCTGTGCCATTAGGATTAACATGACAGTAGCAAATGCTGGAGGGAAGAGCTCTGCAGCTCTAGAGTAAGGTTCAGGTGAATTATCTGGTTAAATCTTCCAGCTGTGACATCTGTGATCCTTTTATAGTCAGGAACAGATGCAGAATTATGTCTGAATCTGGTAAGTAAGTATATCTGAGGAAAAGCATTTAAATAAGATTGCACATTTACTTCTTCATGTGGTTTTGATACCAAAGACCAGGAGAGCTTACTTACTGTGAAGATACTGAAACTTTTCTTTTCACCTGACCCACATTTCCTTTTTCTTGAAGGGTTGTAAGTTTGTGGTAAAACATAGGATACCCCAAAAACACTGTAACAGTCCAAATAAATTATATTGTTATACAGTTGCCTATTTTAAAATCATCCTTCACCTTCTTGCCTGCCTCCATGAATGCCCCATCACTTACTCTCATCTGGTCCTAGAGCATGACCAAAAAAATAATGGTATTATACACCCTGGCCCTTATCAAGCCTTTGCCCCTTAACTCCTTGGGCTCCATGGGTTTTGCTCAGCAACTTCCCTGCTCTTCCAGCATCTTCTCAGCTCCATCTCACAGCACTAGAAGCTTCTTTCCCTTTGTGTGGTCTCTGCTTCTCCTTTGATTTGAGCAGAACTGGGAGGAAGGCTGTGATAAAGATCAAGTGTGGAAGCTTACTGGTGGGAATTTCCTCCTTCATCAGCTTCTCTGAAACCTCTGCTGGGAGGATTTTTTGGCTGGACCAAGCAAGAAAGTGTCCATGCCACAATACAATCCTGAGTTTACCCTGAAAGTAACCTAGGAAGTTTCCCATCATTTATTCATGATAAACCAAGGACACTGAGTTATTGATATCTCTATTATAAGGTAGTGTTCATATTTGCTTATGGGTCTGACACCATGAGCAATTTAGAGGTTGCTTCATGTTCTGTGTCACAACTGTGAGCATCAGTTCTGCTGGTCCCCAAGGTGTGGTCTCATAGAACCATAGAATAGTTTGGGTTGGAAGGAACCTTAAAGATCATCTAGTTCCAACCCCCCTGCCATCGGCAGGGACACCTCCCATTAGATCAGGTTGCTCAGTGCCTTGTCAAGCCTGGCCTTAACCGACTCCAGAGTGGAGGCATCCACAACCTCTCTGGACAGCCTTTCACCACCCTCACTACAAAGAATTACTTTCTTATATCTAGCCTGAATCTCCCCTCTTCCAACTAACATCCATTATTCCTAGTCCTTCCATCACATATCCTATTAAAAAGTCCTACCCCAGCCTTTCAGTTTGTCCCCTTCAGGTATTGATAAGCTACTATGAAGTCCTCCCTAAGCCTTCTCTTCTCCAGGCTGAACAACCCCAACTGCTTCAGCCTGTCTTCATAATGCAGTTGCTCTAGCCCTTTGTCCATCTATGTGGCCCCCCTCTGGACCCACTCCAACAACTCTCCCCTGAGTTGGTCTGACTTGGGCCACCTCATTGTTTTAGGGAAGATGGCTCATCTACCAAAGCTCTGACACCACACAAATATGAATCAGGAGGAAAGCAGAAAGCCCATAGATTAGACTTCAAAGGTAATTAGACTTTATTGTGTTTGGTTTTAATGTTAAGACTGTAGTAAATTTCAGTACAAGTATCTTATATTGTCACTAGAAAGATGTGTTAAAGATGGTGGACAAAATAATCTTGCAGTGTATCGTAACTTGTCCTCTAGATCAGAAAAATGGGGTAGTTAGGGTGTGAAAAATGGGGTAGTTAGGGTATAAAAAATGGAACAAGGAAAATCAATCCCTTGTCAGTCCTCAACATTTCCAGGGCAATTTAGGGCATACGTGTTGTAGTGGTGAGAAAACAGATGCTTTACATTTATTTCCTTTCAACTTCTAATGGCAATGATAAACTCTGGTCAAAGCATTTGTTTGGGAATTTATGAACAATCAAGGTGATGTGGCCTAGACCTTAGGTCAGGAGGTCTCTAGGGGGTCATTAATCTCTATGAAATGCTGTACATCTATTGCTGTTTAAATGAGGAGTGACTGTGAATTACAAGTATGTCATTGTCGCACATCAAGTGGTTCAATTGGTAAATCTGAAGTAAATTAGCAGAAGCAAACTGAGCTCAAATTAGATGTTTGTTCCCATTCACCTGTACTTTGTTTCTGTTGTAGAGCTGGTGATTGGACTGAACTGAAAGCTAATGTGAAATAGATCTTGCAATGCTTTTCATAAAGAGAATCATAGAATAGAATA
>VZTY01018612.1:0-66641 GCA_013400935.1 Turnix velox
TGATTCTATACACATACTTTCAGAGCAATCCTTTGACAGATCTAAGGCCAGAGCTAAGTACAATATTTGAAGATGCTGAAGGCATTCTTCACTCAAAATATGTGAATTTCAACACTCATCAAGGGCAAATATTTTCCCTGCATTTGATGTCCAGTGTGGATTATTCATTACTAAAGTTCTTAAGACCTGAGACATATAAATAGCATTCTTCTGATTGTGTTATGAGAATATTTTTATGACATGCATACTTCATGTATGCTAGAATTAGACCACCATCTAAGTTTTCTCAGATGAGTAGAGCTTCTAAGACTGTAACATCTCTTTCCTGGGGAGTGAATAAGTATTATTTGAATTTCATCCTGCTTTTGGCAAACTACCTAAAAAGGAAGAAATGGGAAAATAGTTATGAAAGTGGTAACTAACTCTACATGCAGCTTTCAGTGCTAATTCTCATTTAATCTCAGAGCAGCCACAGATTTGACAGTAGAAGTCTAATCTGTAAGTACCCTTTACATGATTTGGACTCTATTTATATGAACTGAAATGCAGAGTTCTTAATCTATCTGCTCCTACTAACCAATACCTTTAACTATTGACTAATCTCCTGATTCATGGTAAGCAGGAAAAATGGATTATTTTAATCAGCTACACAGATAAGCATGTAAAGTTACAGTTTAGTCATATTGGAATGGGAAATGTTAATAACAGACAAAGCTGTCTAAACTGATGATATTTCATATGGGTAGAATTATCTTGAGAGTCCAGTACTGTTCATTTGACACCAATCAGACACAAATGCATCAAAATGACAAAAATTCAGATTCTGTTGCAATTTTACCTTTCAAATAAATATTAAAAGAAAAGGCAAAACCCTCAGGATAAGTTGGTGAGAACCTGAAGGTTTGATCATTCTCTTTGGAGATGTTGATTAGTTAAAACTTTCAGTTATTCTCACTGAGAGCTTTAAATGTTCAGATGCTGCATGAGCAATCTGACTGTTTTGTGCATTATTTTGTGACACATGAAATACATTCTCAAATGGATGGATTGTTGTAGTTTGTATGTATGTTTTACATAAGAATAGATACAATTTCTAAAACAAATGTGAAGTTTTCCAGTTGTGTAGCAAAAAACCCGCTGAGTTTTAAATTAATGGCCAGTTAAATAATCTTCAGTATTTGTACAGAAAATTCTGAAATGACAGAAAGCATTAGAAATAAAGCATTCTTCAGTCAAACAGTTTACTCTTCCTGTGGGATTTGCTCTAACATAGTATAAACAGAGCTTGCTTCACTGTAAGAGGTCAAATTTCATGTCTTTGCAACTACAACAGGAGTTTCAGATGGTACTTCATCCATGAGGGCAGAGAAAGGCAGTGTCAAGAATGAAGGTTTCCTCTATGTAGCACCAAAATGCATAACCATCATCCAATCTGACCCACTTTTTTATTCATGATGCCCTCTCAGCACTGACTGCTTTATTTTCACTCTCAGCAATGTCCATCAGTGCACACAGAGCATTGCTATATGAGGTAGTTATCGTAGAATCATAGAATAGTTCAGGTTGGAAGGAACCTTAAAGATCATCGAGTTCCAACCCCCCTACCATAGGCAGGGACCCCTCCCACTACATCAGGCTGCTCAGTGCCTTGTCCAGGCCTGGCCTTGAACACCTCCAGAGAGGGGGCATCCACAGCCTCTCTGGGCAACCTCTTCCAGTGTTTCACCATCCTCACTGTAAAGAATTTCTTTCTTATGTCAAGTCTGAATCTACCCCCTTCCAATTTACATCCATTATTTCTAGTCCTCCCATCAGATATCTTATTAAAAAGCCCTACCCCTAATTCTGTTGGTTAAAGTTGCCTATTCTAGACTTCTATGTTGCTACATGACACCACACACATTAAGATCATAGAATAGTTTGGGTTGGAAGGGACCTGAAAGATCATCAAGTTCCAATACCCCTGCCATAGGCAGGGACACCTCCCACTACATCAGGCTGCTCAGTGCCTTGTCCAGGCCTGGCCTTGAACACCTCCAGAGAGGGGGCATCCACAACCTCTCTGGGCAACCCGTTCCAGTGCCTCACCACCCTCACTGTAAAGAATTTCTTTCTTCTGTCAAGTCTAAATCTAACTGCCTCCAATTTACATCCATTGTTTCTAGTCCTCCCATCCGATATCATATTAAAAATTCCTTCCCCTGCCTTTCTGTAGGACCCCCTCAAGTACTGATAAGTTACTATGAGGACCCCTCTGAGCCTTCTCTTCTCCAGGCTGAGCAACCCCAACTCCTTCAAGATCTTCTTGTTTTATTTAAATTATTCACAGAAAGATTGTTCACATTTATATTTCAGCATTTTCTATCATCAGCAAAAAGGTACCATATCCTTTATTTGTGTTGCTTGACTTTATTCACCTGAGAAGCATTTAACCCTATGAACAAAGTTTTACTTTACAATGATCATCATAAAAAGGTGAAAATGTATGTGGAATTAAACCATCAAGCAGTTAGAACAGAAAATTAGAGAGAAAAGGAATGAGAGTATATAGCAAGGTATAGTTCAGGATCAGCTCATGATGCTTTTAATAAAGTATAACATAATAGTTCAGTATGCTAAATATAATAATGCAATAATTCGGAAGACCTAAGCATGGAGATTAAAAACTCTTAACCTGAGAGTTTAGTGAATTTAATTGTATTCAGAGTGGTATTTACTATCTTTGACACTGCATCATGTACAGCACCAATGGGCATCTGAACAGATGTCTAGATGTCCACACATAAAGAGTGTTTCTGTTGTATGATCCTACTTTGAACAGTGTCAGTATGACAGCTGAGGAAGAGTGAGAACAGAGTGAGCAGATAGGACTCTCAAAGACACCAATAATTTTCCTCTCAGGTCTATTGTGAATTTAAGACCCAATAAAAAAGACCACCAAGGTAAAAAAAAATTACACTAATTACAGTAGGACTGCTAAGGTCCATGGAGAATTTTAATTTCTTTTTAATTCTCAGATTCCATTAAAAGTAATTTAGGAAGAAATTGCTCATTACTGACCAGTTCTAGATAGTGTTTCTGTCCTTGCAGGTCATGATTCTCTAAGTGGTTTGAAGGTTAGCTTGTGTCTATAAGGCTATTTTATAGACCTCTTTGAGAAAGGCAGCATTTAAAGAGTGATTCAGCCTTTTAACTGAGCTTAGAGGACAAATTAATTAGATAGTTTCCTAGGTATATGTCATAAAATGAAATGTATTTTTTAGAAATTACAATTACTATTGTGAAATAGATAATTTAAATTGATGTATTTTCAACGTCTCTGAGAAGTTGGGAGAAAATCTACTTCTGAAACCAGCTAGAACTAAACCAAAGGTTTTTAAAAAGCTATACATGATCTAACAAAGGGCATCTTACAGTCCTTAAGAGACAGGAACACATACATTTTAAAAGTCTGAGAAGGACAGAGGAATGTTAGATAAACGACTACTACTACTGTCCTTGACAGGTTGAGTGGCTGCAGTTTGATTCTGGCAGAGAGGAATCCCTCCTTTCTCACAGTGTACCCCAAGCTGCAGGAATTATTCTTATTTTGGCCCCTAGCAGTGCGTATTTATCTGCATATCAGTATATAAGATTCAATCAATAAGAGCCAAATATCTTTAGAGATCTGGATTTACTGCCCAGAGGCTTAGCAGGTCACTCTGGTGTTGTTTGGATGTTGTTAGAAGTTTTAGACATTTCTATTAATTTCTGTGTAAGCCTTTTAGCTGCCTGCAGTGATCACCACACCATTATGTACCTCATACCTCAGAAAAAATGTTTATCTTTCAGACACCATGCCTGCAGCTGATAGGAATTAGAAATTGAGCTGATTTCATAAATAAATCAATTGTGCTTGTCTTCTCTGCACTATGGTACACATGACATTAACTCTTCCACACAGTCACGTGCAGTGAGTGTTAACTCTGTAAACTAAGTGTTTGAAACAGAAGAATGGTGTGTTAGAAGATTCAAAGTAAATATTTGATCTCTATAAAACCATGGTAGTGCATTTTAGTGCTAGTTATAAACTGCACGACATGATTCGGTTAAGTTCTAAAGTTGTTTTAACTGCTGCAAATGCAAAGAAAATTAAAACCAGCCAAAATACCACATATTTCCTTATACACCATCCACAATTCCCAGAGAATGTCTTTTAGCTTAACATAAAATGAAGAGGTTGCTGATGGGGGAGACATAAACTGCATGTCATTGCTCTGGTACAAAACACAGATGGGAACAGAAATCTCTGTCATCCTCACATGGGCAAGGTCACTTGGTCAGCTGTGTAGGAGTGTAAGCAATACATAGTGCCTCTTGACATGAGGCACTGGATTTTTTTTCCATCATTTTCTGCTCTCCCACTTTTGCTAGCAATATTTCATGCACTAGAATTGTAAGTTTCTCATTCTCTCTTGAGTAAGGCATGGGACTCTGAGTCTGTGACCCTGCATGATATGAAGCAGTTGAGAATATTCCCAGACACAGGAAGGAACAGTAGTCTGTGCTATCCTTTCTGATATATTATTTTTTTCCACTTATCCTCTTAGTAAAAAGTTCTCAGGTTATATTTCTGAACACTGTCATGGAAAAAAAAAAGCAATTAAACAGCAGTGTTGTTTGGATCCACTCGTATCCTGATTAATTTTCTTCTCAAGTACCAATGAAAAGCCAAGACCAGCTGTTATCTTTGTTCTACAATAGCTGCCAGCTAACACTGCCATCTCCACTGTAATAGGAAAACTTATCTGCCTCCAGGCACCTCTTCCTAATGAGCAAAATTCAATTGCAGACTCTCACTGGTAGTCTGTGTAGAATCTGATTCGGTAAGACCACAACCACAAGTGGACTTTGAAGGTGAGAAAACAATTAAATAAAAAAGTATCTTCTTACATCCATTGCATACATTTTGCCGAGAACAGCTCAATCATATTAGAAGTTAAGGCCATAGCTCCTTCCCTGAAGCTTTTTCTATCTAAAGATATTAAGCAATCATATATCAGAGAGGTGACAGAAAACTTGAGAAGATGTTGCCATATGTTTTTTTGAATTTTTTTTTAAACTTTGATATTTAAATGTGACCCTACATTTAGCTTCTGTGCTCAGTACTTCTAATCTGAACTGAACAAAATCTCTTAAGTGTAGTGGTTCCGGTGCTAATGGTCACATGGGATAAAATAAACTCCCTTTGTAGTTATCATGCTTTTTACAATTACAGAATTAATGAAGGGGAGAGGAAAAAAAACACATAGAATGATTTGTATTGCTAATTCCATGGGGCTGTGATGGAATTTATGATTATACAGTAGGATCTTGGATTAACAGAATGACAATGATATGCCATACTGACACTAACATTGCTGCAGTGCTATAGAATTTCAGAAGAAATAAAAATACAAAGAAATGGATCCTAAACTGCTTTACTATGAGGAAGCTGAATTTCTTCACTGCATTGCCAGAGGCATAATAACAGATTTCTGATAGCTAAATGCATGATAGTTTTGATTAGCCAGCTAATGCTTTTCAGTTTATAAATCAAGTGACAGCAGGATGCAGCAACATGTTCTAGAGAAAATGAAACTGCCATAGAAAATTTTCTTCTGAAGAGCAGCTCTTTACCTGTAATGACAAGGTTCCATCTGTAAACGGTGACAGCTTGATTTAAAAAGGTTGAAGTTGAAGCCCATTGTAAACTTACATTTTTTATGTTAACTCAGTGGCATCTTCTATAGGAGTAAATTCACATTTTGGATAGAAAAAGCATGAATCCAAGTCTCAAAGTATGATTTACCCTCGCTGAAGTTATGTTGTTTTTTCCTAGCCATTTTCTTCTCCTTCATGGGAATAGCTTTGAAGAATATTTATTCCATAAACCTCCTAGGAACTGAGATGAGGCAGATAGGCAAGTAATACTCAGAATCTTCCTTCTAGCCTGCCCTGAAGTTGCGTCTGATGATTTTCATCATTCTCTAGGAACATCTTCACTTCATCAGGACTTTTCAAAACTGATGAGAGCAGCATCACAGAGACACTGGTGATTTCTTAGTGTTCTTGGGTGCATCTGTCTGATCCCCCTGACTTGTCATCCAATTTCTTTAATTCAGTCTTTCACTGTGGGTTGCAGCTCACCTACCTAGATTCTGCTGGCAGCATGAGGACTGACTTTAGTAAAGACCAAGGCAAAGAAAACACAGAGTGCATAAGTCTCTGATTAACTTTGTCACTGATTCTCCCACACCATTCTACAGTGCACCCTACCCCTACAGGAACATCTCACAGCAAACATGAAGACTCCTTACTGATCGTTGAGTGTTAGTATAAAATTTCATCTATGCCATCTTTTAATCTATCTAGTACCCATATCAAAAGCCTTTACCCAGTTGCCAGCTGAGACTCCAAGCCTTTTCAGGTGCATGTCTCCTCCTGCTCACCAGTTGGTACTCTGAGGGGCTCTGAGAAGCTTGGAAGATATCCCTGTTCATTGCAGGGAGGTTGGACTCTATGATCTTTAAAGGTCCCTTCCAACTCAAACTCTTCTATGATTCTATAAATCATACAAGCACAAAGAGAAAGGTCAAGTAGACAACAGCAATGGCTTGAGATTATTCCCAGTAGGCACTTTGACACCTCCAGCCTGGTTCAAAGTTTTAAGAGTGTGAAACAATAAAGACATATTCAGAGTATGCCTCATAGAGGTTGGACTCTATGCTCTTTAAAGGTCCCTTCCAACTCAAACTCTTCTATGATTCCATAAATCACACAAGCACAGAGAGAAAAGTCTTGTAGACAGCAGCAATGGCTTGAGACTATTCCCAGTAGGCACTTTGACACCTCCTGGCTGGTTCAAAGTTTTAAGAGTGTGAAACAATACAGACATAGAGTATGATTCAGAGCCAGGGAATAGGCCCAGGTGCCATTCAGACTCAGAATCTGGCACCAAGTATCAGGCTTTTTTATTTTATTTTATTTATTTCAGTCACACCCTTATAATTTATACTCTTCTCTTGGAAGAAAAGGTAGCAGAGAGGAAACAATAATATCTCCTGTCTATTAAAAAGGCCTTTTTACAAAGTGCCAACCCTTTTCTTACAAATGAGGATCATTTGAGTTGAAAAACTTGGCATTTGATGATGTTTTGGAAACTGCACATTTCTCCAGGGAAAGAAAAAGCAGCACTGTATAATTTCTGATTTGCAATTAGAAAAATGATATATTCTATATTTCACAAAAAAATGCTTCATAACCTAATTCTGAAACAGGAGCTAAATTATCAATTAATTTAATCTAGCATAAATACAAGGAAGAAAATGGAGAAATTATGCTTGACAGCAATAAAGTGTTACTAGTTAGCTAATCATTATTAGACTTTTTATTACATCATAGCTATCATGTTTCCCTCCACTGCAGAAATTCTTTTCCCTTTCATACTGAATACTAATTTTTTCACATTGCTTTTGCTGCACCTTGTATATCTCCCAAATCATAACTAACATAGCAGTATTTGCCTGTCTTTTTGGGGAATGACAGAACTTCTTTTGCAATTAACTTCAAAGTTTAGAAAAGTTCCTTAATGCCTCAACTAAACTGAAGGGTCATCTAATTATTTACAGTAAGGCATAATCAATTCATTAGGAAGTTATTCTGTAGCTCATTAAGAGTTGTCTTTGGAAATCCTTTTTATAATTGTAAATCAAGTCATTTGCTATTGGGAGTTGTTTATTTCTTTTCTGTTATGAAGCTTCTTGGTCATATTTATTCTGCACAATGCTGTTAGTTCAGAAATCATAGAAGGGTTGGAAGGAAGCTTAAAGATCATCAAGTTCCAACCCCCCTGCCATAGGCAGGGACACCTCCCACTACATCGGGCTGCTCAGTGCCTTGTCCAGTCTGGCCTTGAACACCCTCAGAAGAGGGGGCATCCACAACCTCTCTGGGAAACCTGTTCCAGCAACAGAAAAAATATTTTAATGATGGTTTTGAAAGAGTTTGCATCTGTACAATCCTATCCACATGTTGGGAGTTACATCTTGCCTGTAGATCCCCTTTAATTACTGTAAATCTTCAATAAGGTACTCAGACTCATCTCCAGTCTGAACTCCACCTCTCTCAAACTCTCTTCATGGGAGAGGTGCTACAGTTCTCTGACCATTTTTGTGTCCCTTCTCTCAACTTACTCCAACAAGTTCACATCCTTCTGATGTTGGGTCATAGCTAAGTCTCCTCTATTCTTTAGTAATCTTCTTAGGAGGGGATAACATACAGATATACCCTAAATCTATTTATGCATTTGATTCAATTTTTGTAGAATCCAGTTCAATTCTATTCACTGACACACCCAACAGTGCAGAGAAGATACATGTAGTTATGATTTCTGTCTTTTGGAAGTGTTGTAAAGCAGTTTTAAAAATTCAGTTTTGTTAGATTTTCTGGGAAATGAGAAAAACTTAAATTTATTTTTGCCTTCCTTTTTTTTAAAAACTTTAGGAAAACAGTATTTTTTAAAACACATCAGACAATTTCTTTCAACAGCTGTAGTTTTACAATACATAAATTGCTGATTCATTCTGACATTACCTATCTACATTTATTGCTTTTTATTTTAAAAATGGAAGAAAAATGCAGAGGTAATTTTATTTTGGGCATTAATCTATACATGAAAAACAGGGATTATGTTGCTTTCATCTTCTACTTTAACAAAACAAGGACAGTACTGTATAATAGTCCCTCTGAACAGTCCCTCCACAAATGTTCTGTCATCAGTTCTTCCCTCAGCCTTTAAACTGCATTATAGTGGAAGGCTGAAGTATTTCTTCCACATTGTTATGAAAATTCAAAAGACATGAAGTAGACAGACAGGTAACAGAACTTATTTTGTAGAACAAATTTTGAAGCTAGATCTCAATAGATGCCAAATTCCTACATCTTTTATAAAGCATTCAAGGGATGTTCTTACAGAAATCCAATTATTTTCTATAAAATAGAAGAAACAGCACTTCTATAAATACTAATTAATGATGTTCCTGAAAACAGAGATCAAATGAAATCTTTTCAGTGTAGGAGGCTTCAGAAATCCACTTAGCAACTGCATTAGAAGGTATGAATGAAGTACTGGTAAGAGATGGGGAAAAAACAGCCTTACCAGTACATTTTCTTTCCTCACAGATGTGGCATATAACTTCATAGTGTCTCCTTTCTAAAGAAATGGTTCAAGATTTACAGAGAAAAAAAACAACATTTTAACACCATAGCTGCTAAAAGTCAAATATTACTCTTCTTGAATAAGGAACAGATGTGTCCCATGTCAGGTATGTTATAAATTTAACTTACTTAGAAATGTGGATGGATCTTATGACACTATTTTCATGATGGAAGGGACAAAGAACTACACTTCTCATTAGTCCCAATTCAAGCTGTTTTCCAGTCACAAGTTACTTGTCCCACTTGCAATGTTTTGCCCATAGATCACTGGATGTGATTCTTTACATGAAAGATCTCTGCTTCAAAATTTAAAACACTGTCTAAAGCTACAAGAAGAAACACAGAACTAGAGACAATGGCATTCAATTAATTCCAATATAGTATTCCAATATAGTTAACCTAGATTTTTTCCAATTATTTAATCTAGATTTTGTAGTTAACCTGACTTTGATACCCACTGTTATGTGAAAACTTGAAATTTTCTAAGTCAGTCTGATGAACTGCTTACAACATTATGCTGCCCCAGAATCATTTAGTCCAACAATGTACCTATCTGAGATGACCTAAGATTTTCTTTATTCATAATCATTGGCGGAACTGCTCTTACTTAGTGTCCTTCTGTATTTCCCTATGTTATTTTGTCCTGCCTCCTTCACAGAGCTTTCCTCAGAATACACACACATGGCATTTTTTACTGTTTCTGTCATTTGTTGAGCATTACAGCAATCACTATAGCTTTACAATATTTTACCACAAAATACTCATACCTACCAGGACAGCAATGTATACATTTCATTCTTAGAGAAAAGAAACAAAACCACAAGAAATCAAATCTAAACCAGATTAAATTATGCTCTAGAACTATAATTGCTATTGTTGAACTATGTTATTTTGATTACATCAATTATCTAATGGTGCCTTCTATGTTTTTATTCCTTCCAGTTTCTCTCATCATCATTAATGATGAGAAAAAAGGTCATGGAGAGAAAAGAACAGGCCCTTGGGAGTGGCTGCAACTGAGAAAGGGAAGGGGAAGAAGGAACCAAGATAAGACTGGGCATTTGAAAGCCTAGAGACTGAGGTCATACACTGGAGCTCAACTGGATTGCTTTAATATCTAGATTCAGTCTGAATTTCTTGGCTTGATTTCTTTCCTCATATCTGTATTTTCCAATTAGATATTTAAATGATATATTATAATTAAGTCACAAGGAGTTAAAATATTCAAGAACCAATACAGTAGAATAATATTCCACCACAAGGTTTTTCTCTCAATGGTTTTCCATCTTCATTCTTTAAAGCTGGAAGAATATACTAATTGTTAAAGGATCATATCTGCTCCTTTTTTCTTTCCTTGCTCTTGCTACAAATTTTCAGGCAGTGACTCACTCAGACAGTGAGATGAACTCCGTAGCATCCAGAATGTCAAGATGAAAATATCTACTTTTCAGAAATGTCAGCCAGTAGCCAAGTTCTGCTATCACCTTAAGAATTTCCTTTTCTAAATGCACATGGAACAAATATTTATCATGAAGTATTGAAAAATTAAGTGCTGATAAGACAATTTCCACCTCAAAATACCTTGTTCATCTCAGTAAGACTTGCAGTAGGGATGCATGAAATATTAGTTCTTCTTTCTGTATTAGAGGTACCAAACTCTATTGCAGATTAATCTGAAAAGCCACGCTCTTGCCTTCTGATATTAGTAATTTGTGGCTACCTTGAAGACATTGTCGCTGTTCTAAGACTGAAGACTTTGGTTCTTCAAGTATAATAAACTCTTGTGAGAAGGATTCTTTGCAATCAGAGATCAGGCCCGTAGTCGTAGCCGAGAAAGCAATCTGTGATAGCAAAAAACCCACAGAACGCATTAATTTTTCTTTAATTGAATTTTCTCTGCCAAACCCACACAAAATTCACAGCCTCCATTAATATTACACTACTGTTTGACTGATTATACTTAAGAGTCTCATTCTATTTTACTTTTGCTTCAGTTATTGCTTTTTCCTCTGATATAAAATCATCTCCCTGCTTTCAATTTCTTCTGTAATTTCTCACTAGAAACCACTCTTTATTCTCACTCGTAAAGCATCCTGTCTAATGCTACCACTGAAGAATGAAGTCATTGAAGTTGTTTAGAGTTTTCTATATCACTGTAATTCAGAAGAGGCTTGGAGCTGTAATCCCCACTGGACTGTATTTTCAAGCACTTTGCTAATGTCTTTGCTAAAAAGTGAGAACACCAGGTAAAAAGTTCAGGACAAAATCTCTACTATGTACTGGCTGAATGGTTTTAGATACCTGTGACTGAAGCACAACACTACATAACTGTTCCCTGTTTATGGGTGGCCATAACAACCACTCATCTGTTTCATAATAAGCCAGGAGTTTTGGGCAGGGGAGGAAGGAGCAAGAAGGAAATCAAGTTATTCAAAATAATTCTATAAGAACAATGAGCATAAAACACACCTTTGCCTCACAATTATCATCATGAGCTTTATCTTCCCAGTCACTATTTTTCCCTTACTACAAGGTGTTCCATGGATGTGAGAGTTTCAGAGATTATAATTCCTTCTATGCTGATAGAGGGAGTTTTTCTCACAAAAGCATGTTTTTTTTCCCTTCTCTAAAATCCCCTGAATTAAAATAGGATGTAGCTTTGGTAATTCATATCTGGCAAATTAATATCTGAGTTTCTCTGAGAAACTTCATGTTTTAGATTCAGGTTAACTACTGATTCAGGTTTGGAAATTTGCAGGTTTTTCCTCTGAACATAGTCAAAGAAGCTGCAGCCAGTGTTCTTCCATTTTCCCATTTATTGTTTTGGCCCTTTCCTGGTACTTTTTCAGAGCCAAGCCTGCTAAATGAATTATTAAAGCAGAAGTGAATGTTTACAAGAGCATTGCAAGTAGATTTGCTGGTAAGGTGAATACGTTTATATCCTGTTTTCTATTAAAATGGCAATCATTAATTCTAGTTATCATAAAACTGTATTACTGAAAATTGAAGTAAAATAAGTCCTTAATTTGAGCCATAAAACATCTCATAAAGCTCAGAGAAAATAAAATTGCAATCACTCTTTTCCCTTTCTCTGAAATTATACTGCATGATTTTGCAATATAGCAGATCATTTTTTGTCTGTAGAACAATGATTAAATACTATTAAATCTGGGACACTTCGTGTAGTTAATGATTTACAAAAGCAAAATCTAGTCTAGCAAAGTCATTTACCTTAGGATCATTATCATTAAATGATCAAAGCACTAAATCTCAAAGACTCTGTAGCTAATTGCAATGTGTCTGCTCTATAGTTGAGGGGATGCTGTTTTATATGTGGCTCCTAAATTAGTGAAATAGATTCATGGGTTTGGGATCCTTCATCTTCCTGAGCGACCAAGAAATGTTAATGAATATCTATGATTTTTTTTTCTTTTCATTTTCTGTTATTTCAGACAGTCTACAGATTATTGCCTAAATGACAACTGAACTCATAATTTAGAGCATCTGTAAAAAAAGCCACCAATAGTCATATGTTAGAGCTACTAGCAGACTTTAATAGTCTGTGGAAGATGCATGGAAAGGGAGAAAAATTTTATGAATAAATATAACTCCCTCTGGCATATACAGCACTCACCCTCTATTCTCAGTCCTCCCCACCATGCCTTATCTATCATTCATGCAAGTTAGAAACAGCTACTCAGTGTGATGTGGTTAATTTTTGGCTTTTCAAACACACAGAGTAAGTTAGAAGGCAAATTGGTCTTTCTGTAATTCCTTTTTTTTCTGCCAACAAGCCCAAATCTTTGCCTGTCCCCTTATATTGATGTTGAGCTTTGAGCCATGCAAAACTACATACCTATAGTTTGCAAAGCCAAGACAATCCTCACTTCTCTTTTGGGTTTTCATTCCAGTCTCACTGCACTCTCTAGTTTCATGTTCTACTTTGAAATAATCAATTAAAATGTCCTGGCCTCAAAACAGGAATCTGTAGCATTTGTCTGTGCAGTTGGGATTCTGAAACATATCTGGAGATGAGAGAAAAGCAGCTAGCTTCATAGGTACTAATTAGACTATAAGTAATAGTGATTCAACTAATGGACCAGAAAAATTAGTTTCTGGGGAGCTTGAATTATTGAAAGAAAAATAAAAGGCATTGATAATACTTTTGTTTGCCTCTTCATTCTGAGGCCTTGAGAAAATTTTATTTGTCATGTACTTTTCTCCGTACACCACTCCAGAAAAGGTGGAAATGTTTAAATGTTGAAGTTATGCTGGTCCTTGGCTTAACCACTAGGATAATGTGGTATGAGGTCCTGTAATTCTCATCTATAGAAGTAAATTATTTTCTTGAGATGGATTAATTTTTGCTAAATGAGGTTCAATAATTATTCTAAGTTTTACAGTATAAGGCACCACAGCAACAATCTGACTTTTAGTAAGTTTTNGATTCAACTAATGGACCAGAAAAATTAGTTTCTGGGGAGCTTGAATTATTGAAAGAAAAATAAAAGGCATTGATAATACTTTTGTTTGCCTCTTCATTCTGAGGCCTTGAGAAAATTTTATTTGTCATGTACTTTTCTCCGTACACCACTCCAGAAAAGGTGGAAATGTTTAAATGTTGAAGTTATGCTGGTCCTTGGCTTAACCACTAGGATAATGTGGTATGAGGTCCTGTAATTCTCATCTATAGAAGTAAATTATTTTCTTGAGATGGATTAATTTTTGCTAAATGAGGTTCAATAATTATTCTAAGTTTTACAGTATAAGGCACCACAGCAACATTCTGACTTTCAGTAAGTTTTAACTTACTGTGAGTAAATTTTTCAGTAACTCTTTACCTCTAAGGATTCTTCTGCCTTTTGATAAGTTGAGACTTTTTATTTAGAAGCATGTGAGCTTTCATATTTATTTCTTGCTGTTGCTATTGATGGAACAATGACTGTCCTGACTACATTTCTGAAACTGAGAACCACTGAAAAAAGTTAAGCACTGTGCTACTGCTGACTGTGACATGAAAATTCTGGTCACAAGTTTAGCTGTAAGTCAATCATCACCAAAGGCATAACTCATTCATCAGGCTGCATCCTGTGGCAGTTAAAAGAAGTGAAAACATAATGTAAATATCTGGATATACAGAAAGAAAGCAGGAAAAGTGTCTGTTTTCTTATTCCAGAGACACTGTCAGGGTTAGTGTGGTGGGATGTTTATGCCTGCCATTGACAGATTGAGTTATACCTTCAAGACCTACATGAATTTCACCTCCGTTTCAGAAGCTTTGGGAACAGATCTGTCTGTTAAAATAAATATAAAGGCTAAAGGGTTCAGTTACCATCCTGCTGAGCTCATGCTACTTCGGGCTTTACTGGGGAAGGAAAAGGAGAATCCACACATCTATGATGCCTTAGTCCAAAGTTTTGTTCTTTTATTAATTCTTCTGTTGAGTACCATCAGCAATTGTTTCAGCAACAGGGAATGTACTGAAGCTGAGTTAGGCTTTTGGCTTTATCTGAGGGAAAAAAGCACAGCCTACTAAGCACATGGATGAATTATCTAAAGGGATCAGTACTAGAATCTAGTAAGAGAGTATTGCCTTCTCTGTGACAAGGCAGATGTGAAAATATTTGTTGCTGAAAGGACATATTTAGGTAAAGAGACTGAGGCCATTCTCTTACTTATCACAGTCTCTTGACTAAATCTTGAGGGGGAAAATCCCTCAACTCATCTCTCTCTTTCTATAAGGCTCTAAGCACTTACATTTACCATCACATCTTCACAAAGTAAGCAGAAGGCTGAACTCTTCATCTGTGAGATGGAATTGAGTTAGAAACTATTGCATGGTTGTGTAATAGCAGTGTTTTCTATTCTTCTGACATATTTCTACATAGCAGAGAAACTCACTGAATTAAGTTTGGACACAGAAGCAGAATTTCTACTTTAGACTCCTCAAATTCTATCAGAGATAAGAAGGAATTGTATCATGGTACCAGCAAGGTTTAAAAAAAGATTTTGAAGGACTTCCTTCATCTACTGGCTGGTAGCTTTATTATATCAGGAGAACAAAGCTTTGATTCTCATGTAAGATACTAATATCAGCCTGTGGAGCTCCCACAAGCTCAAAATCCTGCTCAGCAGAATCAATGGAAATTCACAGCTGCAAATCAAAGCAATTTGGCCTGAGGGAATTGGGTAATGTGCTGGCAGATCTTCCCTTTTGAAGTAATTAAAAATCACACTTCTGAGAATCCACTAATGACACAACAGAGATCCCAAAGGACAGGAGTCATTATGTGTATGAATCATGCTCTGTCACTCTCAATTTTAGCTATCATTAATAAGACTTCTTAGATCTTCATAAGACTCAGTCCACAATGTGAGTCTCTTTTGCAATGATCTGCTTCCTCATTGTATCCCAACGATGGACATTTGTGCCTTGAATCCAATACTGAGCAGATTTTCAGGGGATTGATTATTTTTTACCTTGAGAAGAAACCAAAGGCTAATTTAATTTACAACTTGTTGACAAGTATTTTTTTCTCTTTGTTTTTGGGTTTTGAGGAAAGTATTCTTACAATCTTAAAAGTTGATGCACATAATACAGTTAGTAAATTAAGAGAAGGTGAAAGAAGAAATATTTTAAAATCTAATGGAGAAAAAAAAAAGAAAAGAGAGCAAAAAAAGGTATCTGTCTTACTAAACTGGACCTTGTTCTAAAAAGCAGTTAATGGTTGTTTCAGTGATTAGGAAGATAGCCCAGGATGAGAGTCAGAAATTCTGTTCTGCACACCTAGGTGAGATGATTGTGCTCAGCTTAAATATTTGGAGGTAAATATTGAGTTGATGAATTGCTGCTTGTTGTGACAGAGGGAAAGTAACACCTGTGTTAACCATTTGTAGTGGTTTCCATCTTTCTTTGTCCCTTCACATTATACCCACTAGAACTTTTATATGCACCAGACAGAAAAACCCAGTATGTAGGCTTGCTATGATATATTTAATGGTTTTGTGAACTTCAATGGAGGTTTTGACAAGAAATCCACTAAAGATGCAATGAGTTTAGAATTCACATTTGGCTTAAGAAGACTGCAAAGTTTAAATGTTAGGATACTGAGACTGTGTGTGGGATAATATATATGCTTTGTTTGCTCTTGCATTCTTCCCTAGACAGACAGTTTGGCCATTACCATTGACCAAACCCCTCCCTGGAGGTGTTTAAGGCCAGGCTGGACAAGGCATTGAGCATCCTGGTCTAGTAGGAAGTGTCCCTGCCTATGGCAGGAGAGTTGGAACTAGATGATCTTTAATGTCCCTTCCAATCCAAACCATTATCTTATTCAATGATTCTATAATTATGAGTTTCTGTCCTGATCTAATAGCTCTATCCTGGGATTACTTTGAACTCAGATTCACTCTATTAATAAAGCTGTGAACAACAGTGAAAGCCTAATTATTGGCAGTGAGAGCAGCCCTGTACAAGGCATGTTAAAAGCTATCATCAGCTCACTTCAGATCCCTTTGAAAGCTATCTTTTACCTCATTGTTCAGTCCAGCCTCATCTGAACATGGGCAGAAAAAAACCTGATCCAGTAGCACAGAGTAGGAAAAATATGTGCCTTGAAACATATACAGAAGTATAACTTGAAAAGATTTTTAAGTAAGCATGCAGTCTATAATGCAATAAACCCAGTCAAGCTGTGTCAGAGACCCAGTCAAGCTGTGACAGAGGACTTTACAGTTGCAATCAGTCCAAGGAAATCCTCTCAACACATGTAAATCAATTGGATTTATCATCTAGGCAGCAGCAGCCTACTGTGTTGAATATCACTATAAGGAAGATAACATTTTTTTTTTAATTATTGCATTCAGTTAGCCTGAAAAGACACTGACATTTGTTCACACGTGTGTCTGTAGGTTATGTGTTTGATTGCAAATTCATACAAGCCTGATCCAAGGGCCAGAGCAGGCTGCAGCCTTTTTGGAAACTGATAATTTCATTTCATCTATTTCATTCTCCCATCCCAGGGGTTAATAGTTAGTATATGTGGTGGATTAATTGCAGTTGTAGATTATGTATGACATGAAGGTAGGAAAGTTCTGTTCACAGTGCAAGTGTTACCTCTCCTGGTAGTGCCATGACTGGCAATGAAGCCAACATTGGTAAAAATGCTCTTTCTGCCCTTGCCACAGTTGATGAGGCTCTCTGAAGAAGAGACCATGCTCACACAGCTGCTGCTACTCCATCTCTTCTTCTGAGAGTAGAGAATTTCTGTCTCCAGACTGTCTACATCTGGCACTAAAATTTGGGCTGAGGTAAACAAACTTATGCTCTTGCCTGCTTTTCAGGCATACAGATTCAGAAACTTGCATCAGTTTGTTAGGAAAGCTGACAGGGAGTGTGAACTGCAGTCATGGATTTGGGCTTCAACATGGATTCAGATGGCTGCAGTCTCAGTCAAAATAAAATAGAAGCTGATTAGAAAGAGCAATTTATTATTTCACTGACTCAAGAACCACCAATATAAATCCAAACACCCAGCACAGTAAGTTACCAGCTCATCAGTATAATAAATGTGGAACACTTCAGATACCAGACTTTACAGGGGAAATTTATTAGCCATTTCCATGCAACAGATATATCAGTGGCCTAGCAGTGACAGTTATAAAGAATCAGCAATTGTCTTAAATAATAATGATATTGTCCAAAGCTGAGCATGGCACATTACTCCTAGAACAGAACCTGATCTCTGCCCACCACCCATGCCTGAATGTTGCCCCAGTTCTGAACAAGCAGAGAACAGAACTGTGCATCAATGGGTATGCAGGGGTGTTTTTTTGGTGAGGAGGGTGCACACAAGTGCATAAATCTCTCATGAACAGGGAATGAATGACATTTAGAGTAAAGCTCTATATATTTACTTCAATATAAGTCTTACAATATTTTCCCTAAGTGAACCAAGATGCATTCTTCTTGCAATCAATAAATACAGAATAATTCCCTCTTGTGTAAGCCTGAGGCTGTGTCTCTTTTGATTAAGTAGAATAAAGAGCAAACACAATTTTCTTAATTCTTTTTGAATTTGGATTTCTTCACTGAGGTTAGCATCTTCCTTGACTTTCTACTCAAATCGTAATAGCTACAATTAAACTCATCCTTTAGTCAGGCACCTAAGCTGAACTAGAATGAAAAGTCATCAGGTATACAAACAGCATGTTTAAAAAGCTTTACATGTGAACCAGTTCTGGGATCCTAGCTATATTCTGCTGCCCTCTCTTGTCACTTGCATATTGTTACAACAGTACAGACTAATAGCTAAATAGAAGACAATGAAAATTCACATCCAAATGCATAATATTAAGACACCCCCTCTAAAAAGTTTACAGGGGCTTGCAGATGGTTTCAAAGGGCCTTTCCTCACTGATAAATTGATTTCCTTAGCAAATTAATTTAAGCCCTGGCTCTTTGTAGTTCCATGTTTTGGAAAAGGAGGGTTTAGATCATGAAGTCTACAAGATACTCCAGGATAAAAGCTTCTAGATGAAATCTTGAATTGACAAAACAAGAAGAAGTGCTCCTGCTGACTCCAAGAGGTCTAAGGTTTTACTTTCTCACACTAGCAGGTGATGCCTGCCAGCAACTGGACCATACTTGAAGTAATTTCTTGATTAAGTGATTATATTTTGCTTAACTTTTCCCAGGGTGTATTGCTAAGCCTGGCAGTTAAGTGTCTCCAGCTTGTATGAGTAAGTAAACTCAGACATGTCAAGCTTCTTAATTTGATGCACCAGTCCAGAAGCAAGGCAGGTGATGACCCACTGTTAGAACTGGACTTCAGGTTCTGAATCTAAAGGTCTGTGCTCAGATCATCATCTCACACTGATTAATACAACTATTTTTCAGGCAAAATTTGGGTGAGAAAATTCCCCTCTCATCTCAAAAAAAGACCTTGATGGATTTTGTTAAAGGAGTTAAAATAGAAACTGTTTAATTACTGCATGGAACATTACATTCAGGAAAAAAAAAATTCAGTTGGCATAAATGAGGTCATTTAAAGTTAATGTAATTCTGTGGAAAACATACAGACTTTAGATACATAAAATGACTCCAGTGAAAGTCTGACTGTAAAAATACTAATCCTGAAAGAGGACCCCATCATAAAGATAGTTTGTTTAATGAAAGAGCATGTCAGCAAGACTAGCAAAACCAAGGCAAGAACAATTTATTTAGCTTTTGACTTTTCTTAATCCTGCAAAGGGAACCAGGAGCAATAAGGATCAAAAATATGTTTAAGAAATTAAATTACAATCACACAGTGCAAGGCTGCCTTTACCTCATGTCTTTCTGGGCATTCACTTATTCCACCTGTAAGTAACATTCCTTTCTGGATTTTACATCTCAGTTTCTGAATTCTATTAGCACTATACCTCTGTGGAATAGAAATGACTTAATGAGGTTTGTCTGCTGCTTATTATGAGACTCCAACACAGTTTACAAATTAGGTATTTTTATATCTCAAACTGATAATTCTTTCTCCCTGTGTGTGCAGAAATCTACGGGGTATACCTTTAGATCACCTAGTCCAACCAACAATAAACCATCCTTAAACTATATTTCTAAGCTCCATGTCTACCCATCTCTTAAATAAGTCCAGGGATGGTGCCTCAAACACTTCCTTGGGCAGCCTGTTCCAGGGTTAGATAACCCTTTCAGTGGAAAACGTTTTACTAACATCCATAGAAAAATAGAATCATAGAACAGTTTGCGTTGGAAGGGACCTTAAAGCTCATCAAGTTCCAACCCCTCTGCCATAGGCAGGGACNTATCTGATTAAAAACTCCTTCCCCTGCCTTTCTGTAGGCCCCCTTCAGGTATTGATAAGCTACTATGAGGTCCCTCCTGAGCCTTCTCTTCTCCAGGCTGAACAACCCCAACTCCTACAGCCTGTCTTCATAAGGCGGTTGCTCCAGTCTAACCCTCCCCTGTTACAGCTTGCATTTCCTCTTGTCCTATAGTCTGTTGCTACAGGAAAGAGACCAACCCTCTTTAGGGCTGAATCTCTCACAAGAACTTTTGGTACTAAAAGACAAATTTTGGTCCTCCTTAAGATGTGGAAAAATCCAAGAATTTCCTTGAGTTCAGTGGAATTGCTGTACTCTTGTTTTCCACCTCCCAGGCTATCTTCCTTCTGCTTGATTCCTGTTGTAGAAAGCAGGTAAGGGATTTCCTTCTTCTGGAATCAGTGTGATTAGATGATTCAAGTAATCAAAGTAGTGTCAGGACACATTCCCTGGCTCCAAGTCTGAATGTCCTGTATCTTCATTTAATTATTTTTGTATTCCCAATTTGTATCTTTTGAAATAAAACATTCTGCCATTTATTCTGGTTGAATCTACCTTGTTACTGAACAGAATGCATTCTTACTGGTCATTACCAGTTTCAGTAAGAGATGGGCTAATTTCTTAAATGGTGATATCTGAATTTTTGAGGAAATATGCCTTTCCTTCATGAACTGAATTCAGGACTGAGTCTCCTGAAGGGCATGAGCATGCCAGGGCATCAGCATTGGGAAATGAGAATGAAGTTATGTGGGAGGTGTCCTGGCCTATGGCAGGGGGGTTGGAACTCGATGATCTTTAAGGTCCCTTCCAATCCAAACTATTCTATGATCTAAGTTTGTAAAATTACCAGTTTCTGGGGTGAATTTGAAGAGCATCTGGAGGGGCACATCGTAATGGACAGCTTTATAATGGGAATTTTCCTTTCACTAAAACAGATTTTTCTTCAACAAGAAAGTTTTGCCAGTTACACCAGCACATTTAGTCTGGAGTTACTAAGGTAATCTAACTCAGATTGTTACAGTACTTCTGAATTAACCAGACACCAGGATCCATCAGGATATGTGCCAAACCTCGAATACACCACTAGATGGAGATGTTTTCACACGCAGCCCTCTTTTGTTGTCCCTGTGCTACTTCTAAGTATTTTCATTTTTGATTACAGGAAAACGAATTCAAAAAACTTTTATACATTATCAGTCTTCATGTGCTTGAAATGTTTTCACATGGAAACGAATCTAACAATTAAAGAATTCTTATGTGTAGGTTTTTACACTGAAAGGAATGAATAGATGTTGTATGAGAAGGGAGAAAATACTAGAAGAGTACGTATGATTTCCCTACTTTTATTTAACAAAATGGGCTATTACTTATTTATCTTATTTCATAAAGTGAAAATTTTTTTGTAGCAACGTTTTTTATCTACAACAGTTTTCATTCATCCCCAAGGAAACAACCCCAAACACTACATGATTCAAGGTTTCAATGTTGAAGTCTTTTTGCCCTCATCAGTATGCAATACAAAGGCAAGGAAAGAGGCTGATTTAGAAACAATTGAAGAAGTAAAATGAAAAAAAAGATCCTGAAGACAAGCCATTCTCACTAAGCTGGAGTAAAAAAAAAACTCTGAAGGGCTGTAAAAATTTGCTAGAATAGGTTTCTTTAGTTGCATTCTGAGTAAAAATGATGATTAATAAAAAACTAATGTTTTCAAAGCACAAGCTTAATACTTCCTAAGCATTTGGTAATTTCTAATAAATGGAGTGCGATACAAATACTGATTTTCTGTATCTATTGATTTTTTTGATCAAAAACTTGTAGTGATTTATATTGCACTAGGATGATGATTGCTCTCAAGTTTTTTCTTAGACAAAAAATATTAATTTCAGTATCTGTGGGGAATAATTGCAGTTATAATAGCTCTATATAAAACTATAACAATTTGAATTGCAATCCTATGATACCTGACATTTGACCATCAGTGTTTTTTTTCCCCTTGTCCTCTCTTGGATCCTGCTATAAGTGTGACTCCTACTATTACCTGCATACCCTGGGGGAAATAAACAGTCCTGACAGTCTCAAGAAGCCTGAAGAGGTCAGGGACAGGGTTCGGGCCCATATTCTTATATTCTTGGTCTTCTGAATCCTTCACTGTTTCCTGGCTCCAACAGAATTATTCTGGTTATTCTGTACAGCTCTCCTGGAGAACCATTCCCACTGAGATATTGTCCACAGTCCACAAATCCATCACAAAGCAATGTAGGCAAAGCAGGAATACACACAGACAGGTAAAAAGAACAGCACAAGTGATATGATAATGGGATTGCTTTTTATGTTTCTTTTTTTTTTTCCCCTCAAAGTGTTAGTGACCAAAAATTGTGGATTTTAAGCCTAAAGAATGTGAATTCTAATGAGTGCTTTGTATGACATGGTCACATTACAGACCATACCAGTCTATAAGCAGCTGCTAAAGCTTTAAGGTTTCTATTTAGTAAACAGAAAGAGAAGCAGATAACTAATGTCATGCATGTTCATGTCACAAATATTCATGTCATATATTTATGCCTTTAATAGGCAGAAAAAAGGAGAAAATGGTACTACCTCTACTCTTCATAATTCCTTCCT
The DNA here is from genome assembly GCA_013400935.1 of Turnix velox. Lineage (NCBI taxonomy): Eukaryota > Metazoa > Chordata > Aves > Charadriiformes > Turnicidae > Turnix > Turnix velox. The sequence goes on from VZTY01018612.1 coordinate 22,696, forward strand.
ATTTCTTTAAAACCAATTAACATAATTGTACATCCCAGACATATCTGGCAGAATCTTTTTCTGCCAATAATGAGAAATAAGTGTGTGTATCTAACCCCAGTTGGAGAAATCATCTGCAAAATGTTGATCGCTCAGAAGCAAATTGAAAGCACAAGATCTATTTAAGCAGATACAGAAAAAGGCTTTATTCAGTAGCAGAGGTAAAAAGTATTTTCCAATGTAGTTTGGTGATTTAGAAGCCTGCTTCCACTGACATTCAAAAGATCTAAAACTCTAATTACTGAAGGGTTGTGGTTAACTTTACTCTTTGGAATTCCCTCATTCTCAAAGTGCTATTTTTTTTCTTCTGATATAATCCAATATATTAAAGGCTAAAAAAAAAATCAAAACAAACCAGAAACAAGACCTATGCTTTTGCTCATTTGTAATTTCTCTAAATTCAGTTAAACACTGAGCTACTGAAAAATTTCTTGTAATGTGTTGACCTAAATCAAAGATTCCTGCTGATTCAGACAGCACACAGTTTATAAATCAGCCCATAAACATGGGTAAGTAAATCTGGGCAATATATAAAAACCCTGGAATTAGCACATTTGAAACAGAAGCTTTAAAAGTAAACCTTTATAAATCAGGCCTCTAAATCAAGGAGAAAACAATGATTTTTCTTGTCTTATAGACCAGGGAAAGTTACTCCCCAAGCAACTAGGACAGATAAAGTCTCTGGTTTTAATATTGGTTGATGTATTTATGTATGTATGGAGAAACTACAGACCAAAGTCAAACAAGGAGCATAAAAACTCCAAGTAGCAATCCAGAAACATTTTGACACCAAATAGTTTAACAGTTGGATAATTTAGAAGAATGTCTGGACAAATACAAGGTAGGGAATGACCACACAGCAAATGACAGTCAGCAAAGGGGTTTTCATCCGCTATAAATTATGCACAATTTAATTAGAGAAAAGTCATTCTGGTTAAAGTGTGCATTTCCTACCAATTTCTACAATAAAGTTTTTAGACTTCTTAAAATTTCAGTGTCAAGGACTTGTTGGGAAAGTTGTTAGTGAGTATTTTAGCTAACATTTGCACTTTGAGTTTAGCTTTGACATTGCAGAGTCTAGTATGGATTTTATTTCTTTGCAGTTCAGGCAGCTGTTCAGGGTCTGAGCTGGCAAATGAGGTGTTTGTGTTCAGATGGAACATGAGGGTGAACCTTTTACACATAGCCATTACATTATTTTGTAAATAATTTTCTACTCTTTGAGGTCAGAAACTTCTCCTTAGTCTACCCAGATTTCCACCCATGATTAGAATCAATACCTAATGAGGATATATGCATAAGGAGGGATTATAATTATTTAGCTGCTGATCAGTAACAGGGAAAAACATTATTTTTTTAATCTAAAAAAACAGCCAAACCTTCCATAATTTTTTATATTGAGATTGGCAAAAATAATTCTTTTTAATTTGCATTTCACTTCCAGGACTGACTCTAAGAGAAGTGACATTCTGAGAGTTGCAGTATTTATGACACATTTGTGTTTAAACATATCTGTGCATACATGTGTGTATATATTTTTATCTATAGCTGGCTACAACAGGTCATGCATTAATAAACCAATATGTTGAAGCCACACAAACTTTTCAATTCTATTTATGTTATACATCAAACTTTATCTTCAGTGTGAATTACGGCCTTTCTGCAATTCCCAGATGGAAATTCTTTCATTCAGAAGTAGTGATGGACCAGGTCTAAGCTTCACTTAACACTGCATTTTCATGAAGTACCTGCCAATGCTGTTGTGTTTGTCAGAGACAAAGCAGATAATGGATCCCAGGAGTAACCATATGAAACTAGAGGACAGAGTGTATCTGTCTGCTGCACAAGCTTCCAGTGAAGATTAATTGAATTTAGAATCTGGCTGTTTTTTGAAAAAAAAAACCAAAACCTGCAGACCCTTCTTCTTCGATGACATTCCTGTAACTGGTGCTACATGCAAATATAAAACACATCTCCACTGTAGTATTTTTAATTCAGATCACATTCCAGAAGAGAATTCTATATCCTAGTAAAGTAGAAAAGCAAGTGCACAAGTAATCATTCACATGCTCTGTTTTATAAGGAAGTTTCTTATAAGGTAGACATCCATATACTAGAAACCTCTTCTCTGTACATAGAAGTATGTATATAAGCACATATACAAAGGTTTACTGGACACAGAAGCTGTGTATTTGAGGGTATATCAGGCAAAAGTGAATATATATATACATATATAAAATCATCAAGTGATTTGATCTGATACCACAGAAACCTACTTAAATATATCTAACCTGAAATATATGAAATACAGTTCTTGGAATAAGGATAAACCATGACACACGAATATGCATTTCTAAAATGTAACCCCCAAAATAAATAAATAATACCTTTTTTTTTCTGTTTTGAGGAATTGTTATTTTCTAACTCAGCCAAATAACTGCATATTCCTTGTAGAAATGGTCAGCAGAGGACTCCAGAATTGGAAAGAAATTCCCATATGGAATCATAGAAATCATTTTGGTTGGGAAAACCTCAAGACCATCAACCTAAAACTGCCAAAGTCACCACTAAACTATGGTCCTCAGCACTGCATCTACCCTTGGTTTAAATACATTTAGGGATGGCATGGGCTTGTTTTGATCCAAATGCAGGGCATTCATGGCGTACCAAGCTCAATGTTCTTCTTTGGACAGCATAGCATAAACTTTTAACTAATTATTTCAAACTGTTGATTCATTCAACAGATCAGATATTGTTGAGCTGACCTCTTACAGATGAAGGAAAATACATTTCTGAGTAATGATGTAAAGTATTCCCAAGAAAGCGCTTTGGTGCAATGGTATGTCAGAAAAATATAAAATTCAGGTGAATAAGTTTTTATTCTTATGATCTCATCAGAAATCCTGAGGATTATGCCCAGGTTAGTAAAATTTCATGCCCTTCCAGTTTGTTTCCTCATTTCCTCTATGTTAGCTATCATAAACAGGGGCAGTTCATCTGCCTGGATGGGCATCAGAACAGGTAAATATTAAATGATTCCTCCACCATGCAGGTGATTTCACTGTCTCTGTTCATCCCTTTTCCATTACATTTACTATATATATGTGTATATATATATAAATGCAATATTTTGTGCTGTTTCTTTGAACCATGTGCCATGTTTTCTCATGTGTGGGCGGTGTCCCTGCCTATGGCAGGAGGGTTGGAACTCAATGATCTTTAAGGTCCCTTCCAACCCAAACTATTCTATGATTCTATGATTCCATGTGCATAAAACTGTGCATAACTCAGTGTCTTTCAGCTCTGACAGAAGATTTTGGACCCCCTCTTCATACAAAGAGTACCTATTTATTAATTGTTTGTCATACAAGACTTCTAGATCATAAATTAGCCTTTGATTTCTGTATGTACTTGTACAATTTTGACTATGTAATACAATTTGTAGTTATTCTTACTGCTATGCAAGAGGTCTCTCTTTTTGTACTTGTTCTGAATAAATACAAAACCAGACAAATTTTAATCTTTGAGTAAAGAAACATTGATGACCCCTGAGAAACAGAAAGAAAACATCCTTTAAATCAGGACCTGAGAGTGTGTCATTGAATGATTTATGGCAAAGGGAATTAATTTCTGGAAACCATGAACACATTTACATTTGCTAAGTTTACACAATCCCACTGGAACTAACCTATTATTGTTCCTGCTCCTCCAAGTTCTTTGCAGCAGTCTCCAGAGGGAGACTGAACCATTCTTCTCTCACCTAGGTCAAGCCATCCTCTCCATCTGTACCACCAAAAAATGGCAGATGAAGAGTGGAAAAATTAAATAAGCTAAAGCCACCAAATGATATCAAAACTTCCATGTCATGCTGGGAAATACAATGTCTATCCACAGTTTTGAGAAGTGTTCATCATGTGCCTGCAACATCTTTCTTACCAAAAGCTCTGTTTTCTCCATTATTAACAAGATCTAAATTGTTCTCTGCAGATGTAGTCCAAGCCTTGGTTTTCCATTTGAACATATGAGAAAGACCAGCTTTTAACTCTGCATGTCCAGAGTAGTCTTTAACCTGTGTGCTTCTGATTGACCTGAACTACAATGAAGATTTTTTTGGCTGAAGCTGTTTTAGGGTTGTTTTAAAAAAGTTAGTCCTAAAATTGATTGATTAACACAAAAATTATTGTGTTAAATTATCATGTCATAATAAGATTACAACCTACAAAGAGGTTATATCAATGGGTTTCTGAGGAAAAAAGTTTCTGATTAAATGATTAATTCATCTTCTATTTAGGATGAATAAGAACTTCAAGGAAAAGATTTTTCTTACACAGATTTGCTGAGTGGTGCGGTCGATACGGTGGAAGGAAGGGATGCCATCCAGAGGGACCTCGACAGACTGGAAAGCTGGGCTCAGGTGAACCTAATGAGGTTCAACGCAACAAAGTGCAAGGTTATGCACTTGGGCCGGAAGAANCTGGCCTGAGATTAATATGTTTGAGCCCAGGAAGAAGCCCCTTCCCCTCATCAGTTTTTGCCCAGAAGAAAGAGCCATAAAGTCCTAAATCCAATGTGAAGGCAAAGGAAAGGCATAAAAAGATGGAGAAGAGAAAATAAGAACTGCATAAATCCAGTCAAAGTTGTAATATACCAGGGAACCCATGTAAATACTGCTCACACTAAATTTCCACTTGCATTATTTTATGGACTGAAATGGACTTAGCAGCTATGTGTGAGGCAGCCAGATTTCTGAGTTTATCTCACATGAACATTCAAACATTTTGGGGTCTACACTTCATCACCTAATCAAAATCTTCTGGATGCCAATGCAACTGGATCAATATTATAACATTGGGGAAAAAATAAGGTAGTTGAAATCAGACCCAGATATTTCTGCTTAGTTAATTTATGTTGGTGAAGAACAATATCTATTTTAATGGAAACCAGAGGAAAAAATGTCACCTATATACACAGATCTGGCTCTTCTAATGATTTTTACCAGCTGAAAAATAGCACAGGGTATAGAACTACCAGTTTTTAGAAGCTGAGATAAACAGAGCATGATATCATATAAAAGAATAAGATATAAAAGGACATTTGATATGCTAAAGTTTTCCCTTTCTCTTAAACATGAAGAGAAGCTGCCAAGAATTAGTAGAGGAGCTCATAAGACATTTAGATTGTTAAAAGTATATAGTTTAGCAAAGAATGCTCATAACAGCCATAGAACAAGAAATCAGCCAAGCTCCCAACAGAAGACTGGCATAGTGATGATGGCAAATGCAACTGAAATACAAATTTTTCTCATAGTTGTAGAATCATACAATGTTTTAGGTTGGAAGGAACCTCAAATATCATCTAATCCTCATCTCCCACTAGACCAGGTTGCCTAAAATCCCATCCAGCCTGGTTCTGAAGACTTCTAGTGCTGGGGCCTCCACAACTTCCCTGGGCAACCTGTTCCAGTGTCCTTTCACCCTTACAGTGAAAAATTTCTTCCAAACATCTAAAATAAAACTACCCTCTTACAGTTTGAAGCCATTACTCCTTATCCTATCACTACATTCTCTAGTAAAAAGTTTCTCTCCAGTTTTCTTGTAAACCTTTTTTTAGGTACTGAAAGGCCACTATAAGATATCCCTGGATCTCTTTTAAAATGTTCTATTCCAAGATTAGAGGTTTTTCCCTCAAAATATTCTTCAAGAGACAAGGGTACATTTATGAATGCAGAAATGTTATCAATTGTATCTGACATTGATATGACACCACACATCACAATGTTGAGATGTGACAGCTTAAGCAAGCATAAAAATGTGGGCTTTTCCAAGATTCTCTGGAATAACCACTTATCTGGATGTGTGCAGTGTGGAAATAAAGGAAAATAAGATCTCTTTCTGAGGCCCTTCTCTGTAGATTGGTTTACATGGTAGCTGGAATGCTGTGCTAGTGATGATTTTGTGCAGAAATTCATGGGCAACCATTTTTATTGGAGGACCTTCTGCCAGAACTTTATAGATCAGATTACTATGGGGCATGTTTGGATATCAGAGATACATTATTCCACTGAGTAGGAAGCCAGAGAGGGACACATTATACAACTCACTCGTTGTCACCCACAGAAGTGGGTGCCTTGAGAGTCTGGAAATGGTATTAGAACTTTTGTTATCTTGGGGTCAAGAAATACAGGCTAAAGTTGTTTCAATTTATTAGTGATGCTAAAGGAAATTGACCTGAACTGGATGGGATATATGATGAGAAAACAAAGGAGGACTAAATAATGCATAAACTACATGGCATATATGTGCCTTTATAGAGTGATGAAGAAATCTCATAAGATTTGGATAAACATCACTGAAATTTTGGATTGTTATCCCAATCTTATCTGAATCTTAAGACCAAGCTGGAAATCACACAAGAATGGGCTTTCTCACAGTATTTCACAGAGTTCCAGACAGATCGTAAATACTCATGGTATTTTAACAATTCTAGTTTCAGCCCTGGCTTCAACCTGGTAAAGAGGCACAAAATGAAAATTAAGGGGTGGGGAGAAAGAAGGAAATTTAAACTTAAATATTAAAAATCCTAACATTTCTAACTAAGGGAGGCAATGAGTCAAGAGTTCATTCCAAAGATGAATACAGTTAGTAGAAGAGGATATTGGAAGAAAAAGAGAGAGACAGAAAGAGAGGATGAAAGAGAGAAAGAAAGAGAGAGAGAAAGGAAGAAAGAAAGAAAGAAAGAAGGAAAGAAGGAAAGAAGGAAAGAAGGAAAGAAGGAAAGAAGGAAAGAAGGAAAGAAGGAAAGAAGGAAAGAAGGAAAGAAGGAAAGAAGGAAAGAAGGAAAGAAGGAAAGAAGGAAAGAAGGAAAGAAGGAAAGAAGGAAAGAAGGAAAGAAGGAAAGAAGGAAAGAAGGAAAGAAGGAAAGAAGGAAAGAAGGAAAGAAGGAAAGAAGGAAAGAAGGAAAGAAGGAAAGAAGGAAAGAAGGAAAGAAGGAAAGAAGGAAAGAAGGAAAGAAGGAAAGAAGGAAAGAAAGAAAGAAAGAAAGAGAAATTAAAAAAGAAAAAAGAGAAAAGTTCTGGGTTAGGAAAAAGAAAATTTAAAAGGATGAGTGAAAGGAAAAAAACTTCCTGATAGCATTTGCTGTTTAGTTGAAGACGTGTGACCTAAGGGAAATAGCAAAGGTCTTATAGATTAGAACTTTCAGGGCATTAACCCAAATCCTTTGAAGTTAACAAGGGTCTCATGATATGTGAATACAATACATACTGGTTGCTGAGCATAATCAGTGTTGCTTAGTACTGGAGAAACCAGACAGATGGCTTCCTTTAAAACAGAAATGATTATGTTGCATATTTCTTCCATAACTTTTAGCAACAAAAGGTATGGCTTTAATGTTTTCCATTCTAACCCCTTGCCTGGAGTCACTGACAGCTCTTTTGAGCAGAAGGTTACTGTGTTGAATTCTAGTGGAATAAAGTTACTTACTTAACAGTTACATGTTATATATGCAAAATATCAAAAGAAAAAGAGGGGAGAGAGCATTTTCCCCAACCTTTAATACAGAATGACTTGATCAAACTGCAAGAACAGGAGAGATTTTGAGGCTCTCAGTTTAAGACTCCTGAAATAGTGTGTCTTTGGCCTCTGCTTTGATCTGTGATTTGTGAGACTCTAATCTCATGGAGCTGAAGAGCTCAGCAGGATCTACACTTCAGACCAAAAAGCTCAGACCAAGCTGGACTTAGATTTGCCAACACAAACAGATGCAATGGTTAGTTAGAATTAAAACTGCACAAGAGTCTGTAAGTAATGCTGTGCTTTTCTCAACCCCCAGAAAAATTAATTTCTGACCAATTAACTATGTGAAAGACACCACAGCTTCATCATTTTATTTCCTTCAACCCTTCAAAGCTTCTATAGGTAAGTGATAGCCCAAAGGCATGTGTGTGTGTTATCCAAGGATATTCACTCAGCTGAAGGCAGAACGACAGCCGATTTACTGCTCTTTTTTCCTCCTCACGCAACTCAACTCTATCTCATTGTAAGTCAAATGGATTGCTTGTGGTGTGTTCTGCAGATGAATCAGCATTCCTGATCTTCCAGCTGGTTTGGATTTGACACACAGGTACAGCATGTTTGCATGTAATTGCTAGCTAGCCAGACAACAATGCATTTTTTGGCAAGGATCCCCAGGCAGGAGTTTTATGGTCAGAAAGCAGTCTTCGTAAATTTAGCTGTCCACATTGCCTTCCAGGTCATTCTTATCTGTCATGTCTAACTATGAGGGGCAGAGATCTACCTGAGATACTAAACCCACTGTATCTTCATAAGAAACAGAAGTAGCAACCCAAGGAGTTGTATTCAGGAAGGCTCTGTGTCTTATATCATAGAATAATTTGGGTTGGAAGGGACCTCAAAGATCATCTAGTTCCAACCCCACTGCCATAGGCAGGGAGGGACACCTCCCACTAGAACTGTTTACTCAGTGCCTTGTCCAGCCTGGCCTTAAACACCACCAGAGAGGGGGCATCCACAACCTTTCTGGGCAGCCTGGTAAAGAACTTCTTTATTCTCTCCACCTTAGATCTCCCTTCTTCCAATTGGCATCCATTACAAAGGACAGTCCTGAGCAAATCTGACACTTAGCTTGCTCTTAAACTTCACCAGGGTTTACAAGCTCACCATTCTCTTCAGCTTCATTCATCATGCCACTGCTAGAACTGTAGCTTCCACAAGATACTGTTGATGGTGGTCAGTAAACACAGGAAGAAGAGGTTTGTTTTGAAATATTAATAGCATTCTCAAGATCTACTTGATATTTAAGTGCAAACTCAATTTAAAAACAAGCAGCTTCTTGATAAATCTGATGACAATCTGATTTCTCATTGAGATTACACAGTGAATCAATTGGGGCAGCCCAGACTAACAGGAGCTTGTACACACTATATTGACAATTCTACATTGTTCAAGAATCATACAAATATACTCTCTTCTATACTTTTAGAATTCCCTTCAAGTAATGTCAGAGAGGAAATCTAGAGTAAACTAGAAGCATTTTTTATCTTTAAATGTCTAAAAGAAATACATCTACTTTGGTTATCTAGTTCCTTCATATAATCCAGAAATAGGGAAAAGAACTTGCAGAGTCAGATTTGCTCCATCTATATCAGGTATTTCCTTCAGAAAACATGAAAATACACAGAGATAGCTACATCTGCTTATTCACCTACATATTTTTTCTAGAAGGTGAGTTTAGAGAAAGCAGCTAATTTATCAGGCATCTAAGGATGTCCATTGACTCTCTTCTGACAAGGTGTCTAACTCAGCAGGTGGAAAGAAAGGATGTAAGAAAAAATCAGTTAAGCTTCATACAACCATCAGACTTGATTTCTCTTTTAGTCACTGTGGTATTTTCTTTAAGTTCTGCAGCACAGAAGTGGAGTCACATAAATATAAATCAGATTCCTACTGTTAGTTCAAAACCAAAGATATGCAGAGCTTTTTTTCCAATATAAATTCTCTTTCTAACAACTACTTTCCATTCCAAATTTTGTAAATTATTTATATAATAACAAGAATCAGACCTTTGTGACTGCATTGATTTCTTTAGAAGCCACTCAAGCAATGAAAATCTGCCATAATAAATCCTATTGTTTCCTATCCTTTCCAGTAATTAATTTTCCCTGAAGTTGAAATGGGATAACTGGCACAGAGCATGTTTCCAATTTATCTCATGGAAGAATTTTGTCACCATCATGGTCACACACAGTTTCTGTCCTATATTCCCCTTAGTGCTTCAGACCACTGTCACTATTCATAAGCATCCTTTGTTCCCAGTGAAAGGAAACCCCGAATTGTTGATCAGCCTCTGATAGGAGGTCATTTTATCTTGCTTTTTATTAAAAGCAGAATTTTTGCTTCTTTTCTTGTTCTATTAGTTTATTTGATGACCTGGCAGCAGCCTGAAAGACTTCCAAATGTCATGTGCTGGGCATGCAATCAGCCATTAAAGTGGTGTTTTCTGTACCTGCAGCAGCAAGAACATGACCCTCTGTTTGTTGGTCTGGTTTAGATCATACATCACTTTGCTGTGTAAAATCTCTGAGAAGTTCAAAACAGTTTTTATCGATTATATTTTTTTTAAGTGGAAAATTCAGTGCATGAATTTGGAAAAAAAGCTCTTCACTTCCTCAATATGTAATGTTAATATACAGATAAAATCTGAAATGTTCTTATTTCATGCTGTTATACATTCTCTGCTATAATGTTTTTATTTTTATGAGCTGACCTTGTCAAGGTTCAAATAAACTACAGACATTTATAATATGAATACTGTATTTTGGTCACCTTTGAAATGCTTTTATTATTTTGAAAGCTCATGATATTTCACATAGGTGGGAAACCACTGAACACTTACATAATTCACTGCCACTGCATTAGAAATTTTAGACAACTCTGAAAATAGTTAGATCTCTCTAATAGTGAGGGATTTATTTATGGGGGTTTTTTAAGTGTGAAAAAACCTGTTTAATAAATAATTTATCCACAGAAAGTTTGTCAGCTGACATAGAAATGAGTACTGCACTATTTTTGCAGTTATTTCATGCCACTCATAACTGAAGAGATGGTGCTTTTGAAAAAAGTCAAATCTTTTTCATTGAAAGTTTTTTTCAAGTGCCCATTTCATCTTCTTGTGCCTTCATCCTTACTTGTCAAAATGTAAAAATGGGCTGTGAAATACATAAATCTGTATTTGTATAATAATAGACATGCCTTTACCTTTAAAATGCAAAAATTTGGAATCAAAAATGCTTCTTATCTCATTAATCTGAGTGACACGTTTTATTATATTGTAAATTATTTTCCCTCATGCATAGTGGAACAGAGTCCTCAGGAATTCTTCATCTTGTAACATCAATAACTGAAGTGGTAATGTAAGTATCACTGCACCTATAGGAATTTCTGAAATGGGACCAGCAGTAAAGTTAAGGATTATCTGTGAACTTCTACAAATCAATTTTGACTTGCATTGACAATAAATGTAGGGATCTGTGCAATTCTGCTACTGCTATTGTACATCTCATTTAAACAGAACAATTCCTATAGAAAATTACCCTTCAGAAAAATAGCAGTAGCTAGTAAAATCCAAAAAGGAAAACTAATTAACATAAATTATATGTTTCCATAACTATAACTGCAGCATTACAGTGGCAGGCTTCCAGTTTGGAAGGCAAGGCAGATGATTACCTCTTCCAAGAATTTGCCTTTATGAGCACAAGGATAATACGACATCACAATGCAATTACTACCAGAGCACCATTTTGACACGACCAAGGTAAGAAATGACTGATTTCCTAAGAAATGGTAAATGAAAGCTTAGATATTTATACCCAGACAACTTCTATCTACCTCACAGTTGGTGCCTTGCCCTTAATCCCTGCTTTTCTCCAGATTTGCATACATGTTTTTGTTAATCTAAGTCAAAAATTCCTTCTTTTAAGCTCTAAAGACAAGAATTATCATTTGAAAATCTACATTAAATAGCCAAGTAATGCAATTATTTCTTAGCATTGTCTCAGTAGCCTCAATAGAAGTCTCATCAAGAAGCAGATGCTGCAAGAATCTGACTTCACAATCTGACTACTGTTACAGTAGTTTAAATGGTATTTCAGCAGGTCAAAGTTTCATCCACTACCTTCATTTTTTTTGTGTTCTAATTTCAACAATATATATTAAGAGACTTTTTTTTAAGGATCCTCGTGGACCAATTCATCTGCAATTTGCTATACTTTGTGTGTTTAAAAGCCCCCACATGTCTAAACGGCAATAAAAAAATTCTGGACACATCAATAAAAAGGTAACATAATTCAAAACAGCTGCATACAACATGCCATTATACAGACTGATACCATATTTTACTCCCTTTTTGTGTTGTTTTACTAGGTTAATTTCAGTTCTGACTGTAAATTTTTTTATCCCAAGAGCAAAATTAATTATATTTGAGAATAAAGCTACTTCTGACTATACTAAAATGTCACAATATTTATGCTGTAGTTGTATCATATACCTATTACTTTCATTCTAAAATACTCTACTGGTAATTATATTATCTTATCAGCATTATGAATATATATTTAAATTTCAATGTGATTCTATTCTGTGATGATGTACCAAGTATAACATTGTCTGTAAGTAATTTAAGTCTTTCTGTTTGAAAGATTTATGTTAGCCACTCAAATTATAGCATCTTTCCTAAATTATTAATTCTTAAAAATATTCTGTCTCTCTGCAGTCTGAGCTATGACTTGCTTAAAGAATTATGGGTTAATTACTTGACAAAAAGAAAATACCATTTTAGCTTTGTGATTTGTCTTTTCCATAATTATTTGACCACAAAATTGTATGCTACGTCTTGAGGAAAAAAACCTCTTCATGTTCCCATTCAAATCATCTGCAAAATTGCTTCAGCAATATAATAATCCCAAAATGAACTTTCTCTCTTGACCAAATGAACTGTGGCTTCTGGACTGAAACTAGCTTTTCACAAACCTCTAACTGCACAAGCACTCGAGAACAGTTATAACTTAATAACTAATCTAAAATGACAAAAGCATTCCCTTATGATGTCAACGATGAAGACTCAAAAAAAGTAGAATTTCTCTTATTTATTGTGCAAGATTGAGTAAAATTGATCAAGACAGTGCAAAGTTGATGAGGAATTCTCTTTTGAGAGACTAAAATACTTGGAGATCAAGCTGTTCTGCTGCTAGCTCAGTCTCTGTTTTAGAAGTTCCTCCTCAGCAGAATCTTTCAGCTCCAATGAGCATCACAGAAGTGATGCTTAACCATGGAGACTTCATGGTCTACTGTGCTCTCATGCAAAGCTGGTATTCCTTGAGCTCTGTGGCTCAAAAAGTATCCTCACAGTACATCAGGCTATCTTCTATATCTTGATCCCACATAAGACACAGGAAAGAAGGGGAGATATTGTGCCAAACTAGTTTTTCTACTCATCTTCACCCCCATGTGAGAGGAACTCTTTCTTGTCTTCTCCCATCTTCAACCCAATTGCAAATCTCCATGTGCTGAAATACAGGCATGTGGTCTTAGCTCATTCCAAGCTATAAATAGCTGTGTGATGCAGGATGGACTTGCAAATCATTTGTATATTACCCCACAGAAGACTCTGAGCAAGAGGTTCAGTCTTTCTCAGCTCCCCTCATTCCTATTGATATCAAGGAAATATTGCCCAATGAAACATGGCAGGACAAGTCTTTATTCTGCTGCATACTTGACTATATGCCATGAGAAAGACTACATGTACTTGGAAGACTATTTGCATCAGACCATCCCTTGACTTTTGCCATAAAACAATAAAAAAGTGCAATCTAAATAAATATTTAACTAAAAAAAACCTCAAACAAACAAAAATGCTCCAAAAAAATCTATCTGTGTAACTGAAGAAATAGTGATTTTTCCTTTAAAAGTTTTATTTAATGTTTGGGGTGGGAAGATTTTATGAATGTCTACATATAAAAAGAACATCTAAGGCAAAAGATTCCAGCAACTTTAAATCATAATCTAGGCAAACCATGTTCTCAAGTTAATCATCACAAACTGGCACAGAGACACATCCTTTTGTTCTCTGCTCTCACATTCCTACATGGATCCTGTATGGATTTTGTTCACAAGAAATATTAAGGCAGTAAACTTTTTTCCCTCCACATTCCTCCAGAACCATAAATAGGGTGGCAAGTAAAAGAAGTGTATGTCAGAAATGCTACAGCTGTTCCCCATGCTCAGTGCTCATTCCTTTTCCAGCGTATTCCTCACCCAATCTTCTTTATTCAAAACACACAATAAAAATACCAGCTAAAGAAAATAAAACCTCTCACAGAGGCTTATATGCCTTTATCTCACACTCTTATTGCTGATGTTCCTTTATGAAGCCCTTTTCTATTTCATCTGTATAAAGAACACACTACTGGTATGCTCACTCTGACCACTACAGCTGTCAGCCTGTTTTCTGGGTCTCATAAACCACCAAAAATCTGTTTTTAAGAGGTCAGTTGCACTTGTCAATGCTGTTTTCATCTTTTAACACCATTAGACCCTCCAGTCTTGGTTTCCCACACCCTTGGTAAGTGCTTTTTCTACTAGCCAGCCCTTGTTTTCCTAACTGCCTTCTCCTCCTCCATTCCATGTATCCGCATGAAAGCTATAGAGGAGTGACAGCTGAAAAAGAGTTATGTGAAATACCCCTGTGGAGGACAGGTTTCACCTAAAATTGTGCATCATAAAGGTGTCTTTCTTCTCCAGACTTTTGGATGCCGAGGGCTTGTCTCAGTAAGCCACATGAGAATGTACCAATTTTTCAAATGACTCCAGTCTCAATTTTCATTTTCATTCTTGGTAAGACCTGGCTCTAGACTTGTGAGCTCGGGTCATGTATTTGTACTCAAAATTACTTGTATTGTTATCAATCAACATGTGAAGGATCAGCAAGTAGAAAAAAAGAGTAAATACAACAAAAAGAAAGGGTCTCTTGGTGATAGATTCCTGTAATTTTTGTTATAGGGTGGTATAGTCTGAATGATGTTGCCAACCTAGATGTCTGCCTGGTGTAGATGCTGCTCTTTTCTGCTCCTTCATGGATCTATGCTCAGGGGATGCATAGACATATATTTACCCTGTGGATTCCTTTCAGGAGCCAAGGTTATAAATATTCCCCTTGCAGAAAGTCTAAAGGTCTGCCTGGAGTCAGAGCTGACAAGCATCCAGGGATGTGATTCAGACTCTTGGGAGAAGAAGAGACTCCTCCTCAGGCCTATGTGCAGCAGTAGAAGTGGTGGGGGAAGATTTGCAATTAGAAGTTATTCTTAGAGCATTCAGTCAGAGGCAAAGCTATGAGTTGTTAAGTGACTCTGTGTTGTCCCAGCAACCATCAAAGCCATTACAATTGTCCAAGACAAACACATTTGCTTCAGAATGTGGGCAAAGGACAGTATATGATAGTCAGCTTCTGAAGACCTGGTACTTCAGAAGCCACTGATAGCACTAAGCAGTATTTAAAACTGGGGATATAGCAGGGATCTAGGTGTGGCTGCCCCAACTTCTCAATACCTGAAGGGGGCCTACAAAAAGGCAGGGGTAGGACTTTTTTTGTGATGGGAGGACTAAAAATAATGGATGTGCCATGTCCAAGCTGGCCTTAACACCTCCAGAGAGGGGGCATCCACAACCTCTCTGGGCAACCTGTTCCAGTGTTTCACTGCCCTCACAATAAAGAATTTCTTTCTTTTATCTGGCCTGAATCTACCCCCTTCCAATTTACATCCATTATTTCTAGTCCTCCCATCACATAAAAAGTCCTACCCCTGCCTTTCTGTAGGCCCCCTCAGGTATTGATAAGTTACTCTGAGGTCCCCCCTGAGCCTACTATTCTCCAGGCTGAACAACCCCAACACCTTCAGCCTGTCTTCATAGGGCAGCTGCATAGGCATCTTCATGGCCCTCATCTGGACCTGCTCCAATAGCATAATGTCCTTCAAGAGTTCTGTCTCAATGTGTGATGAAGACACAGAATATTTCTACATTACATGATAGTTATTATTACAGATCTTGGTATTTCACTCTCTTTGAAATTGAAGTAGAAACTAGTACTGGAGTATATTAGATATCTTTATATAATAACCATGAAAAATGCAGAAGACTGAGCACACAGGTGTGTCTGTAGTGCTCTTTGGTAACAGGACTTTTGTAAAAGGGGTTATTCTAAGCTGCATTTTCACGGTTTGTATAGAAGGTATTTTGCGAGCCAGATGATCCTGAGTTCGTTGCTTCTCCCCTCTGACATTTGCATTAAACTGAGCTCAGTATTTCCCCCAAATGCTCAGTGTGCCAGGGTAATTTAGGCAGGCAGAGAACTTGGCCCACCAATGCTGCATGGCAGTACTAAACTAGCACAGACCCAATTCCTGAGCCAGGTCAATGTTCTCTACCCCTCAGGCCAGCTGGCATTGGTCTACCACAGCCATACTCTTAAACATTCTGTCCAGAGAGAGTGGCTGCATCCAAATTGCCTATGCAGAATTGTTGTGGGGCCAGGTTTAAATCCCATTCTGCATCCAGGAATTGTTCTGGAAAATGTTTAGTGGACTTGCAATAAAATGGTTTTGAAAAATTTTACAGAATGGATGAATGATGGCCAGGGCCTGTGCTTGTGTTCTTACTTTGCTTATATTGACATAAGCTGGTGCTGGGAACACAGTGGTGTGTTAATGCTCACTTGTTTTCTCACAAATCCCAAGAGGCTGAGAAATATTATTCGATCATTTTACAAGGCCAAGAAATTAGGACTGTTGTACATTGGTTGGAGGAAAGGACCTTCATTTGCTCCTGCTTCTTATTCTGCTATTTACTGTCTCAAGAGCCTTTTCTCTCTTTTGTTTCAAGCAGGGTTTTTCTTATATCTATCCTTTCTGCAATGCTACTGAAGGTTCAGCCTATATTCCAACTAGTGTATTCATGACTACTCTCATAATTTGCACACCATACCTTTAAGCAGCTTAGAGTCATAGAAACACCAGATTATTTCAGGTTAAAGAGACATTAATGATCATTTAGTTCCAACTCCCTCACTAGGGACACCTTCCACTAGACCAGATCACTTCATAATACATCAAATTTCTTCTGGAACCTGCCATCCTCTGATAAGCAACATAGGAAGTTAATACTAAATAGAGCAGCAGTATGTTGAGATATTTCTTGACACTAATGCATACTTTGCTTGGTTCCTGAGTGGTTTTTTTTTTACTTTTTGTCCATAATAATGAATAATGGACATTTTTTCAAGGAGGAGGACAGTATTTTTCTTCTACATAATGCTTACAGTAAGACAAGACAAGGTTCATGCTTGTGACAAAGCTATTTCAAAACTGTAATGCAAATAAAATTAATTCAATTTCATTTTTATGTCAATTCACAACAAAAAAAAATAGCTTACAGAATTTACAGATTAACTCTTTCTATAAAATTCCATATGAAAAGTAGATGTAAAGAACAAGTTTAAAATTATCAGAAAGTACTGAAAGAATTCTTTCCACTTTGGCATTGTTTATTATTCTCATTTATTTGTCTTCTAAGATATTTCAAGTTACAGTATGAAAGACCACATATATTCCTTTCACTTTGACCCAATTGTATTTTTCATATGTATCCAAGACAGTAATTGCTGAACATAGAATTCAAAATATACATTTCTCTCTTAGAGGTTACCAGGAGTTTAATACAGTGTAAAACTGAAAGCTCAGCTCTAACTCATGTTCTCTTCACCTCACCCCACCCTCCCAAAAGAAAAAAAACAAAAGAAGGGTAAAGTGAGTTTAGTTTGACATCTTAGCTGGTTTGTTACTGCCTATGTTAAATTTGAGAGAAAAAATGCTGAATTCACAGGCTGTGATAAAACAGCCATTTATTTTCCTGTCAGATAAAATGAAAGTCAAGTGAAACAGTCAGTTACAAACACACACAAAGTATATTCCAAAACTCAACATGAACACCCACATCAGAAAGGATCTGAATATCAGTAAAGTCACGTAAAGTTATTTTTAAAAGTGCTTTAATTTACAACAGATTTTTGTTTTCACCATCAGCTGAGGACATATCAATGATTAACTTACAGGCTGGGTGCTCTCAGATTCGCAGAGCTTCAAACTTGTTGAAGTATCTGGAAAACATGTCAGATAATACCCATTCTTTCAGTCCCTGAAGGATCCAGACAACTGCACACTGTGGTTGCACTAAAAACATTGAAATTTCCTGAGTGAGCTCAAGATCTCAACTCTTGACAGGACAGTCAGGGGCACACAGTGCATTTCTGTGTGCATGCTGAAGTGCTGAAGAACAAATGTCCTGCCTCAAAATTAGTTTGATGAAGAGGAAGGTGCTGGGTGCAGAAAAACTGTCATTTTATTGCTTCATAATTTTTGTTCATATGTGTTTAGTGTTCAAATAGCAGAAATCTCACTGTAGCAGTAAGAATTAATTGCACTAAATAGAATAAGAATAAGAATATGAATAAGAGTAAGAATAAAAATAAGAAGAATAAGAATAATATAATGAATTATAATAATGTATAGTAATAATATTAATAGTAATACTGGAATTATTTTAGGTGACTCATAATCTGATAACTGTCCTTTTAGGTTTTATCATGGGGTTTTCTCTATGGACATATGTAGCTATACATACATTCAGGTGTATGAAGCCAAAACACAGATGTACATGCATGTGTGCAAGTTTATATGGCAGAATAGATCACCAACCATTTAAAGCCATTTTACACAATCTAAGTAGCAATCTCTTTAGCAATCAAGTGCCAGTGGATGAAGCCTTCTCCTGAGTCACAGGAACTACCTGCTGTCAGAAAAAAGCAGTAAGGATCATCACCCTTGCACCAAGGCAACATCAGAGGTGAAGCAGAGACACCATATGGTGCAGTATGTGGTTGCTGCTCCTTGTACTCCACATTGGCAAGAGGGAGATAGATGTTCACCCACAATTTATAACCTAGCTCAGTTTTTTTAATTGCTCCTGACTTGCTTTTACATAGTTGACTATGAATTAAGGCCTTGTTCAACTATCCTTGGACACTTTGGTGTTTTTCCCTTGAGGTTTTGTTACAATAAAGGGGCATAAGACTAATCTTGCATGTATAAGAGTATGCAGGAATTGGAAAGCAAGTATTCAAATGCAACATAATGAACAGCAATATCTTAATCTTTAAAATAATTTTGAGCATTCTTTAGAGTGCTCTTTTTCTTTCTCTTTTTTTTAACTAACTAATCCTTTTAAGGAAAACCACACAGCATTTTACATTTGGCTGCAACTTCACTAGGCAGACCTAATCTATTCTGTTGGGCCAACATAATCCAAAATGACTTGTGAGAAAGGCTCACAATATTCCTCAGGCAGGGGAAAGAAAGCCCCGAGGTTTAAGTTGCATAAGATTTCGCTGATAGTAGCATCTTTGGTATTCGGTAATGAAAAAAATCTAAGGCATAAATCGTTGGCTTTGTCAACATGTAATACAGGCTGATGATTGCAAGGAAAGATAAAAGCTCTGATAAATGTTTTGCTATTTATAAACACAGTAGGCATGGTTAAGAGTTCTTTAATTAAAGATTTAGTGCTTTCAGTCCCAGGCGTCTTGCCCTTCTCTTCAGAGATGCAGATGCAACCCATATAAAGTCAAACATCCCTGCCTGGTTTTAAATTTAACATAACTGCCTAGTCAGGCTATTGGTCTTTGTCAGATAGTGGGTTACATCCACATTTGTTGAGCTTCCAGATAAAACAACAGTATGATGCTGTAGCATCCTTAACTACAGAAAGTTAGTACATCCTAACATGGTTATTTTTAGAACTAAGAAGATACTGAAAACAATTACTGCCCTAAATTTCACTTTAAAAACACCACAGGCAATTTTATTTCCAATATAAGCCATGATCAACTGTAAATATCACCAAAAAGCATTCTCAGAAAGGGGAATATTTGTTCTTTAGCACTGAGGGTCTGAGAAGCAGGATTATACTTCAAATTTTAACCTATATTTCCTATGTGAGGAAAATTATATCACCTCGTTCCTGAGAAAAATACAATTTCTCATTAGCAATTAGTCCATCTGGAGTATCAAGGGATTGGAAGTGCAGACTATTGTGAGATCCCGGGGTCTCACAGCAGAGGTGGCTCCTCTGCAGATGGTGTACCATGAAGTGTGTGAGCAATGCTCAGGAGTGTTACCCTCCTCCCACAGAATAAAATTATTGAGATCTCTCTCATAAAACCTAAAGATTTCTTTTGGACGCTCACAAATCATTGTACTGGACTTCCTGTCACTCACCCACAGGTGTCATATGGAAGAGCTGCAAGAATTCAGGTCACCTCAGCCACTCCTGTCAATAAAGAATTTACTTCAGGTATTTCAATCACAGTTCAACACCCGAATACTGAGCACAAATACCAGTTGAGCTGATTCCAGATTTCTACTAGTAAAACATGACAAACACCTTAGACCCAGTTGCTCTAAATGTAGATAGAATAGATCATAATGGTCAAAGCATTGTAGATAAACCAACACCAAACATGTAGCTTGAGGCATCCCATTTCAAATCCACTTGCACCACACATTGGGCACTTGCCATGGGACTGGTATCAGGTCCTGCTTTTCTGATAAGACAGGCCCAACCATGCAGATGAGAAATGGAAAAGTTTACCTCCATTTCAGCAGCACCTAATTACTGATACCAATTCACAAGCACAAAGTTGCCTGACCTATACCTACAAACACACTGCTCTCAGAAGGTTCCTTCCTTCCCCAACAGATGATAGATTTCTTCTTAACCTGCCTTTAAACAGGTTTTGCCAGAAAAAGAAGTTCTGTTTTTCACTGTTTCCTGCCTTAAATTTCTCCTCGGAAGCTGATACTGCCACTATGATGTTCATATCACAAAGATTTATGTCATTTCCCCTCAAGGACTTATGTCCTGCTGAAGATCTGTTTTGTACTCTGCAGTTTATAACGGGAGTTGCAGATATTTCAGAACTTGCCTAATAGATGATTCCTCATTTCAAAAGACAAGTTTTCTGCCACTTCACACAGAGATATTGCTGGTCAAAAGCTGAGCATAAGTGTTGCTTGGATATTCTTGTACGTTCTTATGCCCTGCTCACCATGGTCAAGAGAAAGTATTAAAGGCTCAGCTGTCAGGATGCAGTTTGAAAGCACAGCCTCTCAGTTTAGATATCAGCATCTCACATTAAACTGTGAGTTTCTGGAAAAGGTTGCCCAGGGAGGTTGTGGATGTCCCCTCTCTGGAGGTGTTTAAGGCCAGGCTGGACAAGGCACTGAGCAGCCTGATGTAGTGGGAGGTGTCCCTGCCTATGGCAGGGGGGTTGGAACTTGATGATCTTTAAGGTCCCTTTCAACCCAAACGATTATATGATTCTAAATTCATTATAGTCTATGGTAATTAAGTAAATTCCGCAAGTGGAGTCTGGCAAAGAACTCTTCTCATGCTAAAGTAGACACTGGATGCAGTCACACACTTAGGGCAGGATTCAAAACTTTAAACAGAAACCTATAATGCCATTTGAGGCACTGTAAGTTCTCCAAGCTATCTCAACATGATGCCTATATGAGACAGTTGTGGTTTGACCTCGGGGGAGAAGAGCGAGCCACAAATCTCTCACTCCAACTGCCTCTTTGAGGGGGGTCAGGGTCATAGGGGGAAAAGGAAAAAGACCCAACTGTTGTGACAAAAAGGCAAAAATCAAAGTTTAACAGAACAACAATGGCAGCAAGAACAACAACATGGGCAGGAGAATGCACAGATGACATTACACGACCACCACCAGACTTGTACACTTACCTCCACCCAGCACTGCGCACTCTCCCCATCTCCCTCCTCCTCCCCTTCCTGGCCACCTCGTGGCTACTGTTGGGCATGGCTTAGACGGGAATGGGATACATGTGTCCCTGACAAAATTGACCTTATCCCTGCCAGAATCAGGACAGAGCCCCATATTCTTTTAGGGAAGAAGCTTGAGAATAGTTGCAATACTCTATAGCACCCAAATTAAATAAGAAAAAATTATGTATACCTACATACCATAAGATTAAAACCTATATTTTATGCCTATAAATTCTATAAGCTATATAAGGAAATATATTCCAATATATTAAGTAAACTTCATACTGTCTCTAAGCTTTTTAATTTTAAACAAAATCCTGTCCAAAGTGTCAGTTCTTTTCTCCAAGCAGAAAGGTGCTTTGATTTCAGTCCAGCTGTTCTGTAGTATTGATCTATTGAGCTGTGCAGGGGAAATTTAGGAGCTAAAAATTTGCTCAATATAAATGAAGTGTGCTGTAGATATGTCACAATAGAGAAACAGTTCCAGAAAGAAATGGTGAAGAAGTGCAGTGGTTAGTAGAGGATGCAGGGTGAAGAAGGATATTTTTGTTCAATTAGATTACTTGGATAGCTTGCAAAAACTGTTTATGGTTAGCAACGAAGCAAAAGGGTAACCATGCCAACATACCAAATGTTGCTGTAAATGTGACAAAAAAAACATCTGTCACTATAGCCAGGAAAAATTACATTTTAATTTCCTAATGTATTTAAAATGGTAGAAAATTAATATGGTAATTTGAAAAGTAAAGTGTCAAAGACAAGATAAAGGCTGATTCTTCTAAGCTGTCCTCAGCTGTTCCTGAATCTCCTGTCAACATGCTTGTCACAGGCCATGCTAGAATAAACGAGTGAAGCTGTGTCCTAAAGTTAGCAATCAAGAGCTCTGTGCTGCTTAAGGAAACCTCTGACTTTCTGAAATAATTTCAGTGTTTCTGGTCAGAAACTATCCAAGTAATGGCAACAGGTCCCAACAGGACCTTGACTAAATTCTGTTGAATTTGGTGGTCAACATCATGATGATCACATTCTGATCCCAGAGGTTTTACATAGATAAGGTGGGATCAGGCCAACATGAGTTGCCATGGCAGTTCTGAATCTTTGTCTCTCCTTCTTCACTGCCTCTTAATTCTGGGGGCTGCAGTTGTGAATTGTTTGTTATTGTCTCACCGATAATATAAGTTTCTCCCCTAATATAACAACTAATGTAAGGTTTCTAATTAAATAGAAAATTAACTAAATTCTTTTTTAACAAAAACCCAAACTTTATTTCAGGATTTGGATGTTCTTCATATCTTGTATCCATATAATTTTTATTAGAATCATAGAATAGTTTGATTTGGAAGGGACCTTAAACATCATTGAGCTCCAATCCCCCTGTCATAGGCAGGGACACCCTCCACTACAGCAGGCTGCCAGCCTGGCCTTAAACACCTCCAGAGAGAGGGCATCTACAACCTCTCAGGGCAACCTGTTACAGTGTTTCACTACCCTCAACATATAGAATTTCTTTCTTATATCTGTTCTGAATCCACCCCCTTCCAATTTACATCCATTATTTCTAGTCCTCCCATCACATATCTTATTAAAAAGTCCTACCCCTGCCTTTCTGTAGCCCCCTTCAGGTATTGATCAATTACTCTGAGGTCCCCCCCCAAGCCTTCTTTTCTCCCAACTCCTTCAGCCTGTCTTCAAAAGACAGTTGCTCCATTTGACCATCCACTTGACCATCTTAGTCATCTTCTTTTGTCAGGACACTCAGAATCTCATCTGTAGTTGCTCATGTCAATAGTTGATACAGCAGATCAGCCATTTTCCAGTAGTGAGAGTGGAGAAAGAACAAGGAGATCTGCAATTAGCTGTGATTAATTAATTATCCATTCTACTGCAGTTGAACCAGCTGTTGGACTGTCAGGTATAAATATTCATTCTGCTGCCCACCCCAGAGAAGGTTTTCCTTATCTGGAGACACTCAAACCTTGCCTGGATGCCTTCCTGTGTGACCTGATCTGTGTGTTCCTGCTCCAGCAGGGAGACGGGACTTGATCTCTTGAGGTTCCCTCCAATCCTTGACATTCTGTGATTCTGTGAATTACCCACAGGGTTAATTTTGGTATCACTTTAGACAGTAACATTTTTTAAAAATCTGTTTATTCAGGAGCATATTCTGTATGTTGATCTTCCCACTCTTCTTCCCCCTCTTTCTAGTACCTCAGAATTTGTGGGTGAAAGACCAAAGACCATTAAGATACCCTGTATATTCCTGTACAGTATTCCAGAGGGTGGGAATTATCTGCTCCAATTACAGATAAGAAGGTGTGTATAAAAATGAAAAAAAAGTAACAATACTTTTCTGAAAAGTGCAAATGTTGAGAGGAGTAAGACTCACTGCATTAATTACTGCTTTAAGGACAATTCAAATGGCTACCTACAACATAATAATTTTTCTAGTTTTTAAGAAACTAACTTATTGAACACTAGATCTCTAATGACTTAGAAGAGATAACATGTTTTCAGTTATTTGTGTTCCAGCCTGTCTAAAAAGGTACTACAAAAGGAAGAAGATGAAGTAAAAAATTATCTCCAGGGAGAGCTATAGCTGTGCCTGAAATACTCAGATGTAATTTTGTTCACCCTGAGTTACATCTGATCTGCAGTGGGATTATGATCTCCTTTTGAGTTGACACAAGTATGAAATCAAAACTATGCAGTCACTTTAGGTTCAGTGGTTCAAAACCAGTTTTCCACTAATAAACCCCCTGAAATTTTAGGAAACTCTGGAGACTTCTGTTCAGGCTCATTCTTAGCTTGAACACAGAAGTGGGTTCAACTTAAATTCAATAAATTTATTCAGAGAGTTGCATTAGAATCTGACAGTTAAAATTATCCAGATTCATTAACAGAGACAATAAGGGTCAGTAACTCAAAGGAGGAGAAAGCAAAATATCTGGCTTTCCAGCTAAGCTGCATTAAGATCTAATAAACACTGCCAAGAAGGCATCCAGATTGCTAATCAAAATAAATCTGTGGATTGCTCTGTTCTACAGTGGTTTAAAGGAAATAAGATTCTTCAATTCCAAGTCCACATTAAAGCTGTGTTTTGTGCTACAGTTCACTGCCCTTTAGTTTAACAGGACACCCTCTTAGTGGCCTTCCAAGCTGTAGTTTTCTGACAGGGGACATTGACAGATCCTGGGATCAACTGAGACAGTAGCTGTGGGTTCTCTTGGAACAAGTCCAGCTGGGGGGCACATACAATCCCCCAGTATCTTCCCCAGAACATCATACTTTAGACCTCCATAGAGCAGGATGTTACTCTGTGTTTATATTTAATAACCTCCTTTCCAGCCTCTAAGTAGGGAGGTCTTGGGGCTAGCATGTTATCCTGTAGCTCAGGAAGGTTGGATTTAATTTGCTTGATTCACTACAGGCTTTGTTTGACCTGGAGCTAATCACTTTGGACTAAGGCCACAAGGGGATTTAGGTAGAACCCAGATCCTCACCACTATTGCTTATCCAATACCTAATTTTCTGCTGGTTGGCATGTGCAGAATTGCCTCAGCTCTGATTAGAGCCAGGCAACTTTTATGGAAGAATTCTTTGTTTGCTCAGAAATGCACTTTCGTGTTGATGGAAACTATCTGCAAATTTGTACCAGATTTGGCCAATTGTTTCAGCCAAAAAAAAATATTGGAAATGTCAAGATGATTTGTTTGAACATTTTTAAGGAAAATATTTTTGAAGCTGTTCCATTATGAATAAATAATCAAATATTCAGTGAAGTAAAACTAGAGCCTGACTCTCCCTCATCTTAGGTAAGTATCTCAAAATGAGTTCACTTCTTGCTTACTCTCTGTAACATATAAAGGGGAAAAAAGGAACCATTTCTAGAAGAGAGACCAAATATGTCTATCAGTGCAATGACTCAGAGCTGTCTTCAAATAAGAACAGAATTCAACTCTCTTTTTATGATCAGGCAGACAGTTGTTAAAAGTGACAACATGTTCTAGGCAAAAACCTAAAATGTTGGTCTACTAACAGCAGAGTTGATGATTTTTCATCTCTGTGATATAGTATAAGGACATTATTTCCAGTTAATAATCCAAAATAGAGTATAGCATCTATTTTTTAGATATCAGATTTATGGACAAAGGTAATTTTTCATGAGAATTCTTCCTGGCTACTTACTGTTGTCACTTGAATCAATTTAGATTATGATTGTTTGAATTACTTCCAGTCAGGCTTTTTCTTTCTCACTTTTAGACACAGTATGGATGCCCAATTCAGAGCTGGAACAAAATGTGAAAAGTAACTATTATATTTTTTGAAGTGCCTGTCAATCAGTTTCTTTTGCACCACAGTTTTCTCTAGATAATTCTTCTTTATCTCCCAAAGATGATGCATACACTTACAAAGCTTAAGGAGAATCATAACAGAGTTGTTGATTGCCAGTACCTTTGAGGCACAACTCATTCACCTAAACCTAGATGTACTTGAGATGACCAGACACATCTTCCTGGCTTCTGTCTTCTGCTGGGAAAAATTCAGGCTTTATATAGGAGCCAAATGTCTGCCAACCCTATAGAGATGCACTGCTTTCCCAGGATTGTCTCAAATACAACTGAACTGAACTTAAAACTCTTAAAAACCCCCAGGGTTTTTCTTCACTGGGATCCTGGCATTTGAAGACAGCTCTTGCTAGCACTGTGTAACTTCTAAAGTAAAAACAATACTCCTAAATGCTCTGGAGGTCTGCAAACAATCTCTGTTAGACAATCTAAGCTCTGTTCGTCAAATAGTTTTAACTCATTGTAAAAGCCAGAAGTTCATTGCTTTATTCTGAAGAGAATAACAAATGATAAAGGAGCAGGAGGGTGGGAGGAGAGGAGGAAAGCCAAATTATTTCCTTCAGTTTATGAACTAGCAGAACAGTTTGGGGCTAAATCCATCCTGGCTACCTTCCTGATAGCTAGTTCTCTCACCTCTAGAAGTTTAGAGACTTTACTGTGCAGGATTGTCTTTAGAATTTGTGTATCCAGTGTAGCAAACATCACTTAAGCTGACAAATAAGGTAAAGACTTAGCCTGACATTTAAAATTTCTATAGTTCAGTGGAAATCAAGAAATTAATTATGATGGTTAATGAAGCCAACTTTATTAATTACTTGGTTGTTTCATTCTCTTACATTTTTTCCATTTTCACAATTTTGGATGGCTAAAAGCAAATGATTCCTTCCTGTTTAAGCATATCCACAGTCTTAGAAGTCATGCACATGTATATATGTGATGTCCCACTTTTGTTGCATGGTTCATGGTAAAATAAAAGCAACATTTGCCCACTCCTAGGTGGAAGGAGCTTTAGAAGTTGCAGAACCTGATTTCCAGTCCCTGTTTCTGGGTGATTTGTATTATAATCATGTCTATTGTCTCCAGCACATGGATTTGATGAAGTGTAGGATGCTCTGTTGATAAAAATGTAGGAGTAAAAACATGCAGTATATGTTTCCATCTCTTAATAAAGCTAAACAGGCATCTGTGCAGAGAACTTGCACTACTTATGTGTAAATGTAGTGTCTCTCAGTGACTTCTGTAACCTTATAAACTTTATCTATGTACAACCAGGCAGCTATTTTCAATGAAAACTTCATTCTGAATGAACTGGTTATAGGCTGGTTTTCCATAGCTGACAAATTCATAATTTCTTTTCCAATTTTAAAAGCATTCAAACCTCCATAAGTTAATCAAAGCTATCTGACTTAAGATAAGTCATGATGGATACCATTTTTCCACCAAGTAGTAACAATCCTTTAAAATTCATTTAACTTTGAATTCACTGAATCATTTAGTTTGTCATAACAGAGCCTTTTATAAACTTCTGTGTATAAATAGGGAAAATTAATTGCTTCTGGCAACATCAAAGTGTTGTTTCACCATACATTTAATCATTAGCTTTAAATGCTCCCAAACTAATGTTCCAAGACATTGGGAAGAGGTAATAAGTTCAAAGCAATATGAAACATAAAGCAGGACTCCGAAGTGAGTTGAAAGGATTTTCTTTAA
This sequence comes from Turnix velox, assembly GCA_013400935.1. Classification (NCBI taxonomy): domain Eukaryota; kingdom Metazoa; phylum Chordata; class Aves; order Charadriiformes; family Turnicidae; genus Turnix; species Turnix velox. Next base: position 50,261 of record VZTY01018612.1, read on the forward strand.
ATGCATAAGAGCTTTCATATCCATTCTACAAAACTTTGTAGGAATTTTGGCCAGAACTACAAGAAGAGCTGTGCTCACATATTTGAATGAATTACCAGATCTGCTAGATACTGCATGCCCTTCTGAACTCAAACAATTATTCTCCAAGAAAAAAAAACAAATTACAAATATTCCTATCTGTGGCTCTGATACTTGTCAGGAGTTGGGCTTGTGACATATTAATGAAGCTAATGAATGGAACATGTGCTTAATATGAAGTCTCACAAAACTCCTCTGAGTTTCACTAGAGGAACTTAAATATTATAATTTTTTTTCCATTTAATAGATGTTTAGGTACAGTTGTTTATGAAAATTCATAATTCAGTGAAAATTCTTATTTTGAAGGTGTTATTTTTCCAAACTATGTCATTAGCCTTCAAAATATCTATGTGCTCAGATCCCAGGAACTCTGAATGTCTTGGAGAAATGCCTTTGTCCTAGGGAAAGTAACAAGAATGCTTGGGGAAGTCATAAGTAATTTAAAGTAATTAAAAGACAACAGTAACAGCAAAGGTGGGAGATAATCTTTTTGAGGAGAATTAATGCTCACTACATTTATTGCCTGTCAATATCTTTCCTACATTGGATTTAGATTATGACTGTAGTGGGTTGACTTTGGTGGACACCAGGTGGCCATCAGGCTGCTATGGTTCTACTGAGCAGGACATGGAAAAGAAAATAAGATGGAAAAAAAATGGATTAAGTTTAACAAAAGTTTAATAAAACAAAACCAAAAGAAAACAAAAGATTTATTTTCTAATTCCTATCTGCCACTTCCCTGGAAGGAGGACTTCAGATCACATGCTGTTCCTCAAGAAGACAAACATAATAACAAATGCCCCCTTTCTTCGTTCTTTCTCTTAGCTTTTATTACTGACCAGGCAGCATATGGCATGGAATAAACCCTTGGTGAGGCTGGGTCAGCTGTCCTGGCTCTGTCCTCTCCCAAGATCTTGCCCTTCCTCAGCTAACAGGGGAGGAGGGGAATGAGGAGAGCCATCCTTGATGCTTTGTGGGTGCTGCTCATCAGTAGCAAAAGACTAAAGTATTACCAACACCTTTCTATCTACCAATACAAAGAACAGCACTACAAGGCCTGCTGAAGGAAAAATTTACTCAACCTCAAGTCAGTCCCAACAAAATGACCATGAAGTTTTTTTACATTGCCTTCAATTTTTACCCATAATTGGTAACCTGAGCAGCAAGGTCAAGGCTGCCTCTTCTTCACCAAGTCCCCATGCAAAACTGCACACATGTGAGTTTCATGCTGAAAGCATTTAGTACCATTGCATAAAATGGAAATTTGTGAGAGTTTTGGAGTGATACTGTTTCCCTGAGCAATATTGCTCACCTTTTGGAAGCTGAATAGCACCTGTTCTTTTACTAGGCATTCTCTGTATGGGCAGAGGAGAAGAAATAATTTGCCCATTGAATTTTAGCTCTTGTATGTTTGATGTGTAACAGACACATGTCATCATTTGAGAAATAACCTATTGTTAATTAAAGAGTAATCAAGAGCTAAAGGAAATTCCCTTTCCCTTGGCTTAGCCAGTTAGTTCATATTGTTTTAGATCAAGAAATAAATCTGAGAGTAAAACGTTCTCTATATAAATCTGCAGAAGATCATCTGAGATAGACAGCACCACATATGTTTATAGTTGAGAATCTGGCAGCCAGAAGATGTAACAACTGATGGTCAAGATGTTCTGGTTCAGAGTTGGAAAGTAAATAATTCCTGAGAGGAAGGATTCTACAGTTCTGGGCAGCTGATCCGGTAATAAAATAAATAAGCAATAAAATCCACTTCCTGTTTTGAGAGTTCACATTTCATACTGGCAAAATTCTCCTATTAAATTCAATTTCATGCTTCCATAAATAAACCTGGCACCTTTTTAAACACTTTTCCATCTGTTTTACAACTAGAAGTGTATTATTTAATGCACTCTTGGGATTCACACCAATGGGAAAAGGACTACTTGTGAAGAACACAACATTTTAGTTGGAGAGAGTACAGAAAAATAATCACTAGCTTCCCTAAATTCTCCAGCAATTGTAACAGGACTCTGGTGTAACAATTTTTATCAGGAAGGAGAAAGAGAGTTTTGAGTGTGTGTGTAAATGTTATTTTTATTCAACATGAAATGGATTTTGAACCAGAACCGGATAATTTTTTTTTTAAGAACAGATATTTCTCCTTCTTCAGCATATTCAAAATGGCTCCTGTAACCCCTCACAGTGTAAGGAACTAATCAAATCTGTTAATCACAGTAACTCTTTTGGTCAAAGCTGTCCGTGTTGACAAAAGAACTATAATGGCAATCTAAATACTCATCTTTTATTTTTAGTGCCTTTCCCATTTATAAATCCCAAATCAATGTACAAAAGCTGTTATATTTATTTGAGAATTGATAGCATATATGTATGATAAAATAAAAATACTAAATAATTTTCCCCAACCACCACCAAGCCAGAGGCAGTCGTGTATATTTAAACACTTTTAAGAGGACTTGACTCCTATATCTTCACCTAGAAGCAATGCCAAGAAGGACAAATTACAATTCTCAGGGTTCTTTCAGTTGTTCTTTTGGATTGAGATGCAATGGTGGAATAGAGTGAAACACTTGAAATGCTCGTCTCTGTTCATTACTCACTGATTTTTCTGCTGTTATTTCCAGTAATTAATTCAAAAGATATGCAGCTTAGTTGTTTATTTTCAAGTGTGAAAGATGGCAGTGTCAACACTGAGGGCTGACAACCTCTTCTTAACTCCAAAGTCCCAGCACATACAACTTCCATGGAGAAAGAGAAAGCAAGCTTGTAGCTTTGCAAGGCTGTGGCAGTGTGTCTTGTGAAGGAAACACAAAAGCAATGGGAGAGGTGGAGTCTCAAAATCATAGTGGGAAATAACATCAAATAAGGAAATAGGGGAAAAAATGTGGTGTGTGACAAGAGAAAAACTGCCTCATCATAGATCTTTGTGTTGTGTTGTTAAGACTATTTAGCTTCTTCATGCAGAGAGAAAAGCAGTAATGTTCACTTGGGGTTGTTGAGTTTGGTGAAGAAAAGGCTCAAGGGGGACCTCATAGTCGCTTATCAATACCTGAAGGGGGCCTACAGAAAGGGGACCTTAATAAGATATGTGAAGGGAGGACTACAAATAATGTATGTAAATGGGAAGAGGGGAGATTCAGGCTAGATATAAAAAAGAAATTCTTTACAGTGAGGGTAGTGAAACACTGGAAGAGGTTGCCCAGAGAGGTTGTGGATGTTCTCTCTCTGGAGGTGTTTAAGGCCAGGCTGGACAGGGCACTGGGCAGCCTGATGTAGTGGGAGGTGTCCCTGCCTATGGCAGGGGGGTTGGGACTTGATGATCTTTAAGGTCCCTTCCAACCCAAACTATTCTATGATTCTGTGAACTCAGCAATAGGCAGAAGCTTTGATGGCACCTGAACAAGTCAGATTGAAAACTATGGAAATGACACAGAATATTCTTTTCTTTTTCCCTCTGCCCTTGCATCCACTGCACAGGAAGGATACATGCAGGCAAGGAGTATCTACAGCAGGATGATGACTTACAGGTAGGCATCCTGTCTCTCCTATGACTCCTTTTGCTATTGCCACTAATGCTATCTATGATCACAGCCATGCACTGACCTGGATACAATGGCAAATTATCCAAAGCCAAGAAGTGGCTTAGAATCATAGAATCATAGAATAGTTTGGGTTGGAAGGGACCTTAAAGATCATCTAGTTCCAATCCCCCTGCCATAGGCAGATCCTTCCCTCTGTTCTTTAGCTTTTATCATGGAAAATGAAGGAAGCCTGGCAATCCAGTTTCAGCATTTTCATCTTGGGTGCCCACACATACACAGGATCCAAATACTTGTGCAGTGACACCCATCCAAAATCACAAGCCAGAGAAGGAATGCAAGGATCCCCATCTCTAACATGTGCTGTGGATTCTCATCAGTCAAAGGCCCTAATCCAAGTGCTATGGGCTTCAAATGAATTTGACCTCTTTTGGTCAGACATCTGCAGAAAGGCCTCTTGAAGTTTCAGATATGAAACATTTCCTCAGCATGCTGGATCCAGATGATTTTATTATGGCTGCACTGGAGCGAAATTTTACCTTTTTAAGTAATAGTTGGGAAAATTATTTAATACTTCATTTCTGATTTGGCCTCCACATTGTCTTTGTTGTTGGGGCAGATTTACTAGAGGATCAAGGGAATGAGGGGCAACAGCACCCCTTGATTATATCTGCACTCATAAATCAAACAGCTCCAGAGAACATTCCTTGGGTACTGGAAATCAGTCAGTCATATATATTGTTAAATTGCTAGCAGAGCCCTTGGTGTGGTTTTGACCCAGGGAAATAGCTCTCTCCTAAACAACACCTGGGAAGATTTGGGAGTTAGAGTGAGCCAGGAAGCCCTCTGAAGATTCACCTAGGATTCCATCACACTATTCTGGAGGGTAAGATAGGTCAGTGGTGTGGATATGGTTTATTCTATGCTACTTGGGAAAAAATTAGGAGTTAATTTAGGAGAATCACGCAACCCTTATGATTTCTGCTTCATGCACGGCAGTATTTGGATCAAAGTTTCCCCTCTATCAACAATGCAGCTACATCCAGTTGAGTGCAAAATGACTTCTAACTTAAGAACATAACCAGTAGACTCTGGGGTTTTTTTGTATTTCTCCTTCCAATCCCACTATTTAGATTTTCATGTTTCCTATAGCATTTTTAATATGTTTTTAATAGAGAATATGTAGAATTTAAAACTTTGAGTCTACTTTGCTTCCAAAAAGCAGCTTGGTACTTGCTAATTGCCTAGAGGCAGCATGCAATTTTGAATTAAACTAGTATCTCCCACCAGCTTTTTCTTTTTAGTCATTTAGGGACTAACAAGAGCCTAAAAGTATTTCCTGCACTCACAGCTTGGTCCTTCCTCACCAGAGATTTCAAACACATAAATCATTCAAGCATTCCACAAGCAGAAATTGCCTTGGGGTGATCTCAATAATCAGTTTATTGATTCACATAATTTTATTGGGCTTTATTACAACACACAGTGAATATAGGAATTGCTTTGGATACTTGTGATTGTATGTAAATAAGTAAAGGTTCATATACATGTACAGAGTTCCACATATGTATCTGAAAATCTGTACATACGTATCTATATGAAGATATACATTAACAGGATCATAAATATCATGTAGAAATAATTTCTGAGCAGGTCACCTGACTGATGATCTTCTGTGCACCTTGTTTAAAGCTCAAGAGCATTTGCCTTTCTGTTCCCAGTGCTCCTGTTGCAAAGCTGCTACAGCATCTAACTGCTGTAAAAAGATAAGAATCTTCTGATTTCCAGACATATTCAGGGACCAATTTTTACCTTTCTGAAGTTGAGTCAGCATCATCTTTCGGTTTAAGTCACTGTTCTTCTTCTGTAGTATCTATCACTCTGATGTATTTATAGAATGTAATCATATTACTTCTCTATCTTGACTTGACAAGCTAAACTAGCTTTCAAGACAACTTGAATAGATCTGTTATTCTCTGATCCTATCAGCAACCCTTTCCTTTAATTTGTATTTTCTCAGTATGGAATTGTGTGCAAATTACACCTAATCTCTCATTAGTGCTTTGTACAGTGCCACTAACCCTCACCTACTTCTGCATCATTTTGGAAGGAATCTTGCAAACAATTTCTACAGCAAAATTCATCATCTCAGCAATTTTCAGCTGTGAAGGTTTTCATACTCCTACCTCCTTTCCAACCTTCAAAATGTAATTTTTATCATGTTGAATACCAACCCAATTCTGCCATGTAAAATGTCACACTGTTTCTCCATATTCACCGTCTTCCAGTTCTGTACCCCTGACAGGCTTCAGGGCAGATTTCTTTTATCAAAGCCATTAATGAAAACATTGATGCTCCATCTTCACAAATATCATTAAGCAACAGAGTCATTTTCTCACAACAGGCAGTTCCTCTGCTGTGCCTGCTCCTCTAGTGCCTTTCCTATCCAAATCCTAAGGAGCTTTGAAGCTCCTCTATTGATTCCCATCTACACTGGATTTGGTGATGACCACATGAAAAGTTCAGAATATCTAGAAAGTTTATATTTGTCTAGTTTCCTCTTTCTGGAAACTCTTTAATGATACAAAAAGAAAATCTGTGGTTAATTTATAATAACTTACCTTAGATAAACTCTTCTAGCAATTGACCACCATCCTTTCATAACTCTTTTACTCAATTCCTTTTTTTAAGATTACTGAACTAAAATCACAGGGGTCTATAGTTACTTGGAGCAGTTTGTCACTCCAGATTCTTTACTCAGTTTGTGGGGTGTCTCCAAGTACTGCACCTCTTAACAGGCTTTATGAATTTATTAAAAATACCTGCTGCTCCATTTAAAGCTTTGTTTGCCAGTTCCCTCTTGGTGTTATACTTATTTTCCACCTTTTACCTCCTGGACTACATTTCAATTCTGTATTCTACTCTGACTGTGCTAATTTCCATTTCTATACCTTTTTTCCTATCCTTGCTCTTTTTCTCTATGTAAAAAAATTTTGTCTATTTCCTTGAAATCCAAGCTAAAGCACAATTCACTTTACAGTCTACTTGATTTAATCCTAATTTCTGCTCTGTCCTCACTGCATTCTGGCCCTGCTTACTTTTTCCACACTTGTTCTTTTTATTCAGATGGCTGAGAAATCTTCTGCTATGTGTGTTAATATCCTTCACAAGGTCTAACTCAGCTTGACTCTTTGTTATTCTCTACTTTATCTCCACATTTTTTGGCCTCTAAAGCCCTTTTCTTTGATGATCAGTCATTTTCTCCATAATCAGTGTAGGCACTCTGCTTATTTCTAATATCCCTAATTTTTCCTTTGTGACTATTCATCTGGTCAGATCTGGAATCACTTCCTCCAAGTTTCCTTTTTCATTGTTTTCTCTCTGAGACAGAGATTCGTGATAAGTTTTATATCCTTCACTTTAAGCTGCTTCTAGATTCAAGTATCAAATTCAAGTCTAGTTGAGTTAACTGTCTAGCTTCCACTGTTTGTCAAAAATTGTCCTTTCTAAATAAAGAATGGGAATGTTTATAATTTAAATTTCCATTTAATTAAAGATCATTATCTTGTAGTAACTCAAGTCCTGTGTTGTTTTCCATGAAAAAGATCAGCTCTTATACTTATCAACATCTAAGCTTTCAGCATCTTGAACTGAATGAGTTGGGTAAGAGGTTGGCTTCAAAGTTGAGGAAATTTGGCCATGCCATTTTTTCTGTCCTTTTGACCTAGGGATTATTTATTACTTTTCTGAGCACTGGCATTTATGACTGTAGAGAATGCTGTGATCTGCATTTTGTCTCTGTGACCTAGGAGGCACAATCTGATCATGTCCATACTTGCCAAGTTTTTCTTGCCTTCAGAACATGGTGCCTACATCCAAACTCTCTGTCAAGATACTTCCATGTCCATGCAAACTACTAAGCAGATAACTTCTACCCTGCTAATCATCTCTTGCCAAACCACATTTGGCACCATTTTAATAATTTAAGAGTATAGTGAGCCCTTGGCCATATCCAAATGTTGCCAAATTTACAAGGTAGCCAGATTTATCTGGTCTGCACAGCACTCACAGGTAGAATCATAGAATGGTTTGGGATAGAAGGGACCTTAAAGATCATAAAGTTCCAATCCCAGTGTCATGGGCAAAGATGCCTCCCACTATATCACATTGCTTAATGCCTCATCCAGCCTGGAATCTTTCAAAGCTTTTGGTTGTGGTATGGAAAGCAAGTACCCAGGGAGTGCAACCCCAAGACTCTGGGCAGACAGGACAGGGAAGCTTCCCCTACCCTTCAGAGGTGGGGCTGGAGGACATGGGAGGATGAAGGGTGAGGTTGCCCATATGCAACCTCCAGCATATAGAGGACAGTTTTTCATCTGTTCCGCTCCACCCCAAAAAAAATAAAGACCATGGAGGGACCTCATGACAGAGGCAATCTCTCCTCAGTTCCTTGATTCTCCATGGCAATGGTATTGGTACTAGACCAGCACCATATGGGGAAATACACTTTACCAGTGAGTTTAGCATAAGTTTGTCAGGAGGCAGAATGACCCAAGTGCTTGGTTTCACTCCAGCATCTAAGATGAAATGTACTTCAGGAGCTAAAGGGTATTATGCCACCTTAAAACCTGAATTATTGGCTTGAATATGAATCCTTTGACTCTCAACTCCCATATAAAATCAGAACTTTGCAGTAATTTGCAAAGCATTCTGGTGAAATACTATATGCCATGGTAATAGGACATTTGCAAGGCAAAGAATTAACCAAAACATTAACAGAAATTTTTCAGTTTGTCTGTGCAGGCAGACATGCCATAACACTAACTCAGGTACATCTTTGGGCATTGTATTAACAGGAGAAACTGCTGTCCAAGATTCAGATTCTTTCTCAAACAGCTCTTGTAAACTATAAGCTCTGCTTTGACAGCCACCAGAAAATAAGTCTGATCAGAAAGGCTGTATAATGTCTCCTCTGAGGCAATACGGAACTAAAGTATTAAATTCTCATCAGACAGCTGATGAATTTTGAGAACTTTCTGTTTTTCTAGGACATGTGTCTGTCCTGGCTGCTATTCTCAGGAGCAATGGCACAAGTTGCTTCTGGGAATGGCACCACAACTGGCCTTACTCTACCAGTTTCCCACTTCTATTGAAATTAGTTTGTCTTTTTGTTCCTATTTGGTGTAATTTGTTCCTCCCTCCTTCCCCCAAGTTTTCTTCTGTGTTATTTTTTCTAATCTGTCTCCAAATCTTGCTTGACTACTCTCATATCTTTCAGCCCTTGTTCCTCTCATTTAATAATTTGTGTTTCTCTGCAGGTTACCATTTCTCCCTACGTCATTCATTATACCAAATCCTCCTCCTCATTTCTGATAACCTTGATATATCAATCATCTGTTTCCTCCAGTTTCCCCAGCTGTTCTAACAATGCCACCTATAATGTTTCCTAATACAGCTCATTGTCATACGTAGGACCTCATTTTTTTCCCAGCAATCTGGAAATCTTATGTTTTCTATTTGTCTCTGATCTGAGTGTTATTTAACTTGTCACTACAGCAAGAGTAAGACTTTTGTCTGCAAAAGTGGCTTGGTTTTAGATAATCTTGTTTGATGTTTCTCAATTACAAGCTTTTTAATGGTTACTGCTGTGATATTACTGATTTGATGATTGGCACAACATGGAGATTTTTAAATTAAAAGGTGCTGTACAAACAAACTTAGCCTTTTTACTTCTACCTCAAGACTACATTTATCTTTCCTACTAAGCTATCTAGTTCCTATTCATTAGCTGAACTGATTGAGCACCCTGACTTTTAAAATAATGTACTAATATAACATAATTCTACTTTGCAATAGATTCAGCTGTATCATGCTGTGATGATTTGCTTCTTGCTTTTCTTTTTGGTCTTCATCTTCACATAGAGCATTGCCAGTAGAGTTCTCCTCTTACTTGCTACCTATATTTAAAAGTTTTTATTTTTACAACTTCCTCTTTTATCACCAATGTTTAAAGGAAGCAAATTATTGCAAACTGTGAAAGGTAAGAGGGATAGTTATGTACTTTTCTCATTGGCACTGCTATGATTCACATTTTTCTTAGGTGTTTAATTTATCTAAACTTTAGATTCAGTAATTGAAGAGAGGTATCTATTGTGTTTCTATGTTTTCCAAAAATCATGTGGCAACATTACAGTGGGTACAAAGAGAATAACATCATCCCTTGGAATTGTTGACATTGACAGATCAAGGTACTTTATGATAGTGAAGGTGTCTTTCTCAACAAACTAAGTAATTATTGGATGGGGGGGTGTGTATATATAGAGATAGATATATATGATTTTTTTTTTCTGGTTTCTGTCATTTCTTAACAAGGTATAATTTTTCTTGTGGCAAAAGATGTTTCTATTAAGCATACTTTCTGGAAATATCACCTTCTTGTCTGTTTTTTATCAGGCTGTTACCCCTGTGCTGGTAAATTTTTGTTATGTCAATGAAGATTTTAGTGAGACTCTGTTCTATGCACATTTTATTCTGAATACACCTACAATAGTACCCTATTCATTTGCGTAATTTGCAACAAAATGAGGCTTAAGAACTCTCAGATGACCCCATGGATATTTGCTTTTGTGATTTAAAAAAAAAATCAACAAGGTAAGTCTTTTGGATGTTCAGCTCCTAATGTGAAGGATTTTCTAGCCGTACTTTTATGAGCTTTAGTGTTGTCACGTCTGAAAGGAATTCAGAATAGAGCTGTATTTCATTATATTTTTTCAGACTTTTTCACAATACCCTCTTCCCTGCAAGGACATAATTCTCAAAAGAGATCTTTTTCTTTCCTACATATTGGCATAAGCTACTTGTTTCCATCAGCAGGTCAGATGTTGCCCTACTTCAGGTGCATTTTGGCAGAGAAAGACCTTTCAGTATTGGACTATATTTATTTAGAAAATGACATCTCAGATATTTGATTCACTAATTTTCATGGATTATCATACTTTTTTATCTCTGAGAGTTTTCCAAAAAAGTGATACTTGTTGCAAGTGTAGAGTCTCCACTTTCCCTTTATTAAAAGTAATGATTAGTTTTTCCATGCTCTTGTACAAGGAGAGGCATCTTTGTCTCAGACTTTCACCTTCAATTCCCCTGTTCTGGATGGAATTAACTTTCAATGAAATCAGAAAAGGAATTACTCTATTGCCTAGAGTTTTTAAATTATTGATTCTCTGTTTTTTTTAAAGTTGATTGTGTCCAGAGTACTCACTAACTTTGACTAATGAAGTTTCAGATCAACTAGAGCAACTTTTGCTGCCGATAAACTCTACACATGCACATGCAAAACTGTTCAGCATTTGTCCTCCATACATAGATTGCAAAACTATGAACAAGGAGAGTATTTGACTTCATCATCTACAGCAGACTTTGCACAACTGCAGCTTAGACTTTGCCCAGAACCTCATAGTAACTTATCAGTACCTGAGGGGGTCCTACAGAAAGGCAGGGGAAGGAATTTTTAACATAATATCGGATGGGAGGACTAGAAACAATGGATATAAATTAGAGGGGGATAGATTTAGACTAGACATAAGAAAGAAATTCTTTACAGTGAGGGTGGTGAAATACTGGAACAGGTTGCCCAGGGAGGTTGTGGATGCCCCCTCTCTGGAGGTGTTTAAGGCCAGGCTGGACAGGGCACTGGGCAGCCTGGTCTAGTGGGAAGTGTCCCTGCCTATGGCAGGGGGGTTGGAACTCGATGATCTTTAAGGTCCCTTCCAACCCAAACTATTCTATGATTCTATGATTCTATGTTTGGTTTGCTTTCTGTCATGAAGTTGTGCCATGGGAAAGAATGTGTAGAATAGATTTGCAGAAAGGTAAAGGTAGAATGAGATCCAAGCCATCCTGGAAAGCACAAGGCAACATGTAGAAAATCATCAAAATCTATTTTCCTAACAATATTCCACTAGGCACATGAACAATAGAAAGATTCAGTAATCTACCTGAATAGAAGGATAGGCCAGTGAGGACCTTCAAAATAAAAATCCAAGTATCTGGGAATGGGAGGATATAAAAAGTGGAATACAAGCAGTTAGCAACTAGTATTTGCAGAAACCTTTTGAACAACAATATTATCACAGCTCAAAAAGAGAACTAATTTTTCAGATGTGGGGCAAGATGGTGGGAGGAGACTTAACTGTGTGGGTGGAAAAGATTTCTTTGAGAACTTATTTAGGAAGGTTACACACAATATAAACCTACACTGAGACCTCGGTGGCTCAAGGATCAAGCCCTAATAACAGTCTGTAAGGTGATGCTCTTGCATCTTGGGGGTATGCTCTAGCATTTTGAGAGGATGGAAGACCTTGAAGGGCAAATGGTAAGCTACTACAGCACTGCAGGTTCTAAAAGAGAAACTTTTTTAGGAATATATTGACAGCTGACAAACCTCTTTTGTCTAATTCTAATCTTCCAAAAAAAAAAAATACCCCAACAGATAACCATTTTTGCTAAACTAGACAAAATTAAGATCTAGCTTGAGAGGAACATGAGATATTTTATGCCCATACTGTTAAAATTCAGAAAACCTCTAAGCAACTGGAAATAGTATTATATTGCAGAAGATTCTTGGCAACCATAGCTCTAGGTATTGCTAACTGTGTAACCTGTAATACACCATTTTGGAAGAGGCACAGGCTGAGTGTACGAGGAAAGGTTGAAATTACATAAAAAAGAGCAAGGAGAATTAGAGAAAAATATGGCTGACAGACGGTATCTTACATGTAAAAAAGGTTTCCTCAAAGACATGTGTCACGAAGATTTCATATTGAAACAGCAAATATACTAGCCTTCTAATTGTTTTAGCATTAGAATTGATTTTATGCTAGCCCAGTGAAAGGACCCTGTAATGGTACAGGGTAGGATAATAAAAGAGGAATGTTTAACCTTCCCTCCTAGCAAAACTCAATTGGCTCCAGAAGGGCTGCACCAGAGAGAGATTTCATTCCAGTCTGATTCTTGCCATGTGAAATTCAGCTCACCCCTTCTTCTGTCTTTTCATTCAACATGAAAAAAAAAATGACACATATAGCAGACTACCCTTCTACTGAGGAAGAAGGATTCCCTGGTGCTCATAGCTGGGTCCTAGCCTGTCAGGGACTGTCATATAGAGAAGATTCATCCACCTGCTGCTGGCTTTTTCCTGGCAGCAGCCTCTGGTTTTGTTCTCTGTCAGCATCCTGCCCTGCTGTGCATGAGGCTCCCTGGTAACATCTGTCATTACCAGCAGTGAGAAATGCAGCAATCTCACTGCTGAAATCTTTTGAGTCCCATGTCGATTGTATTGTTTTCTTTTGCCATTAAATAACAGTCAGAATCCAATTTTTTTTAAATATTTCACAACTTCTGTAATTCCAGAACATGAGTCTGGCAGACAACCAGTTCTAATTAAATGCTGCTAAAAACAGCCAGGGTAGAGATGCTAGTTTCTGTGGTGTGGGACATGCAGTTATACACAGATGTTGGCTAAAGAAATTCTGTTTCCTTAAAAAACAGATAGAATTAGTTGTGAAGGATGACAATTTATATACCCCGCTTTTCGGACAGAATGTTTAATGTAGGGATTTTAACAGCAAATAGCTGTGCATAAATGGAACCTTTAATATTTCCTAAAATTCAGTACTAAGTAATTTTTTAATATTTTTAGCACTCTCTCACAATAGACTCTTGTAATAACTTTTTATTTTCCTCATAACTATATGATTTTAAAGTATAAAATAATTATTTTCAACAATGATTTTCCATTCTGTCCTGGCTACTCAGGATTTTAATTTGACAGTAAGTAATGTGACAATGTGAAAAAGTGGATATTCTTTCCAAAGTTTCGAGATGACTAAGGAAGATAATTTATATTAGCTTTTATATTCATGGTAATGGGATAGTAGTCACTAAAAACTTATTAAACTGGAATGTTGTCATCCTTCTCCAAAGTAAATTATCATCAAACTAGGACATAAACAGGTGGGTTTTTTTTTTTCCTTTTTTATAAATGTTTTCAGGATATGTTACTTATTCATACAGATTCCTTTTAAGAAAGATTTGTATTAGGAAGTGGTTTATATTCATATTGCAGATCTTTTTAATGTCATCTATAAAAATTTTTGATGTAACTGTAAAAATATTCAAAATTTTTAGCACTAAATGCTTAATTTTTGAGCAGACCCAAAACCTTTGAATGAGTTTCCTGAAAAACAATGAAACTACATGCCCAGAATCTCAGAGCTCACATTTTCTAGTTCTCATAAATTACATATGCCCATCTTCTACATTTTTGGAGTTCTAATCCTCTGGAGTTTGCTGAACCTCCTGTGTAAATGTAGTTATTCTGCTACAACATAGATATTTTGTATATTATTAGGTATATTCAGGTATTTATATTAGTAGCTTCTCAATACCTCAAGGGGGACTACAGAATGGCAGGGGTAAGACTTTTTAATAAGATGTGTGATGGGAGAACTAGAAATAAGCGATGTAAATTGGAAGGGGGTAGATTCAGGCTAGACATAAGAAAGATATTCTTTATAGTGAGGGCAAGGAAACACAGAAAGAAGCTGCCTAGAGAGTTTGTGGATGCCCCCTCTCTGGAGGTGTTTAAGGCCAGGCTGGACATGGCACTGAGCAGCCTGATGTAGTGGGAGGTGTCCCTGCCTATGGCAGGGAGGGTGGAACTCGATGATCTTTAAGGTCCCTTCCAACCTGAACTATTCTATGATTTGTTGAAGTTTTACCATTTAAAAAACGTTTTTCCACCAGATGTCAGCAATGCACTCTCTAAAATCAAACTGTCAGAGGCCTCAAGCTTTCCCTAATGTCAGAGAAATCACATAACATCCTACACCATATTTAAGCAACCAGAGAAAAACAAAACGACCATCATTGCTTCCGAAGAGACTCAGGACATTACTAAGCTTGTCCAGCTAATAATGTGATTCTTTACTTAGCTTCCTCTGGGAGGGAGGTTTTATTACATATTGGACTGCAAACGTGTTCATTGTTTTTCTTCTCACAGTTTCTGCACAATGCTGACTTTCTCATTTCTGCCCATGTTTTCCTCTATTAGACCATCAATAATGAAGTATTTAGTTTCATCGTGTTTTTACTGTGAGAATGGAGAGGAAAAAGAAATAATGACACTAGTGCTGCACTATTTATTTACCTGAACATTTTAGGGCAAAACAGAAGTCCACTACACCATGGGGAGTAGTAGAAGCACTGGGGTGAGTAGTGGAAGTTGCTATCTTCATGGCTTCTTCTTCACCAGGAATTCAGGCATCCAGCTGTAACATCCAAACCAAATAAGAATGTTGGCGGGCTCTGGTTTGGTTTCACAGGGATAACTTTGCTGTTCCTTATTAACTTAAACCTCTTAAAGCTCACTCAGATACAACAACAAAAAGCTGCAGAATGACCTCTACTGTGGTCCTCCAGTGCCAAAGCAGACATGACAGATTTTAAATTCTAATGTCCCTGGCATTACATTCACACATTTCAGAACACTGGAGCTTTTTGTTTGCCAGTGGTTTCTAGAGATTGTTTCACAAATTCTTTTGCAACAGCATTGATCTGTCAGAAGCTGAACTTTTTAGATTTGGCCAAAACTGCATAGAAAATATTCCTCACGTCAGGGATTAAATTTCTGGGTAAAACCACAAAAAAGCAAACCCCACTTCTGAGTGAGAGGGGAAGCCTGGGAATTCATTTAGATTGTGATTAGTCTAACTCTCACTTGACTTTTAACAGTCCAGGGGAGTCTCCTGACTGCTGGACTAGAGGTTAAGATCTGGAACCTCGAAAGCATTTAAGCACTGAGCTTCATGAGAATGAGAAACCAGGTTATATTTGTGTATTGAGCTCTATTGGCTTTCTCTGGGTTAATGGATAATAAATATACTAAGTGAAGCATCTATTACAGGAAAAAATAATGGGAATTCATCCTGGGGATGAGTCCTATAGTTAGGGAGGGCATAGGTCAATTTTCTATCATCAAATAAGTCAGAGTGATTTTGTTCTCTCTACTCTCTTTTTCCATTAAACCTTAAAAACTGTTGGGTTTGTGCCAATGTACAACTGAAAAAAAAATGTTGGAGGTTATGGGAAAACTGATCTCTGCCCAGTTCTAATTATAGGGCTGGCTGGTAGCACTCACAATTAGTCAGGTTGTCTGATATGTGCCATTTTATAATGCAATTTTCAGCTGCTTATTGCTTTAACAGAGCATTAACAATTTGGGCTGAAATTTTCCATGACTTTGCCTGCCCCAGGCTGATTTTTTTGGTAGCTGTCAGTCAAATCATTCAGGCCATTCAGAGTATGAGTGGGGAGGAAAAAACCCACAGGTGTGGGGTTTTTCTTGTTAATAACCTCTGTTCATTATTTTGTTTAAGTAGCATTTGGCTCATTATTCTCTGCGCATGGGAAGTTAGAACCAGTAGAAGACCACATGCATCTGTGAGTAGTTCTTGATGATCTCTAGGGAATCAATATACTGTTTCCCAAGTGATGAGCTCTTGGAAAACAAAACAAAACAAAACAACTAAATCAGTTAACAATTCTCAGTAGCAGTATCTTCAATTTTAGCTCTCAGGGTCTGCAGAGAACCTCTACTTATCATCCAAGCTTGAACATGTCACTTTGTACTGATGCAAACTTTTGAGCTATTGGAGCAGGTCCAGAGGAGGGCAACGAAGATGGTCAAAGGG
>VZTY01018612.1:66781-97303 GCA_013400935.1 Turnix velox
GGATGGACAAGGCACTGAGCAGCCTGATGTAGTGGGAGGTGTCCCTGCTTATGGTAAGGGGGTTGGAACTCGATGATCTTTAAGGTCTCTTCCAACCCCAACTATTCTATGATTCTATGATTCTATGCAAACAACTAATTGGAAATGCAATGAATATGTCAGCAAAAGGTGCTTTCCCATTTTGTTTCCTTGCCCAGCAAGAAAAATAAAAGGATTCCACCTTCCCTGCCTACCTCCATCCTCATGGCTGCTTCCAGGTGGTTGAACAACCTCCATAACCAGGAAAGTTTTGTTGAGCTCACTAAAGACAATCAGGCAGAGTGGAAAAAAGAACCACAAATGTGAAATCTTGAGTTGAGATGGAGTGAAAAACAGGATAAGGTGGTGGCAGTGGGACATGAAATAATGAGACTAGGGAAATTGGGATGAGTTAGTGAGACCTACAAGTGGAAATGGCAATGAAAACAGACTGAAATATGAGGAAGGAATTGGAAACAGACCTGAAAGCCAGGCAGGTGGCTGGGAGAAATCAAAGATTAAAGGAAGATGGGAGAAAGCAGATAGAAGGTTGTAGACCAGAAAACCAGTGAGCTGAGCTTGAACCTGCAAAGAGTTTGCAGGAGAAACGTGGTTTGCTGGTAAAGAAAATAGAGGAGAGAAGCAGTGAACTGCTTAGATAAGTTCTTCCTGCAATGTGTTGTAAATCCTGAGCCTGGTCTTGCCTGATTTGGGTTTGGAATGAGAGATGATGCACACCCAGAGTTCATCCTTTAATGGAGTCAAGGAAGAATCAGGACATGCTCTTGTTGCCAGTATCAGTGCAGCACTAGGGATGTCACAGCTCAGTTCTCAGAATTTCCCATTGTTTTGATTTAGAAAAAATAGAAACACAGTTACTGATCAGCTGTGAGAAGGTGTCAAAATTTATTTTTCCCTAGCAGCACTGGAACTGAGAGAAGAGATAGACGAAAATATATCTCTGGAGGAAAATTCTCAATTGCTTTAACAAGTTTGCTCTCGATAAAAACTATTCCCCTTCACTGCACATCTTTCAATGCTTGAAAAAAATGCAGATATCCCAACAGAAAACACCTTTATTAATTACATAGCACTTATCTGTGCCCAGAACAGACCTGTGAGAAAAAAGTTACATTAATAATGAAAACCTTCTCATGGTGCATGAGACTGAGAGCAGATTGGGAAAAAAGTCTGAATTTGGTCTTTCATCAGTTTTTGAAACAGTTCCCTTTAATTTGTTTGTGCTTAATACACATTAGTGAAGATAGATTTATTCAAGCTCTTAAAAATAGACTGTATAAATTCAAGCTACTGGACCAAAGTCCAAAATCTGACTCAGTTTTTGTTTTCTTCCTACTCAGTCAACTCTCCCTCTAAGTTTGGTTGGATTAGACTGGGTAAGGACTCAGCAAAACTCATCAACGACTTCATGATTTGGCTCAGGGCTCAGTGAAAAATGAACTCTTTAAAAGGACTGTCATGGAACTTACATAAATTTACCAAGCCAAAGTACAGAATATTCAGTGATTCATGGCAGTGTGGTTTCTATTATAGCTTCTCTCAGACACAGAGAGCTTGCTTAGCAAGGGTTCACGCAAACATTTTCCTTGGTTTCAAGCTGCAAAGGTTCACACGCTCCAAGTTTCACTTTAAGCTTTGGGTTTGAGTCTTGGAAATTCCCTACTTACACTCAATTTTTGTATTCAAACCATAGTAAAATAAACGTGGTGTGAATGTGAACCAAATTCAGGTTGGCTAAAGTCCACCCAAAGCTGCGAATGCAGTTTAGATGCTTGGTGTGTGCTAAATAGCTTTTTGTTGTTCTTTACTGTAGCACTGACATCATGTTTGTATTCACCTTCCTTCTCTTAATGTGCCCCAGATCACATGACACCTCTGTGAAACTCCTTATTGCAGTAAAATGAATCTCAAAGTCATGAAGAAGGTAAAAGGATAGCATTGCATTTGAAAGTCTGAACGAAACAACAGGTTTCAAATGAAATATATGAAGAGTTTCTTCAGTAGTATAATTCCATTTTATTGAGCATTGCAAAAAGTACAGTGTTGTTACACTGCAGCATACAAACTGTACCTTTGCCTACAATCATAGAATAATAGAATAGTTCATGTTGGAAGAGACCTTGAAGATCAATGAGTTCCAAACCCCTGCCATAGGAAGGGACTCCTCCCAGTACATCTGCCTGGCCTTAAACACCTCCAGAGAGGGGACATGCACAACTTCTCTGGACAACCTCTTCCAGTGTTTCACTACCCTCACCCTAAAGAATTTCTTTCTTATGTCAAGCCTGAATCTACCCCCTTCCAATTTACATCCAATATTTCTAGTCCTCCCATCATATATCTTATTAAAAAGTCCTCCCCCAGCCTTTCTGTATCTCCCTTCAGGTATTGAGAAGCTACTGTGAGGTCCCCTCTTCACCAGGGGACCCCAACTCCTTCAGCCCATCTTCATAAGGCACCCTTGCTATGTTGAGAATCCTCCATAAACATCTGTGAAATGATCTTACTGACTACCCTGGATTCCCCAGAGAAAACACATTTTTGCTATGTGCTTATCAGGCATCTCATATATTAAGACATATATTAAGCATACAAAGCTCCCTAGTGCCATTTCATTACTTCTTTTTTGCTCCTTTGCATGCATTTGTTATCACATTGTTTCCACAGTTCATGACCAACTGTTTTGGTTTTTTTTTTGTTCCATTACTATATAAGTAATTATTAAGGCTCTTCTTTTCCCATTTTCTTTTCTGTGAATTAGTCTTCACCTCCCAGCTCTTACTGCTTTCCTGGTTTCTCAGACATGCTTTTCAACCTCATCTTGATCTTAGCATCCTGCTGTGCTTTCACCTCTCCACCTCTCAGGAAAGCCAGGGAACATTAGGCTGGAAATATTTTTAAGTACTTAATAGACACAGTGAAAGCATTCACTGACATTTTCTGGAAGAAGGACAGTACCAACATGACTTGCAGAATGAGAGAAATGTAACAAGCACTTGCCAACAAAGATGAGCTAGGCTGGATTGTAATATTAGCTGACTGAACTTTACAGCAGGAGAAACTTACATTAGCACCATATTTCAGATGTCAGGCTGCTATTAGCACTCAGTTTAAAACCAATTAAATGTACTTTTGTTTTGACCCTAAATTTTATCATGCAGACATTTGCTTTAGAAAAAATCCTAATGTTTTAGAATTTAGTGCTAAACTTATATTAATCTAAAGGAAGAAATCAGTGCTTAATGTATTTGAATCTAATTTCTTAGAGTTAGGAAAGCCATGATGTGGCTGGAGTTGAACTTGGCAAGAGATGCCAAGAACAAAAAGGGTTTCTATAGGTATGTCAGCCAGTAAAGGAAAATAAAACAAAGCATACCTTTGCTGATGAGTGAGACTGAGAAACTGACGACAATGGACATAGAGAATGAGATACTCAACAGCTTCAATTGCCTCAGCCTTCACTGGCAACCTCTCTTCCAATATACCTCTACTGGATGGACCTTGAGACAGTGATTATGGGAGTAAAATCCCTCTCACTGTAAGAGAAGATCAGGTTTGTGATGACTTGAGGAATCCCAACACACATAAGTCTATGGTATCTGACAAGTTGCATCCCAGAGAGATATGGATTTGATTGATAGACTGTCTTCTGGATGTGGAATTGGGTGGATGGTCACAGACAGAAGGTGCGGTCAAAGGCTACCCTCAGATAGAGATCAGTGATGGGGTAGTGTCCCTCAGTGGTCCTCACTGGAAACTACTGTTCAATATCTTTCATCAGTGACATAGAGAGTGAGTTTGAGTGCACCCTTAACAAGTATGTGGACAACAGCAAGTTGAGTGGTGTGGTTGACATACCTGAGGGACCTGCATGAGCCCAAAAAGTGGGTTCACCTGAACTTCATGAGATTTAAGAACATCAATTGTGGGGTCCTGCACCTGAGCTGGGGCAACCCTGGGTATCAATAAGGCTGGAAGATGAAGGGAGAGTGGCCCAACCAAGAAGGACATTGGGATATTGGTGGATAAAAAGCTAGACTTGAGACAAAAATGCAAGCTCATAGCTGAGAAAACCAACCATATCCTGGGCTGCATCAAATGAAGTTTGACCATGATGCCTCTACTCCACTCTGATGAGACACCACTTGGAGCATGCATCCAGCTAATGAGTCCAGAGGATGGCAACAAAAATGATTAGAGAGCTGGAGTACCTCTCCTATAACTACAGGCTGAGAGAATTGGGTTGTTCAGTTTGCAAAAAAGAAGACTTCAGGGAGACATTTTTGGGGCTTTTCAGTACTTAGAGAAGCCTGCAAAAAAGATGGGATCAAATTTTTTATCAGCATCTGTTAAGGTAGGAGAAAAATCAATGGTTTTGGACTAAAAGAAGGAAGAAATTTTTTATTTCGAGGGTGATGAAACACTGACCCAAGTTTCCCAGGGGGTGACAGATGCCTCATACCTCAACTCATTCAAAGACAGTTGGGATGGGACTCTGACCAACCTGATCTAGTTGAAGATGTCCCTGTTTATTGCAGGCAGGTTGGCCTGTTTAAAAGACTTTTAAATATCTCTTCCAATGCAAGCTACTCTGATTCTATGATACTGTGATTCTTAGATCAACAGGAGGAAGTGGCACAGAAATCAGCCTAGGTATTAAAAGGTTTTAGAGAAACACTAGCTGATAAAAATGAAATCCAGCCAACTAAATTCTTACCAAGTTAAGATGACAGATTTTCCTTTCCCACATTCAGGACAGAACAGAGAATATCAATATCAGAGAATATCCATTTTCTGTGTATCCTGATGGTTGTGGCAGTGCTGAAGTCACAACTGACCAGCCCTTTACCAGTACAGCTGCCTTTGTAGTTGCTCCATGAGCTCTGAGCTGCTGTAGTATCTGTCAATCCATTCCTTTTTCTGAAATAGAGAGCAGAGTTTTCTCCCTCCTCAAGAGAAATCAGAAAGGCTGTAAGTAGAATTACTTGCCCTAAAAAGACTAACACAAGCAACAGTTTAGTGGTGAAGATTTGAAGCCTGAAATAAGTTTTGTTAGTGGGGACAAAATGTATTTATGAGAAGGACTCAAGGATTAATGAACAGTGACACAAAAAAAAAAGCTTTTTATCAGGGCTGGCAAAATAAATGCTTCAAAGATAAAAAAAAAAGGTCAGGTTTTACTATAGGTGAGTGGAATAATTCAAGGGCTTAAAAGTAAGTTCTAATTGAATAAAAGGACACAGATATGAGCCCAGTAGTGCCATTTCTGGAGTCTCTATGAAATGGCTGTGAGGACAGACACCTAATAATAGACTACAGCAAAAAAAAAAAACCTCATGAGAGGGATTTGTGTAAAATATGACATTTTCCCTTAACAGCTTTTGTCATAAGCACCTTTGTAAATGTCTGCCTAAGACTGCCTCATTCTTTGAATATGGCTAAGTAGCTGATAGGAACCATCAGGCCAGAATGTTTAGCACAGAATCCACTTGGGAAGAGAGAGACCTGATCTTAAAGTCTCACATCTTTTGTCCTTACATGGGAATAACTGCAAAGCTGGGTGGCTATCTGCTCATATTATTACAGCTGAAAATGCCAGGCTCTGCAGAACAGAGAGGTCTTGCAGGAATGACCCTGACTTTGGCTGGATATCTGATGTCAGAGCTGTGGATATCTATTCCAAAGAGTATTCTGCATGTTTAGGTCCAAGGTGAAAATATTTATAATAGAATATAAAACCAATAGTTACCTTCAGAGGAAGAAGCACCCATTATTGAGTTACCAAGACAAGTTTTCCATGTTTGTATTTTCTATTTAGGTAATTTAATAGAAAATGGTGCATCCTCAGTAAGGAAGACAAAGTGCACCTCAGGATCTACTAGCCTGGTAGTTAGGACATTTATGGCAAGAAAATGTATGATTGAATCCCAGCAGCCTGAGAACGCTGAGTCTAGATTTGCTTCCTCTGTGCACAAACTAATGCTGAGCAAGGATGTTTTCACTTGCATGTTTTCACTTTTAGGGGTTTTGTCCTAATCTTTGGATTTCAAATATTTATAAATAGGAGCTAAATGCTAAGCTACTTGACTCAGTCAAGATATTGATAAGTCTGAATAGACTATTCTGAGATTTCTCCATAAGGTAGGACATCATATGTCTGAGTAGGTACTGGCCAAAAGACAGTTCTCTAAGGGCTTCTTACTACTACATAGATCTTTTTATCAGTCACACTGTTTCATTTAGTCTTCTAAATCCCATCTAAGCTTCCCTCTAGCTTCCTATATTCCTTTGCTCATGAAGCCCAAGTTGCAAGTCTCAATAAACTTCATAATCTCAGATTCCTCACAACATTGGTGAACTGAAATGAAAAATATTCTCAATTTTTTTTAACAGATGGGGAGCTAAGACACAGCTCAGCTTGCTTCAGCAAGACCATGCAGAATCTGTGGCAGTGCAGACAAACTTCAGGTTCTTATACCCATCCTCAAAATAGTCTTTGCTTTATCCTGAAGTGTTTAAGTAAGAATGTGGAATAAAAAGAAATAATGTCTGATACATCATTTATTTCTTAAAGAGCGAATGGGTGAAAGACAATGATTTGATTAAATGAATGGACAGGATAGTCTGTACATGGACTGAAGGTGGCCTCTGTGCCTGTCCTCTTTTTACAGAAACCTCCAGTTTAACATGTAAATTTGCTCCAGGACTGAACAAAAATGCTAGTGCCAGCTTTTGTTCAATGTAATCTTTTCCATCTGCTTCATAAAAATACCATATAACTTTCTGGACCATCCCAGGTACACAATCATGTAATATACAGTCATAAATCAGTCATAAAGAAAGCAATAAAACATACCTGAAGGCTCAGACTTTTACAGAAAACCACCTTATTGATACACTGCAGACCAGGAGGTTGCTGTCATAGTTTAGCAATTTTATTTGAAACGGATCAATTCTTCGATTTGTCCCTGTTATGTGAGGAATCTGTGTGGTTATTTTAGCTCCATAGATTGTCAATAAATTAAACTCTTAATCCTCAGATTCAAACAGATATCAGGAGATACCCATTGAGCTCCATTGATTGGATAGTGCACCTAAAATGGCAAGGAGTTAAACTTAGGTGCACTGGGAAGGTGCTTTAATCTGGAGTTAATCTTTTGCCTCCCATGACAGTTTTCCATGGCTGTGTGCCAGCAGTAATTTTGGTCATTCCCTTACAATGCTACTCCTCTTTCACTCTTCCATTTACTAATGTATGAAGTGGAGTGAAGGCAAAATAACAAAAAAGTAATAAGATGAGGAAAAACTTCCCATACCTCAGTTGAGCATGCAATTCTGGAGTGAATATGGAATTAATTTTCTGTCATGTTGTAACTGGATTCACTTTTGACCAACTACCTTTTTGTTAAAAACATTGTTCAGAATCTCTAACAATGCTTCACTTTAACCTGCCTTTTTTTAACTGAGTTTGAGCAGTTAAGAGAAGGAGGCAAAAAATTGAAGCCAACTTTTAATAATTTCTTTCAAAGTATCTTTTTGCAGCTCTGTCTTCAGTTATGAGAACAGTTAGTTCCTTTCACTATGGATCTGACTGGTGTAACTACCTGCATAAGCTGTCTCAAGACATTTGCTTCCATGTCTTCTGTCAAAACTTAGAAGAAAAAAATCCCAACTTTAAGGATCATGGGAGGGAAGACACTAGTCAGTGTGTTATCTGTCAGAGAGGTGATCTAAAATGAAGACTCAAATGCTAGATGTGATTTTGAATTATTTATCCTTTTCCCCTTTCTTCCCACTCATGGTGAAGCAACCAGCATGTATTTCTGTTTGCACATTGCCATCTTTGCAGGTGATGTGAGAAGTTTGCACTCTTTTAGATTAATAAAATTAGGAGGCTCATTAATCTCAGACACCCTGCTTAATGCAGGCAGGAATATTCTATTCACTATTTGTATGAAATTGCTATTCACATGTTGGAGACAGAAAGCAGGTCCTCCTATTTCTACAGTCTTGACAAAGTAGAATGAGAAACAACTCTTCATTCTGCCATAAAAATATTAACATGTTTGTGGAAAATTAATTTAAAAAAAATAATTTTTCCTCTGGAAATATCTAAAAACTGGGGAAAGAAAACAGCAACACAAAGCAAAATACAATTTTTTCTTCCCCAGAATTCTCAGACATTTGAGGAAAGCAAACCTATGCACACACAAGCATGGATCCCCATACGCTTAAGATGAAAAATAAGTTTTCTTTAGCTTAAAAGTATTGGCAGCATTCTCACTGATGCTTGAAATTAGAAGAAATATTCTGAAAAAGGGAATGTTCCTAAATGCAAAAGAATGCATTTGCAATCTGGTTAATAACATGGTAACTCTTTCCTCACATAATTTGCAGCATGTACTGTATGACCACATCACCTATTAATGGGATGGAAGGGGTAAAGGATAGATAGATCAGGTCTTCATCTAGCATTTGGGTTTATAGAATAGGACATCACTACTCCTCTAATATTTTGTTTACATGAAGATAAACTACACCATATTTCTAGTGCCAGATTTGCCAAGACAGCAGCAACTTGTTGGGAAAGGTATTATTTTTCACCCTATGAATTTATTTGACATGTCACCATTTTCCTGCTCCAAATATAAAATGGAGTTCTTTCAAATGTTTGCATCAAATCTAAATACTCACTGAAAGGCACATCATCCTCACTCAATGATCTAAGTAGATTTGTTCAGGTCTTGGTGCTGCTGCTTTCCTGTATCTTGCCAGCAATCTGTGCTATTGACTTTTCTAATAAGGGGAAAGTATTTTTGTTTTTCTTACATCTACCATATGTTCCTTTCTTGAGCAGATGGAATATTTTTAATTGCTTTATTTGTGTAAAATGTTTAAGCTCCAGAAAGTCAGTGCTTTTTAGAAGTGTCAAAAATATTCTGACAGTAAATTTCTAAGGTAACATTCCTAAAACAATTTTAGCAGGGCAGAAGGCAAATTTAATTTACCAGTTCTTATCAATGTACCCTCTCTGCTCCAGGTAGCCTGACTATCTTAGCAAACAAGGTCAGTAATCAGAGAGTAAATGATCCCACCATAAAACCTAGATGTAACATCAATTGTCTTACATCAAAACCTGATTTGATGACATTAGTGGAGTTAATAACTGCTGTTCAGGGTCTTTCCCATATAAACTTCAGGAAATTTAATTAGCATTTGCACTACATACTGCAGTGAAATAATATCCAACTTACAATCAGTAAGTTGGGTTTTAGAGGTACCTGATTGTCCAGTCCTTCCTAAGGTGGCAGGAAATTTCTTTGAAAATATAGAGGAGATCTGAGACAGGGGGAACTGCACATTTTTCCATCTAAATCCATCCTTGTCAGTGGTTGTAAAATGATAGCATTATGATCTGGTTAAATTTAATCCTTTAATTTGCCAGTCACCACATTTTGTATCTGCTTCTGTGCCTGGTCTACAAAGTACCCACATTAAAGCCCTATTAATGCTGTAGGCAGAGAATTTGCAGAGAAGCATGTTATACAATCTGGTGAGGTATATTTGATCCCTGCTTTTAGCTCTGGCAGTGGCAGACCTAAATTGGGATAGTCTGAGAGGTTTTGAAGAATTACATTTTTGTGGGGAAAACTTTTCAAGGAACATATGCCCAGGTCTTGTGTTTAAGTGTGTACAAGGTATTTTTTAAGCCCTGTGGCTGGATAAAATCAATGGGCACAAATCTTCTATATCACTATAATGGTTTTGAAATATTCTAGTGTGCCCTGCATTTCACTGCAGAATCACAAACGGGAGATTTATCTCTACTTAATGAAATTCTGTGTATCTTCTACACTTACAGTCTGATTGGTTTCCTTCCAAGGGAATGTGAGACTCTTTCTACTGGTTAGTAACGCTCCTGTCAATGTGTCCATTTTTTATCATCCCTTTCCAGAAAATATACTGCCTGTCTCTATCTGACATTAATCATAGCTTTGTAGAATCATTTAGATTGGAAAACACTCCTAAGATCACTGAATTCAGCCTTTAATCTAAGACTAACAAGTACACCATTAAACTAGGGGTAGGAGTTTTTAAGAAGATATGTGTTGGGAGGACTAGAAATAATGGCTGTAAATTGGAAAAGGGTAGATTCAGGCTAGATATAAGAAAGAAATTCTTTAGGGTGAGGGTAGTGAGACACTGGAAGAGGTTCCCCAGAGAGGTGGTAGATTTCCCATGGTCCCTCTCTGGAGGTGTTAAAGGCCAGGCTGGACAAGGCACTGAGTAAACAGTTCTAGTGGGAGGTCTCCCTACCTATGGCAGTGGGGCTGGAACTAGATCATCTTTGAGGTCCCTTCCAACCCAAATTATTCTATGATTCTATGAATCATAGAGCCTTCCTGAATACAATTCCTTGGGTTGCTACTTCTGTTTCTTATGAAGATACAGTGGGTTTAGTATCTCAGGTAGATCTCTGGAACTCGATGATCTTTAAGGTCCCTTCCAACCTGAACTATTCTATGATTCTATCTTGTTGCCATGTGATGGGACTCAGGATGATCTTTTCTATAACCTTCCTTGTCATGAAGGTCAGACTGACAGAGATATATTTCCCCAGATCCTCCTTGTGTCCCTTCTTGTAGATGGGCATCACATTTACTAATGTTCTGTCAGCTGAGACCCCAATATTTAACAAGGGCTGATAGTAAAAGCTGGAGGGTGGGCTGTTGATCAGCTCCCTCAGTACCTCAGATGGGTGGATCCAACCTGCCCCATAGACTTGTGTGCATTTAAGCAATGCAGCAGCTCACTTAGCATTTCCCATGGGACTATCTTTAATTTTGCTCCCCATCCCTGTCTTCCTGCTCAGGGGCTGAAAACAACTGGTCTTAATATTAAAGAATGAGACAAAAAAGGGATGAAGCACTTCAGCATTATCCTTGGTCACTACATCCTTCAGCCTTATCCTGGGTCACTAC
This sequence comes from Turnix velox, assembly GCA_013400935.1. Taxonomy (NCBI): domain Eukaryota; kingdom Metazoa; phylum Chordata; class Aves; order Charadriiformes; family Turnicidae; genus Turnix; species Turnix velox. The sequence goes on from VZTY01018612.1 coordinate 77,803, forward strand.
ATCCTTCTAATTGGGTCCTTATTCCTCCTTCTGTTGTTAAAATATTTACAGAAACATTTTTTAGCTATACTAAAAAAAAAAAATGAAAGAAAAAAGATAGAACCAACAACAACCCTCCTCGAAATAAAAAATAAAAATCAAAAGTTTAGAGTATGTTAAAACTCTCTTGCCACTGGTGAATATTATTCACTGAAGCTCTCAGCTGGGAGCTCCCACTGGTGAACAATCTTGACCTATGTGTTGCACTTTGTTTACTTTCCATCTTTTAATGACTCTTCTGAGCTCACTGTAGGGAAATAGCTTATCACAAGAATTTTACAAATTTGATGGTGTTTTTCTTTCCCATCACTGTCAGGGGAAAAAAGAAAAAGAAAAACAGTGAAAGCATAGAACCATTTCATTCTGTTCATATACCTTCAGTTCATGTTAAGCAGTAAAATACATGGATTTTTGTTGACTTGCCCCAGCTGAGAATTTGTTCCAGTATCTAAAATCACACAAATATACTATGTGGATGAAGTTATAGGTGAAAATCAATATTAAATTAATCATATTTAGCTGCTACAGACCACAGTGAACACTTGCTCTCTAATGGTTAAATGCCCTTTGGATCTGAAGCCCTTTGATTTATTGGAAGAAACCTGCTGGGCAGAACATACAGTGGAGCTGATTAATGTCAGCTTCTGTCATCAGTTTCCACTTAGATTCTTGGCCAGCTCTGACATCTCCTCCCTTAAGGATCCAGAAGAATTTGAGGACTGATCCAAGAGCTTTACTGGCATGGGATTTGCAGAATGTGGTGCTTGCAAAATAAGGAAGATGAATGGAAGCAAAATTCCATGTTCTCTATTGGACTTGTTTCTTTAACTCATTTCTCTGGAGAAAGAGACCAATGCCAGGACCACACCAGCAAGGGAAACAAATCAATAGCATGTTCACTGGTTTTGTTACAGATGTCTTGCATTTCCTTTGCTGCTTTATATGCTCCCTCGTAGCCTGTCAAACTGGAAAATGACTGCAGTGAGAATGCAGAGCTACCATAGCTGTCTAGATTTACACTCACCATCACACAAGGAAACTTATGAACTACAAACCAGTTGGTAGTGCGTATCCTTTTAGAGAGGATAAGCCCTTATCTGCACAGGGCTAATAAAAAGTGGCAACCACTGTGATTTGCAGGTTGATCACTCATAAAAAGCCTGGGATTTTTTAACACAATGGCCCTTGTCCTTTCCCCTCACCCTCCCTCAGGAATGGTTACTGTTTATAGCAGATAATTTTCCTGTGTTGATTTTGACACATTTCCCTCGCAGCATCTCATTTGGAGAAAATAACTCTTCTTGCATTTTGAGAATTCATACAATTCCCCTGCTGCTCATCACAAATGGACACTCCTGCTACAGGAACCACACATTGCTATAAAAATCCTAGCAAACAGTGCTGTACCCACTGCTAAATACATTCTCATTGGTAAGAAGAATGAGCAAATAGTTCAATGCTGAGATATTAAAGAGCATAATTATACTAAGTATTAGGAGATTGTGGAAAACATAAGACAGGAAAATAATCTGCCCTAGAAGTCACATTTAAACTAAGAAACCAGACTACAAACCTTCTAACTACTAAAAGGTAGGATTTCTTGTCTTGCATGCAACCAATGGAAACTTGATTTGTCAGAATTCCTGATATCTGAGTTAAGAATCTGCTCCCTTTTAGAGAACAAAACACTTTACTATTAGCAATCTAAATTGATAAAAGGAGTCTAATTTGTTCAGTTCCTTTTCCTACTCTGCTCCTCATAATGAACTTGATGCTTTACAAGATGACCTGTAGAAGAGAGGCTGCATAGAGCTGGAAACCTTTATTTAGTTTCTTGCTTGCATTTGCATTGAGAAGCAAGTCAAATAAGATGATTTGCCCTCATGGAAAATCAACACAGTATAAATTTCCACACAGTTAATGTGACCATTATATTTCTACAGCATAAAGTGATTCTCCTTACATATGGAGCTCAATGCAGAGATTAAAGGAGTTGGGTTTTGCTGGCTATCAGTAAGATGAGAAGTTAACTTGATTACAGTGCAAGAAGAAATGTCAAATAATAATTACCAGGAAAAACTGGCTTGTTAGCTCTAAGAACAGGCTTGTAGCTGGATCCAGACAAGTCCAGTATATAAATGGGGGAGGACACATGTTTACAATGAGGAAATAAATTAATGGAAAGATACACCAATGAATATGAAATATTTTCCATCCCTTTATGGCTTCGTAGCATAAAACTGGAAGTCACATGCTAGCAGAAGACTCATCTGTTTTCTTGGTATCAGGATAATTGGAGAAAAATCTAACAGCCTAATAAGTACAGGAAGTTAAACAGGATAAATCCCCCTTCTCTTATTTATGAAATCCATGAAATTAGAAGTGACAGCCATGACTAAAAAATAGATAGATAGATAGATAGATATATAGATAGATTCACATTAAATTCGATAGATAGATAAATAGATAGATCCTTGTAAGCAGGGTTAAAATAGTTGAAAAGTTGTTAGAGGAAAGTTCCTGTCGAACTATGAAAACATATAAACCATCCTTTGTGTACTACATTAGTGTACTACATATAAACCACCCTACTTTGTGTACTACATTAATGAAAAGGACCAAATGCTCATTCTTGCTTCCATTGACCTAACAGAGCATTAGCCTTTGACTTTGTTGTGTGTAGTAATAACCCCTTAATCATTACCAGCATAGAGCTCCAAATCTGATTTTCCCCATCCAGCTTCCCTTCAGTCAATTATTAGCAGCTGGATCCAACATTTTAATTAGGCTGAAGCTAACAATTACCTGAATGAAAGCATGAAAATCCAGTCATACCCAAGTGATGAGACAAAGTGGTTGTTCTTTTTAACAAGGTGTTATTTCCTTGACATATTTACATGACTGGGTCTGATATTCACAGCTGATCTAGCAGGGTGCTGCATAATAGAGGTTTTAAATTATTTTAAATTATTAGAATACCCCTGAGAAGCCCCAAGGCATCCAGCTAGCCAACTGCAGAAGGCTGTAATTCTCCAGAAGAGTCCAGTCAGGCAAAATGTCATCCTCAGAATGCACAGAAACTACACTTCACCAATATGTTTAAAGCTCTTAATTGTAGTAATGATTCTTGCACCAAAACTTTCTGGAGGATTGATGGCTAGCTGAGGGTAATGGCTCTCAGATGAATTTCAGGCCACAGCTCTTCCCAAACAGTCATTAATCTTCAGGAAATGTCCTTTGCTTCCATCAGGAGTCTTTAAACATCTTTATTTTTATCTGGATTATCCATAGCAACTTTCTGAAACAGCAGGATAGAAATGAGTTTTCAGAACAACCTTAAATGTTGTCATGAAGGCTTTTGTCTTAGGGCCCTAGGTCCTTCATTTCACCAATGTCCTCAGAGTAATTAGTGTACTTCAAGTTTAAGTATCAAGGATGATGAAAATATAAAGCAGAATTTTCAGATTAACTGAGCACTGCCCCAACCTTTCTCTCACTGAGGTCACTAGTTATGTCCTCTCATTTCAGTTTCCCAATTCACTTCTTGATCCTTGTCTCTTCCATACTGTGTTCCTCAACATGAGCCAGCAGTGTGCACTCGCAGCCAAGAAGGCCAACCAAATCCTGGGTTGCATCAAGAGGAGTGTGACCAGCAGGTCAAGAGAGGTGATTGTGCCCCTCTACTTGGCACTGGTGAGGCCCCACCTGGAGTATTGTGTCCATTTCTGGAGTCCTCAACACAAGAAGGATATCCAGCTATTGGAGCAGGTTCAGACGAGGGCAACGAAGATTGTCAAAGGGCTGGAGCAACTGCCTTATGAAGACAGGCTGAAGGAGTTGGGGTTGTTCAGCCTGGAGAAGAAAGGGCTCAGGGGGGATCTTATAGTAACTTATCAGTACCTGAGGGGGTCCTACAGAAAGGCAGGGGAAGGACTTTTTAATATGATATCGGATGGGAGGACCAGAAACAATGGATGTAAATTGGAAGGGAGTAGATTTAGACTTGACATAACAAAGAAATTCTTTACAGTGAGGATGGTGGGACACTGGAAGAGGTTGCCCAGAGAGGTTGTGGATGTCCCCTCTCTGGAGGTGTTCAAGACCAGGCTGGACATGTCACTGAGCAGCCTGATGTAGTGGGAGGTGTCCCTGCCTATGGCAGTGGGGTTGGAACTCAATGATCTTTAAGGTCCCTTCCAACCCAAACTATTCTATGATTCTATGATTTGCTCATAGGTTCTTCTCTGAAGTGCATCAGTCGTTCTGTGGAAACAAAACCTCATACAGATGTTGGGATGGATAAATTAGAGAATTACTCCCAAAAAACTATGCAGAGAAAGTCACATGAGATTTGCTTCTGTCACATGCAGTCTTCTAACATGTTCTACCAGGCTTTGGATCCCCAAGTATGCCCTTGCCCCATAGCTCTGTTCACACAGTTCACACTTTCCATTTCATGCTAAGAAAACACCGTTCTGTCAGATTGTAACTCAGTCCTCACTACTCCTGACACTATGAAATGAACTAGAAATGATACATGAAAAGATTGTTATGATTTAAGGTCACGGGGGAATCACATGGGGCCCAGCAGAGATCCAGGACCATGTGCTACATAGCACTGATGCAGACAGCCTGAGCTAACTCTGAGCAGCATAGACACAAACCACCCTTCACCACTCTTGGACTGGGGGCCAGGAATCAGTCCCAGTATTGCAGGCACTCAACAGTGCAGCCAATAACAACATTTCTTGGGAACAAAGTAAGACCATTGCTGAACTGTTCAAAAAAAATTGTCCTATCATCATTTTCACCATAAATCATTGATTGTCACACCAAACCTTCAACAGCCAGAAAGTTATGCAGGGTTTTTCCTGGAATGATTCTTTGAAAGACATTTCAGAAAAGCCACCAGGATTTTTCTTCATTCCTGCACTGTGCAATACCCTCAAAAGCAAAGGTTATATCTTATTTGTTGTGGCTTTCAGGAGCACTTAGGTAAGGGATTCAAGAAGTCCAAAAGGCCCTAAAAAAGTGAATTTCCAAACTGAAGAGTTTCTGACTAGCAAGTATGAACATCTAAAAGAATCAGATACAACAAACTTGGAGAAGTTCTCAGATAAAAATAAAAGGAAATAAATGTAAATGTTCAAGAATTGCTGAAAGTTGATAAAACTGCATTTGTTTGCACAGATTGTCAAGAAAGAGATTTGATAACAGTAGAAGATGGACTAACCTTTTCAAATACTTACACTGGCTTGTTGGCCAGTTTCATAGATCTATGCTTTGAAAATAAAGATTTTGATTAAATAAGGACAGAAATGAGCCTTGTGCATAGGAAACTGTGGCAGAAGTGAGCATCATGTTTGAGTTTTTAAATGCACTTTTTGAGCACAGATACTATTTTTACTCACCAGTTTCCACCAAGAATCTGTGAAGAGCAATAAACTATAGACTCCCATCAGGCTTGACATAAGAAAGAAATTCTTTACAGTGAGGATGGTGAAACACTGGAAGAGGTTGCCCAGAGAGGTTGTGGATGCCCCCTCTCTGGAGGTGTTTAAGGCCAGGCTGGACAAGGCACAGAGCAGCCTGATGTAGGCAGGGGGGTTGGAACTCGATGATCTTTAAGGTCCCTTCCAACCCAAACTATTCTATGTTTCTATGATTCTATATCTGCACTAATAGAGTCCACACACACTGTATCTATCAGCTTTGTTAGGAGTGAGTGAAGCCACTACAGTCAGGAAGATAATGAGAAAAAATGGTCAAAGGGTTGGAGCAACTGCTTTATGAAGACAGGCTGAAGGAGTTGGGGTTGTTCAGCCTGGAGAAGAGAAGGCTCAGGGGGGACCTCACAGTAACTTATCAATACCTGAGGGGGGCCTACAGAAAGGCAGGGGAAGGACTTTTTAATAAGGTATCTGATGGAAGAACCAGAAACAATGGATGTAAATTGGAAGGGGGGAAATTTAGACTTGACATAAGAAAGAAATTCTTTAAAGTGAGGGTGGTGAAGCACTGGAAGAGGCTGCCCAGAGAAGTTGTGGATGCCCCCTCTCTGGAGGTGTTTAAGGCCAGGCTGGACAAGGCACTGAGCAGCCTGATGTAGTGGGAGGTGTCCCTGCCTATGGCAGGGGGTTGGAACTCGATGATCTTTAATGTTCCTTCCAACCTGAACTATTCTATGATTCTATGATCAGATGTACAAGCATAGAATTTCCCGTGGCACTGCCTGTAGCACTCTCTGAATTCAGATCCCAGGAAAACTAATAATGCACTTTCTTCCCCCTATATTAGTTCATTCTTCAAAAAATATTGAACCAAGAGTAATCTCAAAGGCCAATCCTTACTCAAAAACCAATAACCATTATTGGAACTAGATAGGGCCATCCTGACATGGGGGAGTTTGGTGATAAAGCATAAGCAAATAAATACTCTCCTTTCACTGTATGACAAATCTAAAACCTTCTCAGCTGAGGTTTTTCATTGAAATGCTGTGGAGAAGGGGGAAGGCACATAAGCACTGAGGTAGTCCAGCAGTGATGATTCTTCATTGACTTCTGAGGCCCAAGACTCAATGTCCCCATGAGTGGATGCACATCATGCCCTGCTGAGTGATGTGATCACAGGCCAGATGATTCTCAGAGTTGAGGGGGGTAGTTCAGCTGAATTTCTAACCTTGATTCCTCTCATTGACCCCATGGAAAGATTCTGTTTTGGCACACCAGTACTTTCCAACACAAGATGTTTTACTGAACAATTCCAAATTAACTCTACTAAATGATTAATTGACCTCTCTGAAACATTGGAACATGGGAAAAGTAATATTCCCAATGGTGATAAGGCTTTAAAATATTAATGGAGAGATTTTTCTGCAGTTGCTAATGCATAATTCCTTGCACAATTAGTATGAAGGGCAGATTTTGCTGGGATATAGTTTAACTCTCAAACATCCAAACTATGTTGTTTTAGTTAAGGGCAAATACTAGCATGTATCTTTATCTTTTTCAGCTTTCCCTAAAACTTTGCCAAAAATTATGGGCAGATGATGGACATTTAACCATTTGTTTCTTAGCTTAAAACACATTGAAAGAAAGATGAATTCACTAAACCACAGAATGGCCAATTTTAAGGGGATTATCCCTATCAGAAAGAGTAATCCACGGTTTACAACAGCAATATTATTTTTTAAATCTGCTGGATGAAGCAGCTGCTTTGTAAAGTTATTAATTTCCTGTAAAGAATACTGAATGCTTAGCAATCAGGACTCCAGGCAGGATGTAGTTATACAATCATGCATGTGCATCTTTTATACATTAATTCTGCATGAAACTCCCTTCTCTTTTAAAAGGATCAATATTTGTTCTGTTATCTGCACCAAAATAGAATCCACAGACAAAAACCATGAACTCTGCATCAGTTAGAAGGGGGTAGACAGAAGATTTAACTAATAGATATTTGGAGAACTTTAAGTTGGCAGATTCTCAGAGTGGTCCCAGCTACAGTTGGCAGCTACCACACCTGAGGATGCAGATCATCTGTGGGCAAAGATGTAGGTTTTTAGAAGGAGGAGACATCTGGATATTTGAGAAAGTTAAATTTCACTCATTTCTCAATCAAATGCAGACTCAGGCTTTGTTCTTCCCTCAGACAATAGACTGGCTGTGCTTGCTTATTCCTGCAAGCTCTCCTATGTTGCTCTTATATATTGCCATGTTCTTTGAGCTCATATATATGCAGGGGTTACTATACCTGGATATACCAGGATATCTGGATTTCCTTTGTGACACCTTTTTTTTTTGCCTAGAAAATTCATCTGAGGAATATTTCAAGGTTCTGAGACTAGTCAGAATACTCCTGCCAGAAGAATCTCCTGTGCTGGCAAAATTCAGATCCTATGCATGATGTTCAGATGTGTGTACATGTGTAGTGAACCAAATGCATTCCAAACACATCAGATTTTCTGAATACCCACACAGTGTATGAGCAACACATGGGCATTATTTCTGAGCAGGAAATACTGGAGAGAAATTTGGTAATTCTGCCTACCTACACTGTGAACCAGAGCTAATATTTTCCCCATGGCCATTAGTGAACATAAGCATGTGCTTCATCCAAAATAGTTTCCATGTTTCATCCACAGTAAAATCTTAAACAGTCTTTACCATCAACAGCATCTTCTGTCTCCCTCATACTGCACTTCTTTGTGGAGCAGAGAGTGAATGTTTTTGGACATACACAAGTGTTTAAAATTGTACATCTCACTCATTCTCTCACACCCTTTTGCTAGAGGATTCTTGCCAGCTGCTTACATCCACATTAAGTAACAGCTACAGGGAAGTAAAAAAAAAAAAGAGCCAAGTTTACTTGAGAATTGAGAATTGAGAGAAGAAATCCTTCACACATTTTATGCTGAGAGGTCTGCCCTTCAACTTGGTGATAAATAGTTATAGCAAAGGTGCCTCTGCTTTCTTTACTTCTCCATCTGTGAAGGACCACAGCTCTCTTTTTCTCCATGCAGTGCATTTGGAAGAAACTGGAGACAAACAGTAGGAAAAAAATAACAAAACCTGGCTTAGGAATTCCAGGACTAAGACACCAAGCCCTAAAAAGCTCCTTAATTTCAGTCCCAATCAAAATAGGTGTGCTCCCTCCTGAAGAGCAAAAGCAACGAGAGTAAGTGAGCACCTATCAGGGCAAAGTGACAGATGGAGATTGGACTTAGAAATGGAAAGTGTAATTTTCACCTGGAAAAGGTCTTTGTTCAAAACAGAATTTAACATCACAGTCTGAATACTGCTTAAGGCATGAAGAGATTTATAGGTTGCTTCATGTAATTTTTTCCTATTGGAGAGTCCTTTTAGGCTTAGGTTAACTTCCCAACAAGTTTTTCATTGTTTATATGGGACAGGCTTCTATTCAATGTGTTAATTGAAGTTGTATTTCTGTTGAAAATGATGGTTTTGAATAAGGAAATCAGCTAGAGCATGCACTCACTCCCTAGCCCAATTTAGCCCATTAAACCACAAACCCTGAACATCCTGGGCCAGATACCCCAGTGTGTTCCAACTGCTCTGAGTTACTGGAACCATTCAAAGAAGCTGGACATCAGCCAGATGTGTCCAGCTGAGAGTTCCATATAGTGTGGGAGCCCTCAGTGTGCATGAAGGCAGTACAGATGGTTCTTTGGTTCTTGCTCCTACCTCACTTGGCCCTGGCAAAGGGACAATGTCACAGGGGGAGAGAAAACGCTGCTGTCTGTGCTCATCTGATGTGTAGCCCTGCAAGAACTGAAAATAGTAGGGCAAAACCAGAGCAACACACAAGCCTCAGTACAAAAGCACAGAATCATAGAAACATAGAATAGAATCATAGAATAGTTCGGGTTGGAAGGGACCTTAAAGATCATTGAGTTCCAAGCCCCTGCTATAGGCAGTGACACCTCCCACTACATCAGGCTTCTCAGTGCCTTGTCCAGCCTGGCCTTAAACACCTCCAGAGAGGGGGCATCCACAACCTCTCTGGGCAACCTGTTCCAGTGCTTCACCACCCTCACTGTAAAGAATTTCTTTCTTATGTCAAGTCTAAATTTCCCCCCTTCCAATTTACATCCATTGTTTCTGGTTCTTCCATCAGGTACTTTATTAAAAAGTCCTTCCCCTGCCTTTCTGTAGGCCCCCCTCAGGTATTGATAAGTTACTGTGAGGTCCCCCCTGAGCCTTCTCTTCTCCAGGCTGAACAACCCCAACTCCTTCAGCCTGTCTTCATAAGGCAGTTGCTCCAGCCCTTCGACCATCTTTTTGGCCCTTCTCCCAAACTATTCTATGATTCTATGATTCTGTCTACAAGTAGACACTTCAGCTTAGGGGAAAAGTTTATACGTAAGTATCTAGGATTGTTTCAGAAGATCTAACATTTGCCATCACATTCCAATTGCATTTCCTGAAGTTTGCACCAACCCTGTGAGAATTTCTTGGATTTTCTAAACATCGCAAATGGCACTCAATGCTCATGTTTGTGCAACTGAACTGATCCATAGGAGCTCTTTAACTAGATCTGAACCAGAATGAAGGATTTAAGTGTCTTGCTTGCTATGACCAACCTGATTTTTCCTTTATTTTAATGGGATGTTTCCAGAGGACACATTTGGAATTGTTTATTCCAAGTATTTTTAATGTAATGGCACTGCCAATTCACATCTCAGTAGCTTCTGATGGCAGCTGTGACACAGTCACTCCAAAGTACTTTAAATCAAATGGTACAGTAACTACATCTGCAGTAACACCAACCATTTCTCAGGAAAAATAATTTCATGTTACAAGAGGTGCATAAACACTACAGCTCACAGAAAAGCCTCTTCATGATAGAACAGCATGTGTCCACAATGGTTCAGGATGAAAACAGTGAATAGCCAGAGCAAAAAACCTTTCTTATGGGGAAACAGGCTGGGATGCATTCATGTCAACTTAATGAAACTAATAGCATCTTCCTTTCAGATTTCTCCTTGAAAAAGAGAATGTCATCCCTCCCAGCTTTATAGGTCCAATAAACCATTATAACAGCATGCCCATAGTTATCATTGCAAAGATGCCTGGATCACAGGGACAATTCTAAAATGAGAATAGTATTTATTGTAGCCATGGCAGTAACAAATCTCCACTAATCTAACTTGTCACTGCCTAGGGCTGCAACACTCAAGTCCGCTTAGATGAAAACCTACATGAGAACTCTTTGCATGCAAAATGAGATTCAAAATGTGAAAGAATGTTCAGCATAATAAGTAGAGCAAATGAAGGAGAGATTTGAAAGGGAATGTTTTTTGATGTAAAGTAGCAATGCTAAAATGAGAAGGAATATTTTGGAAGTTTTGTTTCTCTTCTCATTAATGTGGAATGCTGAGCTTTCAAAGTATTTCTCTCTAATGCTGTACTAAAAAACTAAAAACTGTTTTGTTTTGTTTTGGGTTTTTTTCCCAATTGAACTAGAATTCTTTTCAGGTCTAAGAATCAAACCTTATTTAAAACTTAAACAAAATCAGATTTGCCTGTGCTAGTGTTTGTGTGGTTTTTTTCTGCCTCTGAAAGGAAGCTACTGGGAATGTAGTAGGAACCTTCAATCCTTTTAAAACATGGTTATTTTCAAAGAGAAGGTTTGTTTCTTGGAGGTGAGCGGGAACTGTGTCAGACTGTGTGGACCTGACCCACCAGGTCAAAGGGAGACACAACCTGTGCCACATGTGTGGTTTTTCAAATACATCCTCTCCTGATTGTGTGCACATTTGTTTACAGGGAGCTCCGTAGTGCATATATTCCCAATGTAGTTAAATATCAGAGTTTCAACTACACATTCTCCTTTAGGCCATCAGCCCCTGCTCCAGAGATGCTCTGCCACTGGCAGTTTCCAACTTCCCCTGCCCTGGTGCCCTTGGGTAGCTTCTGCATGGAGGGTAGAATCATAGTATCATAGAATAGTTCGGGTTGGAAGGGACCTTCAAGATCATCGAGTTCCAACCCCCCTGCCATAGGCAGGGACCCTTCCCACAAGATCAGGCTGCTCAGTGCCTTGTCCAGCCTGGTCTTGAACACCTCCAGAGAGGGGGCATCCACAACCTCTCTGGGCAACCTCTCCCAGTGTTTCACCACCCTCACTGTAAAGAATTTCTTTCTTATGTCTAGCCTGAATCTCCCCTCTTCCAATTTACATCCATTTTTTCTGGTCTTACCATCAGATATCTTATTAAAAAGTCCTACCCCTGCCTTTCTGTAGGACCCCCTCAGGTATTGGTAAGTTACTATAAGGTCCCCCCTGAGCCTTTTCTTCTCCAGGCTGAACAACCCCAACTCCTTCAGCCTGTCTTCATAGGGCAGTTGTTCCAGCCCTTTGACCATCTATGTGGCCCTCCTCGGGACCTGCTCCAACAGCTCAATGTTCTTCTTGTGTTGAGGGCTCCAGAACTGGACACAATACTCCAGGTGGAGTCTCACCAGTGCGAGTAGAGGGGCAAAATCACCTCTCTGGACCTGCTGGTCACACTCCTCTTGATGCACTAAAAACCTAAAAGCTGTTTTGGTTTTTTGGTAGAATGAAACAGGCTGCAACAGGGAGCCCTCACTGCTCCCCATACCCACCCCAGGAACCCCCCATTCATGCTGTGCCCTCACACACAGGTGTATAACTGGAGCCAGGAGCCAGACCAAATCACACAGAGTTTTCAAAAAAATCCTGGCATTTGCTATACCTGGTGTTGTCCTGAGAGTCAGTAATTTCCTGTGTTCAGTATTAATGGGAATGGCTTCTTAATCCTTCAAAGCATTAAATATACCAAATATTTTGACTATGGCAAGTATTACTATTAATAAATGGCAGGGAACAGTGGGTTTCCTGTGTACATATGCCCCTCTGATGAGGTACATGTAACATGTGGCTACTAATACCAAAGATGGTGTAATCCTTCACTTGTCAGCACTGCACTAAAGGTCAGTCTGGTTTTTCTCACTTTGCAAACTTCCATCTGTCAAGGGATGCTTAATTCACAGCTTATTCTCACATCTACCCTAAGGCTGTCTAAATTTAAAAACAGCCGTTTGTTTATCATGTTCTGTTTAAGAAAAGGAGACTTTTTTTTTTCAAGCTGTTGGTTTGCCATGAGAAAAAACTCAGGGGGATCTTTTAACATAAAACTGAAATGGGTGACCATACTTTTTCATGTGATTTTAAAAGATGGGGCTCCCCGAAACTGAACTAAGCATCCTTATATTTAGAACGCATAGGGTATTGCTGATGTTCTCCATGAAATCACGACTTTCTCATCAGCTGATTCTTTATTATCTAGAAAGGTTAAACATGGGTTCAGTCAAATCAACAGGCAACAGAAATTGGGCCACATGTGTATATATAACTAAAGATAGAGACAAATACACTTTTAAACAAAAATAACATTGGCAATGAAATAAAAAGTGGCACTTAGCTTAATAAAGCACTCAACCACGGACATAAATTTTGAACACACAAGAAGCTGACAGTGGATTATGGCTGACCTCTTGCTCCAGTGCCTTGCTGAACTTTGTAGTCTCCTTTACAAGGCAGGTTCACTTACTTAGCAAGTTGTGTTTAAATATGGAGTTATCAGGTATTTGTGAAATAAACCTTGTTGTAATGACAATAAGTGGATTACCTATACTCAGAGTGGCCAGGCCATAGGGAATGTTTAAACCACCTCTCTTCCTTCTAAATGTGAAGAAACTAGGTCTGATAAGGTAGATGTATGTTCATGGTGGCACTTCTCATATTCAGTTCAGTTTCAGAACAAATGTGGCAGTTACTTTTTGCCTAACTCTTTTTGCATAATCCAGTGTATTTCTGTCAAATAAAATAAATGCAACTTTGGGGATTTTCCTCTTTATTTGAGGGGAGAAAAATGTGTAAGAGGACCTGAGTAAGATTTAAAGGCTGTGGCTATAAATTAAAGTGTGTGTTAATGGGAATTGTATTGTATCTTTATCATAAGCATTGATTAATCCTTAGAATAATCAAGGGCACACCTTAAGCACAATTTAGGCACAGGCCAAACAGGACCATTCCATATAATACTGTGGCACAAACTGAGGGTTTGGACAAACCAAGAACCATTCCTAAAAGCATTGTGGGTGTAACCTTGCTTTGAAGGCTACAAGAATTTAACAATCTGGAGGGTTCCAAACATCCTGTAGACATCCATGTCAGAATACCTTCTCCAGACTGCAAAGGTAAGGGTACCTGTGTGTCCTTGAAGGAATGAACTAATAGTAATGTGATATATATCCAAGAAAATCTCAAAATTTAGCTGCATTGCCAGGTAATAAAACGGTGTTGGATGCACTGACTCATAGTCTTCTGTCTCCACAAGAGATGAACACATGAAAGGACTTTGCAGTCTGGGAAAAGCACAGACTTGAGTGATTTAGGACTTCCTCAAAATTCCTAGTTATGTGGGCTGTGCTGAAAGGACACACTTGCAGCTCTTAGTCATCAAGTTAAAAGAGCCTCTGTATAATTGCAATCATCTGATCCACCCATTAGCCACAATTACTTTTTCTTAATTAAATAATCAAAAATCAAGAGAAATCCATAATATTTGTTTTCTTCTTGGTATAATTCAATTTTTCTGAAGTTAGAAACATGGTGCTATAGGTAAGACTTAATCTACACTCTATTTACTGATACTGACTGTATGCAAGTATCCTGCAGCTAAGTTAAAACATGAAAAAAGTACCAAAAAGACAGGGTGTTAAATGCCCTGAAGCAAATTAGCTAGTACAATTTATCAGAGCTCCATGAATGTCAGCAAAGTCTTCAGCAAATATTGCTTGGCTGAAATTATATATATAGCTTTTCATATGTAGCATTTCTTCCATATCTTCTAAGATAAAATGCTCACTACTTTTCAAGTGAGCTGACCAGGGGGTTTCTCACCTGGATGTTGGAAAGCACCAAGACAAAAAAACAGGCTCTGACAGTAGGAAATCTGCAAAACTTGTCTTGGTTGAAACAACACAGTAGTTGTGCTGCCCAAATTACACTCAGCATGCTTGACTTCATGTGTACAGTAAGCACCGTGAATACTGCAGCCTCAATAGAAACTATGTGGTTGAAAACCTGAAAACCAAAATCACAGAATCACAGAATTTCAAGGACTGGAAGGGACCTTGAGAGATCATCTAGACCAATCCCCCTGCTGGAGCAGGAACACCTAGATCAGGTCACAGATATAGACTTCTTTTGCTGATGTAGTGATGCAAAGAGCCTTTCATAGATAGGATACCCAGCATAGAAATGGAGCAGAGCTTCTTATGCAAAAGTTCATCTGAATCTTTTCTCTCTTTGCTATTTATCTTGTTTTAATCTCTATCATGTCCTCACAAACACTCAGAGCTATGTACAAAACAACACCCTGTGCAGCAACAGGCCCTCTTTCATATTGCTGAACTGTCAAGAAAAACCTTGTGCTTCTACTTTTTATAGTCACTATGACTTGACCCAGATGAGAAGAAAGGAAAACACAGTGACAGTGCCAAGAAATATACTGAGCTGCAGTCATCATCAGAGGCTTCCATTAATCATGGACAGAACTACAGCAAAATAAGGAACATCTTTGTAGGTTTTCTTTGTTTAAGTCTCCTAGGAGATTTATATAGCTCTGATGTATATCATGAACCTAGAGGATATATTTTTAAGGGCTCGCTTACCCCATCCAAAACAGAGCAAATGTGCAAAAATATATAAAATAAAGCTATCTTATGTTAAGTGCAAACGTTGCAATAGTGCAAAATGCCTACTAAAGAGTTTTCTTTTTAAAATAAAAGCCAACTCCCCTCTTTCCATTGTTTGCAGTATCTTCTAAAGTTAGAAACAAAATATTCACTCTGCTGACTTCATCATTCCCACTTGGCAAACGCTGGTATTTCTGATACCAAATAAGCCCATTTTATGTTTCTTTGGTTGTTGACTAGGATCATTAGCAGTGAAGCTGATGTGTTCCTTCACTCCTGTAGCAATGTCACACTCAAACAAAAGGATCTGAGTCCTTCCTGCTGGGCTACATCACTGTGGAAGAATGAATCTGTATCTGCCAACCTGCTGTGCACCTGATGCCTGCCCAGTTCTCAGGGACGCTTCCTATGGGCAACACCTCCAAGTCTTCCTGGCAATGCCATGGTCCCCAAGTTTCCTCATACGTTTTGCTTGGGTTCCACACATTTCCATTTCTTCCTCAGACCATATTCACTTATTTTCTGCACCAAAAAATTAGGTGTGGAAGATTGTCCTGAAAGTATTTCTGTGTAAACACATCCAGAAGCATGATGTTGACAGTGTTGAAAATGAAGATGGAGTTAATGGAATTCATTGCAGTTGATTGTGTGAGGTAGTATTTTAGCTTTTTAATGGTTAAATTCTGTTCAACAGAGTTGATAAACATGGTGATATAGTGTCTGCCTACTTCATGTACTCAAGAATGTCAGTGAAATTTGCTGCTTTGGTGTGTTGCAAATGAGTACAACATGAAAATAAGCTGAATCTTCATCCTGAGTCTCAACATTCTACATCAGTGTTATTTCAGAATGAATATAAGTATGCATTTTTCTTAATCTATCAACTTAAAAAGCAAGGAAAGGAGGTGATTTTTTCCTTGTTACTAATGGTAATTTGTCAAACTTGAAACTTCACAAGAAGATGCTTATTATTTCCAAGTATGTGTCATTTGCCTTCTCTTGCATGTCAAGGGTGAATTGTGTGTTCAAATTCAGCATGAGGTCTTTGAGATCTACATTGTAAAAGTCAGTGTTTCAATTCAGGACAGGAATTAAAGTGAAGACTTTCTTTAATATTATTTAAACACTGGAATTGAAGTGCTGTCAATTGTTCTGATGCCCTGTTTTCATTTTGAAGAAAAAAATGAAAGAATGCATACTATGGTTTCCTTTCTGCATCAGAACAAATTTCAATGTGAAAACCTTGAATTTTTTTTTTATTCCTGAAATAGCATTCTTGTTTTCTGGCCAGTTCTTCTTTTTAAAAGCCAGCTTTACAGAACAGATAGAAAAATATCTTCATTGCTGCCTAAAGTTGCACAGCAAGCAAGGCTTAGATTTTGGAAACACATAACAGAAAGGTGTAATATTCATTTTAGCAATCCTGCTGAAAGAATTTCACTTCTCTTTTTGGGTGAGATTGCCCAATGTTTGAAAACATTACACTGTAAGCTGACTCCAGCCTCAAAAAAATCTTTTTTTTTTTTTAAAGAAAAAATATTTACATGTGTCTAAAAACCCACATCTATACACTTAGAAACTGACTACATACTTTGAAGTTGAAGAAACACAACTCAATAGTGTTACACAGATGCTAGTAGACCACTTTTCTGTATTAGCAGTGATAAAATTAGGACATTGGCCATGTGAACTGCTCTGCTGGAGCAAAATCTTCCAACACCTTAAACAAATATAAGACAATGAAGCTAGTTCTAACACTGACTGATGAAAAGTGAGTATGGATCACTATAAAGTGATTTTCAAGCTACTGAGAATTATTGACTGTTTAAAAATAAATTTCTGCGTAAAAACCAAAAATTGTAAAAGAATTTCTCTCCAATTTAGTTGTCTTTCCCCTTTTCTTCCAAAGCATTGGTGTTCTGGGACTGTTTTTGTAGAGAAAAACTGGGACATGCTTTGAAAAGTCTCTTTTCCTGAATTTCACTGAATTTTTGGTTGGTTGCTTGATTGAGACAGTCTTTTGTCTCTGGTGGAGAGACTAATTCAACTAACAACAAGAAATAAATTTTACATGCATTTTTATGTTCTCAGTGAAACAAGGAATAGAATGAAAACGGTGTTTCAAGTCACACCAATATTTATTTGCTTTACATTATAGAAATGCTTGTTCAATGTCAGGCAGCCCACTGCCACTTGTCAGANGGCTAATTTTGATTGTTGCTTGCTTGAGACAGTTTTTTGTCTCTGGTGGAGAGACTAATTCAACTAACAACAAGAAATAAACTTTTACATGCATTTTTATGTTCTCAGTGAAACAAGGAATAGAATGAAAACGGTGTTTCAAGTCACACCAATATTTATTTGCTTTACATTATAGAAATGCTTGTTCAATGTCAGGCAGCCCACTGCCACTTGTCAGATGTCATAAACAGTGCTATTCTCATTTTGCATCAGGGAAATAAGACTTCTGTTCAGTCACTTGCCCAGGGCAACATAAAAGTTCACAAACAACCTGCAAAGAATAAGTAGAATAAACCAGAATTACAGAGAGGAATCCCTGGCTTCCAGCCAAGGAGGCTGTGAAAGCAGCAATGTATTTTTTATTTAATCTAACTTTCTGTTCAAAAGAAAACTTATATTCCCCAGTGGAGGAAGAAAACTCTGGTTTAGACTCATGAAACCTGAGTCCATCCCTCATTTTGCACCAAATGAGTGCAGACAAGCCTCTTTTGTGGGAGTAAGATCTGAATGGTGTGAATGAAATGCAATTTGCAGCCTGGAATCTTCTCTTTATTAATCATTTGTTTGACTCTTAGGAGCACTCAAGGGCCCTACTGAGGATCATGCCCTACCATGAGGGCTCAGTGTAGAATGCATCACCCACAACAGCCCAGGCCCTGAGGAGAACTTCAAACATAAAATGTCAAAAGGAAACAGAGCAAGACACGTGATTAAGTCCTTAAGAAGTAGTTACAATTTTGCCTAGTTTCTCAGTGAAAACAGGGATGTGTTTTTTCATGGATTTTCTACAATATATCTGCCTAAGTGGATTCTGTCAGGGAGAGCTTCTTGGTAATTAGAGCCCAAAAAGCTGCCTTTTTTTCTGGCTTTTGAGGAGGAAAGAGAAAAATCTCCATGTGACCTCCAATTAGGCTTGAGCAAAACTGAAACAGGTTTCAGAATTCAAATGCAGTTCCAAAGTGTTTTACATCTGCTCAGTGGGAACCAAAGGAGGAAGGAAATACTAGCAGTACCATCTTCCAACACTTGTCTGGTCCTGTTAATATTTGTTGAGTTGTGGTATAGTTAAAAAGTTCCAATACTGTGAAAAATGATGTGGCAGAATATGTTAGCAATTAACAGCATATACCACAGCAATGGAAAGCTCTTGGTGTTTCATACTATCCACATTGAGATGTGGTCAAAGGAGAGAAGCTAGGTTTCATTTTGGCTGTAAGGCAGAACACATGTAATCTAAAATGAAAGGAAAGAAAGATGGTTCATCCCTGTGGAGGACCTGATTTCTGCACGGACATTTGATTAAAAATAAAAATGCTAACACAAAGTCACTGTGACTCATTTTTATTGATCTCAGAACAAGAGAAAGAGGCATCAGTCTTTTAGAAGAGTCTGTGATTGAATACGTTTTTAAGTTCAGTTGTTCAGTGTATCTAAGCTTCTCTGACATCATGTACTCAGCTTTAAAAGTGCAAGACAGTAAGCAAATGAATGCTGTCCACAATTCACATTTTTCACTTGCTCTCATATAAAGAGAAGGAAAGTCACTGCTTTTTAGTGGGAGATAAGGCAGAGCAACATCTCTCCAGAAACTGGAAACTGAAGCAAAGAGCATCTAACCCACACAAAATGGGAACTAGAGCTCTGTAAATGAAATCAGTAAGTGTACAAATATGGACAATTAGAAGAGTGAAGTTTGAAGAAACTTAATTATTTTTAGGGCAAAACTCAATGATAATTCAAAGAACTGGATACACTGATGCAGAGGGATAACATAGTCTATGCTTTTATGAAAACAAAAATCACTAATCACAAAAAATTCCTCCAGGACATTTAGTGGTTCACTTCAGGGTTTAGCAATGCTCCTAGATAGGACTTTACATTATCTCAGCTAAGTACACATCTACATCCTTCTAACTTAGAATCTTAGAAAAAGTTTGTGTTGGAAGGGACCTCAAAGATCATCGAGTTCCAAC
>VZTY01018613.1:0-105869 GCA_013400935.1 Turnix velox
ACCACTCGTCACTGGTTTGCACTGTTTAGAATTAATGGTCTTTGTAGTTTGGTGGACTAATGTACTCTGTGCACATTGCATAAATCTTCCTGTCCTGAATTTCATCTGGAATCCAGAACTACTCTGCATGTGACTGGCACAGAAAGACTTCTTAGTCTCTGGGTTGTACTGGAAGTTGTGCAGTCATTTAAAACCTGATATTATTCATAAGCAAGGTTTGCCTAGAATTCAAAACCATGTCCTAAGAAAATACAAATATGTGACTTAGCCTTTTTTGATATTTTTTTCATTAGTCTCAGCAAATAAGTTCTTTCATATGCTTTATGATATGTGTTCCTAAATGTTTAGCAGGTAGCTGCAAAGGCAGCATGCTTTAAAGTGCTGATTATATAATTTCTTTCTGTGCTACAGTCACTTGCTCCTTGCTGTAAAAAAGGGGAAAAAAAAAGAAAAGTAAAAGGTTGGAGACTGCAAATGTGTTAACTAAATTCTGTTCTCAGAAAACTGTGTAAATATTCACAAAAATACATTAATAACTGTGCAACTTTGAATTTATATAGTTGCAAGGAAAATCAGAATCCACCATCACATTTCAATTATTGCTAAAGAAAATGATGTAAGTCTTCCTATAAGTAATATCAGCATTTTTTCCTGAAACATTATATTAATAATTTTAAATATTTCAAAAAATTAATGAATCTGATTTTTTTTTGGTATTACTGTTTGGGTTTTTTTGCAAAAAAAAGGTGAAACCTTTTCCTCTGTGTGGAATACATACCTATTTTCAGAAGACTCATTATGCAATATATTGAAGTGAGGAGAAATGATAGTCATCTTCATTACTGTTGAAACCAGTATCCATTATAATGAGCTATTTCAGTTTCCCACCTCTGGCCTGGAAATGGCCTTCTTTTCAGTACCCTGGAGCAAAGCCAGTTATACTTGCTTTCTCTGACAGCTATGATATTCCTTACAGAAGGAAAATTCCCAGGAGTTTTACTAGCTCAGCAATAAGATAGCAGATCAATGCAAAGGACCTGTATCATGAGCCAAAAATTTGGATCAAAATAGCTTCTATCCATTCATATTAGACCAGAGTCAGTCCTGCTTGCAAACTGTTTTCTCACCAGTTTTCTGACTTTCAGCTGATTGATTGGTTGGGGATTTTTTCCCCAAAAATAGTTAGTGATGAATTTTTCCATTTTTTTACTCTCTAAAGGATTCAGAATGTTTTTTTCAGAATGAGTTTCCAGATGAAACGTCTTCTTACATCTCAGAAATCAATCAATCAATCAAACAATCAATCAGTCAGTCAGTCAATCATTGTACTGCAGGTTTCAGATACTGTTCTCCAAAAACTTCAATGACAATTCTTTAAGAAAATTGTGCTGGTAGCCTCCTTCTGCTGGGGCAGATTTTTTTGCCAGGATGCTGTCTACTCATCAGTTCTGTGTTATATACTTAAAGTCAAAGAAAAAGAGTAAGTTTCTAAAATCTCTTTGAGATTACCCTGTCCAACATTCTGCAGGTCTTCTACAGGACCAGCTTCAAAGTTAGACCAGGTTTCTTAGGATTGCACAGAGATCCTCTCCAAGGAAGAGGGCTCCATAACCTCACTTGAGCAGCCTTTTCCAGTATAAAAACTACAACTCTGATATCCAAACTGAATAATTTCCCTTGCTGCCTCTTTTATTTATCAGTGAACATCAAAGATGAGTCTGTGTCCTCTGTCTTTTTCCGTAGCTGAAGTTCTACTTCATCAAAATAATTTCAGCTCTCAGACTCTCCTATGTTTTCCACTCCCAACAACTCAACTCTGCTTCTTCCTTTGTATTTCCTTTTCATGTTTCAACTGTGTGTGGGTTTCCCTGTTTTTCCTTTCTTTTTCCATGAAGGCTACAGAGATGGGCACAGTACTCTAGTTGGGGTCACATCAGAGCTGAGTAGAGAGGCAGAACCAACTTTCCTCCCTGCTATCTAGACTGTTGGGAGTAGTCCAGGATACAGTTGACTTCCTGGGCTGCAGACATAGATTGCTGTCTCATGTCCATCTTTCATCCATGAGCATCCACACACTGGAACAGATTGTACTGTCAATCTTTTCATCTCCCACCCTACACTGATAGGTTTGTCCCAAACTAGGTATAGGACTTTTGACTTGGCCTTGTTGAATCTCATTAAATCAGTCAGGATTCCTGGGACCTTATGCTCTTCAGGGCAGTTTCCAATTGGAAACTGCTTAGCAGTTCTCTTAAGAGCATTTTGATGTCCTGCAGTCCTGAATATCTTTATTTACCTACTCATCTTCTTCAGTTCTCTCGGGATTTTAAGTCCTATGACCACAAGATCACTGCAGCCTACTGTCACACCCCTGAATACTGTTACGCTCATTCCTTTACATTCCCATATTAGCATTACACTCATGATTAGCAGATCCACAGTATGATTTTTTCACATGCCACATGCAATTGTGTGAAGTAAAAGCTACTCCATTTGATCCATCAGCAACAGTGTCAAAACAATATGGAAATTTCTGTGTCTTTTTGTGTCCTACTGTGTGACCCTTCTAGCAAATACAATTAAAATCTTCCATGAGCATGAGACTAGTGAACAGGAGATTACAAGAAAGCTTAGTTCATCATCTCTTTTTGATTAGGTTGTCTTTAGCAGATGAATGACAAGATTTCCTTTTATCTCATGATATCTTTTCTGATAAGAAGGAAGTTCCTTATGGTGAGTGTGGTGAGACACTGGAACAGATTGCCCAGAGAGGTTGTGGATGCCCCCTCTCTGGAGGTGTTTAAGGCCAGGCTGGACAAGGCACTGAACAACCTGGTCTAGTGGAAGGTGTCCCTGCCTACAGCAAGGGGGTTTGAACTAGATGATCTTTAAGGATTTTGTGATCTGTCCTGGAAGGTTTCAACAGACATTATGTCCTGTTGCTTTGCAGGACTCCATATGTGTTATCTATGTACATGCAGTCCATCCATGTCCCACATGGGCATTCATGTTCCTCATGTGTATCCATTCTTGTATTGATCCATCACCACACTCCAGTTTTACAAGTTATCCAGCCCATGTCTGAATAGCAGCTGGGCACATCCCATGCAGATACTGACAATGCCCCTCAGACAGGTAAATTCTTTTGTCTAAGTTACCAGATTATTATCATGCAATGTTCTGGTGCTCAATGAAGAATGTATTTTAACTTATTTTTCACTTGTTTCCATGTGTTTAATTATTCTCTCCTTTTTATTAGTTTCTTCTTAAGTTGAAGTTAAAGGCCTTTTGTTCTCTTAAGCTATTAAACTTACTTTTTTTCCAGTCATATGGTACCTTTCTGTCTTGAAAGGTTTGTTATAATCCTTGTGTCTAGATTACACTTACACATGAAGGTGCCATATGGTGTCACAATCTGGGTACTGGGTGAAGACCACCAGATCATGTCACGTAGCTTACATAGCAGCTTATAGTCTCTGGTAGCATAAAAGTGAAAAGATCTTCTTATCTGCTCTCAGTTCTTCAAGGCATACATTTTATTCTTAGTATTGCTTTGCATCCCAGTTCATTTTAACTGATAAAAGTGAAATTTGAGTGTCAGAAACTTAAATTATTCCATTGCATTCTATTTGTATTCTGTGGTTGGTACCTTCTCTAATGTTACTGTATCCATGATATATAGATCTATCAAAACATGTGCAACTGTGCTCTAAATTTCTAGACTTACAAAAAATGATGAATGTAGACATTAACATTCTTGTGGGCTTGGCCATCAATATTTTGTCTTAGGTAAACAGGAGCTTTGCCTAATTTATTGGTTCTCATTATACCCGGCATGTAGAAGCTGAATTCTCCACTGCTTGGGAAATTCCCCATCTGCCTGGAAAAGGACCTTTTCTGCTCTGCAAATCAATCTTACAGACAGGACACAGTTGGTTAATATTTTAGAAAAATTACTTCACTTGTCAGCAACTAAATTGTCATGATTTTGACCCATTTTTGAAATTAGTTAACATTTGCTTCCTTTCTCATGTATCATGCATAATTCATTTGGATTCTCACTATACTCACACTGTTTCCTGAGTGGGGATGTTTTGTATAGTCACTCTTAAGAGCAATAGTAACACAACATTTGTCAAAGTGTCATAGTGAACAATGAAACCTCATTATATGTCAGTCATTGCACTGAATGAAAAGTGATGCTACATCTAGGCAATTTTACACCTAAATCACGAAAGGTGAAAGACAGAAAACAAGTTTTCATTGCTTTGATTGCATTCTGGCTTGATTTGTTCTGAGAGAGTTCTCACATAAGGCTGTGTTAATATTCTTGGTCTTGATTTTGCTCTGCTGGAGTTACTGGGAATTTCACCAGTAATTTCACTGGAAATGGGAGTAAACTCCAAGTGAATGAAATTATTCACATGTAAGAGCTTGCAAGGTGAGATCCTTTAGGGTAGAGGCTGTCAATTTTGCTTGCACTGCATAGTACTGAAGATATTCTGCATGCTGGACTGAAAAAAAAGAAGAGAGTTGAACAGAGTGTAGAACATTGCTATGCTCCAGTCCTCCAAGAATAAGTGGTCATTACTCAGACAGGAGAAACAAACAATATAAGCAGTTCACTTTGACTACTGAGCTGTAAATAGGAAGATTTTCTTTTCTAATCTCAAAAAAGATACTTTATCTTTGGACAGGTGATTTTATCTGTGTGTCTGTCCTTTTCCCTGTTGTCTAACCACATGTATGTATGGGTTTTTCTTATGGATGGAATTATTCACTGTTGTGGTGAAATGTCTCTAACTCCCAATTCTGAAGAAATGTCTCTAACTCCCAATTTCTGAAATAAAAACACTTTCATTCATGTATTAATCATATTCTAAGTATTCAAATTTCATACAGTGAAGTTAGAACTTTATCTAACTCTCTAAAATCCAGCTCTGTAATGGAAAAATGACCAGAGTCAAATGTTCAACATTAACATAAAACATTCAGCAATGTAGTAGGCAATATAAACTAAGCTTTCTTAGGCTGAGAATGTTCTCACCCTGCAGTGGAAGAACATAAGCATCAGTGTGAACTATGTTTGCTTCTAACTTTACTCAAATCCATCTTCCCCTGGAGCAAAAGTTACATTTATGGGTGTGGGGTGAATCAAGGCTTCCTGGCAGCATAATTTGCCTCCATCTAGCAATTGCATTAGGAAAGGTTTATGTGATCAAATACACTTAAAAAATAGAAGCTAATCCAAGGATGACAATGTAAAAACATAGGCATAAGCTTTACCATCTCACCATACAGCCACACTGTCAGTCATTGTCAAAATTATAGAGCGTAGCAGCATATCACATCTTTTCCTGTCAAAATGTTCCCTCTGACAAAGGTCAGTGCCTTCATGACATAAATCTGTTATCCTATTATTGTCATAAGCAACATGAGAAGAATGGAGTTGAGTCAAATGTTTGGAACAGATAGAGTCAATGCAACTTAATTCAGGAGAGGGCCATATTTCCCTCTTCCCTTTGTCAGCCTGCCAGCCATCAGCATGAGCATTCCCTCACAATCTGTTTGTGTTCCAGTGAGTAATAGCTTTTTACTGGCCTGGAAAATGACTATCCCATTACTAGCAAAGTGCATTCATGGGATCAAGTGTCTTTTGAATAGTTAAGTACATTGTGCCCTTTAAATAGACCAGACGGCTTCAGATGAATCCTTTAAAACTATGGCCAATCTGTTGGAAAATTAAAAATATAGTAAAAACACTGCTGAATTCAGGCATATTTATGAGGTCCTCAAATATGCAGCCACTTAAAATAGTTTGTTACTCAGTGAAATTTATGAGGTTTTTTCCTCCACAAAAGCCAACATTTCTAATAAGTCTTGTGGATTAGTAGAAGATGGAAAAGAAAGAAGGAAAAAATATTCTATCTGGCACAAATTATGCATAAATTATGCCAGATTGCTCACAGCAGTGTTTTTCTTCACATTTGTTTGAAAAGATCACAAATTATCATAAAACCTGTGTGCATGATTTTCCTCCCAGTAACACCAAGGTGAACTGGGAGTAAAATCAACTGAAATCAATAAATGTACAACAGAATAAAATCTTTGCAAATACTGTCAATCCTACCATATACAAACATATCTTGGTTAAAACACATATAAACAATAAAGACATGTCAGGAAGTAAAATATTATACATGCAAATTATTCTAGACAATCACAAAGACTGGGCTAGGTGGAAAGGTCTCACCATCCAAGGGAAATCTTACACAAGATGTGAGTGAGGAGTACACATGCTTGCTGCCTCCCCAATCTGATTCATAAATTTTATTCACATCATGACTCCAGAATTTATTTTGACATTTTAATTATAATATTACAGCTGTACTAACATTAAATTTAAAGAAAATGAGAGTGGACAGGGACCTGGAATACACTCCAGGGTAAACTGCAGAGTAAACTCTAGTGTGGAGTTTGAAGGATCTGCTTGTTCAGTCACAGAATACAGAACTGTAGTGCTGGAGGATTGATTGAACTATTTTTCATCTCTTACTGGTTAACTCATTTAACCATGGCTTTGTAGATTTCATATATATAAAACACCTGCTGATCCCCCCCTTCTGAGTGAATGGACCCCTATGATTTACAATTCTAATAACAGGAATTTTAGAAAGGAAAGGTAGAAAAAAACTGTATTGCTTGCTTGTTTGTTTGGCAGCCTCCTATCTTCCTTTCGAATCTGAAAATTGAAAAACACAGAAATGGAAAAATAAACAAAAAAATGCAATCAGCCTTAAAAAACATAGTCAACCCTGTCTTTGTATCTTAGAGAAATGTATTTAGAGCTTCATTCCCATCTACATCTGTTTCAAATACCCCACTCATCTCCTGCAGTTAATAGAACTGGAGAAGCTTTCCTGATGAAATTTGCATCAGTATGCAGCTTTCAGAAAACTTGATGCATGAACTTTCCCCACAGCTTCCTTCCTCAAGGTATTTTATGGGTTTCAGTGGCAGCTCCAATGTCCTCTGCTCTTTTTCCCTTTATGTACAGTTTCTCCATACTGTAACAGTCAGACCCCAGTACCTTGATATATTTGCAATGAATCTGTAAGTAGGAAACTAGTGTTACAAGCCTATGTAGGAAGGCAGGGGGTGTCATCTGAGCCTTAAACTCTATTCAGTTTCTCTTGCTCTTGTATCATGACTAAAAACTCAGTAGTAATCTCAATAATTTGATCTTTTATCAGTCTAGGAGTTATATGCCTCTATTTTTTACTGTTTATCTTAAAGTTACATGAAGGACAGTAAGATAATACTATCTAAGAATCTGAATTTTTTTTTTATTTCATTAGTCTCAGACCTTCATTAAATATGAAAAGAAAACAAAGATAACCCTGAGGAATGATGAAAAAAGTTTGTGGAACTAAAACATTTGCTTCAGAAATCTGGAAATAAGATTCAAATACTGTTTTGAAATCAGTTGTCCTATTACTCATATCATAAAAGCTAGGCTCATAAAGCATTTCAATCATTATTAATTTCCTCCGTCATTGCTGATGAAATATATAGGCAGGTTTGATATTCTGAGCAGACCTGGGGCAAGGAAATTAATATTAGCAGCAAAAATGTTTAAATGTTCATCTACAGGTGGAATGAAGCAAAGACTGAAGAGAGGACAAGGACATGTATCTTCATGTACTGGCTGGCATACAAAGTTCACAATAAAATGGCCATTTTCATCTATGTCAGAGTCATAGTTTTCATTACAGCTTTCATATATTTATTAATTTATCCTCTTTATTAGGGATTTGGCTGCATTCTCACTGGATTTGTTCAGATATCCTGCTGGTTTTATTAAGGAAAGACTACTCGATGTGGACTATGTATATTTCAAAAATACCTGTCGTCAACTTTGATGTACGACTGAGTACATATTTGTTGAAGAATTCATTTTTTACAGATGGTGTTGGAGATTTTATTGTGTGGAAGAGCTGCTTTTGGAGATCTGAGTCATTGCTCAGGGTCTGGGCCAGTGATGCTCCATCCAGTGAGAGGGAAAGACAGGATTTCAATATACACAGCCTCTTTGTATTTTGATGTCTGCTTCATTCCCTTTAGATTTGTCTTCATTAGGTTAGTTGGTGCTCACCACAGTCAGGCCACGTGAGTATAAAAAACCTGGTTGACTGGAGATTTCAGTGGTTCAGAAAGATGAATAGTAATTATTTTGTTTCTTTTTCTTTCTCCCCTTAAAAAGTAAGGCTTCTTCCTCCATCCCTAATACCCTTGATATAGTTTTGGATATAATTTAGAGTGCTGGAATCCTGTTGAGTTGCCTATGAATTTGTCCTAGGACCATGTGAAAATATTCACACTCAATTTCTACTAGTTTTAGCATCTCAAGTATGGGTAATCCTTTTATTGGCTCAACAGCCTGACACTGGGGTCTGCTGTGTGCTATTTTGGGCAATCCACCTGTATTATTGATATCACATTGATATAACACTCATGTCATCTAATTTTAAAGATGTGTAGATTCTGTGGTCTGGCGTAGGCATATATTTTTAGCTCATAAAGGAAATATAAGGTCAAAATTTTCAACCTATCTCATTGAAAGATAGAAGCCTAAATTTGAATCCTAATGCCCATTTCTAATTGGCAGCATGGGATTTAATCTCAATTATTTATTTATTTAATTCTCATCAATAAGATGGCTGGGCCAAAAAAGCTGCACATTACTAGAAGTTAATAGAATATTTTTAAGTGAAAAAAGACTGACTTACAGTCCATACCACAGTCCTGCAGGAAGGTAGTGTGCTAGAGCATGGAGTGATAGGGCAAGGTTTTCATTGGACTCTTGAAGCTATAGATTTCAGAAAAAATGCAAGAAGATGTGAGAAACACAAGAAAATTAAGAATATTTGAGAGATAAATTTTAGACTTAACTTCATATATACTTATGATGGAATCAAGGACTAGTGTTTATTTATTATCTATGCTTTATCTCTTTACCCAAGTCTCCAAGATGATGCTGAAATCCTCTTCCCTCCATACCTCAAAAAAAATGCGCATCTGATAAAGCAATATAAGATAGAGACATAATTTCCCTGTTCCTTGTTTTCCCATATTAATTGCCATACTTCTTTTTATTATTATTTTGCATTCCAGACATGTTACGCATTAAGTCATTGTTTATGACCTCAGATAAAGTAGCTCAAATCTTCTTGTTGGTTATTTCTCCATCATCCACCCAGTAGAAGAGCCACTGATAAAAGGTTGTAACATCCCTGATATTTAGAAACTTCAGTAGAAAAATCTTATGCTAGGGCTGCCCACCCTGTGAACATATGTGGAGCAGTCTGTGTGTGGCATGTAGTGTCAAGAATGAAATCCTTGTGTTTTGCTACTGCATATGCAAGAGATGCAAGATTCTGTGGAACAGACTATTATGAGTAGCATATTGTACAAGTGTGATTGCCATCATGGCCTCTCTAAAGTAAATCCCTGAATACATGGTGGGACACTGTTTGGAGCTTTCATGGTCAAGTCTGTCTTACATGTCCAGCTTTTGCTGCCTCAATGTGTCCTGTTTACAGCAGACTCATGGCCTGTCTGACATAAACTGCTAGCAGCAAGTCTTTAAGGAGCTTGAACTTGCAGAACTGAGCTCCACCATATTCCTAACACATCCTACACAAAATGCCCCGGGTAGAAAACAGACAGAATCACTATTATCAACAGTTTTCTTCAGTACAAATCTGTCTGAATCCAGCTACTCTACACTTTATGATCACAACAAAGAGAATGAATTGGAATCTGGCCTGAGGGTATTTAATATTACATGAATTCAAGTGGTGCAAAGAGGCTCCAAGAATCCCTTTGTGAACTGATACCACGAGACTACAACCAATTGTGCTAGCTCAGCTCCCCCACGATTCTATACATATGCAGAGGGCTTCCAGCCTGACAGAAAGGTGGCTGATGCCCAGCAATGTGATATTTTCTTCTCTTGCACCTGGAGATCTTTATGAGTGGCAGAGTGTTGTTTTCCTTGCAGAATTCACTCAAAGCACTTCAGACTTCCCAAGCAAAGGGAAAGACTCTGGGATAACTTTGAAAGACCAAGCTAAGTACTAATGCAATCAAGTCGAGGGACAAGGTTGGCATCCACTCAGATTTGAAAAGAGCCATCTGCTGAATCCTCTGGGTTGCTTCTTTCTTTCTACCTGATCTGTCAATGGATATTTCAGAAGCTGATTTCAGCAATACATCTCTGTTAATACTGCCCAGGCAAAGAGTTGGGAAGTTTGCATTCTATTAAATACCCCTTTCAGATCACTTTATTCAAAAGCTGCCTTTCCTCGACATGCTCATTCCCTGATAGCACAAGACCATCATCAACTGCTCTCTACTTGTTTGCATGCTGATAGCTCTTCTCTCATAAATTCCATTAATTAATGAATAGTCAGCAGGGAATTGTCTCCTCAGGCTCATTAAAGAAACGGACACTAAAATGATGTGAAAGCAGCTGCCTCCTTTCTGTCATTCCCTTCTGACGGCTACTGCTTTCCTCATCAGTGCTAAATTATAACATTGCTTTGATTAGCAGTCCAGTTACTTGCTGCAGCTGCATTTGGAGATGGAAATCTTAACTACACAGTCATGTTTAATTGATATTCTCATCAAACTGTTAACATTGGAAAAAAATGCAGCACTTCATTACATCAAGCTTGTGTACGAATATTAAATCCTGCTGGAAGATTTCTTGACCTTGTAGGCAGATTGGAGAGACATGTTGCTTCTTGAAGCTTTCTAAAAAGTCACTGATTATTAGCTGAGCTTATTTGGGAGCCAGGGGTAATATTTGTGAAAAAATCTGAGGGCAAAGATCATCTTAAACAGAAATATCTTTGATCATCATTTCATTATCTAAATGTGGATGCTCATTTCTATGCTAAAAAATTTAGAAATCATAGAAAAGAGGAACTGCAGAAAGGTAAGGGTTGAAAGGGTCTCTGGAGATCATCCAATCCAAACTGCTACCAGAGCAGGATGCACAGAGCAAGTTACACAGGAACATGTCCATGCAAGTTTTGAATGTCTCCAGATACTACCTCTCTGGGCAGCCTGTCCCAGTGATCTGACATTCTCAAAGTAAAGAGTTCCTCCTCACGTTTAGATGGAACTTCCTGCGTTCAAGTTTGTGCCCTTTACCTCTTGTTCTGTCTGGGAACCACCGAAAAAAGATTGCCCTCTCCTGACACTCACCCAGGGTGAACTTTTGAAGGGAATCTTCCCAGCTGCCTCTGCTTACTGTATTGTTGGGACATCATCTGTTCCCATTTTGCTGTATTCATCACTGCAGGCAGAGCCTTAAGTGTGTATGAGATCTGTCCTAGATCATACCTGCAGAGGAACCTTTGATTCTAATTTTGCAGATAGCTGAAAATAGATTGATTTTTCACTAAGTTTGATGTAGAGACTTCCTAAATTGTTACAGAGATGAGTAAAGGTGGGTTCAGGAAAACCCTAGCTAAGACACTTCTCTTGTGGGTCAACAGATCTAGGCTGCTGCTATAAACATTTTAAATCATCCTATGAGAAGAATCATTACTTTTCTACTCAGTTCAGCTGGGTAGAAAAAATTAGCCTTTACACTGAGGCAATCAGTTTAAAAAGTACTTGCAAAACCCATTGTCCTCCTTCAATTTTTCATTTGAAATGCTCTCAGGTTTTTTTGATAATTGATGGTGTTACACTTTTAAATATTATTACTTTGAATAAACAGCATTAAATGTTTCCTTTCTTCTTTCAAGTGCTTCTTTATTTGATAGTCTGTTATTGCACTATATTGTTCTGTATTAATTGTATAATGTCTCCCTTTGAACTGCATTACAGCTGCTATGTACAGATCTAGGTTCCTAAGCATATGATACATATCACAATTTTCAGATAATCTGTGGGGGATTCACTTATGTTATTAGGATTATTGAGGAATGTCATAGCTGTACCAAATACAATTAAAAATCATTCTCTGTATCAGTTTGTAACTTGGCTCCAAGTATGGACATCTCAGCTGCCTTAAACTAGATAAAATAAATTTAGAACTCAGAGGATGATTCACAGCCATGCTGTAGTTCATGGTGCAAATACAAAACTCCTAGTGGCCTCGGTAAGTTTTGTCTCAAAATCAAATGGAGCAGAATTTTAACATGAAACAACTATTAACCTTGAAATCTCAAGCGTGTCTATTAATTGGTGCAATACCAAGCCTTATTTTTTGAACAGAAAATTTAGTAACAGCTGTGTTCACTAAAGATGTTCCAATTAGCCAATTTCTTTAGACTTTTCATTTGCTGAAGAGAAGCCTCTTGGAAGCCAATCACTAATACAAGGATACTGTGAATTAGATAGGGTGTATCAATTAATTTCACATAAAAAGCACACTTATCCTGTGGCAGAAGTAATTTTATGTCTCAGAGAGGTTAAATGGAAATGTAATCCATATATAAAAAAAATTATTTCTTATTAAGCCTATCATATGTTTTCCATGCTTACGTTTCTTTCTGTTTACACTGATCTCTAACCTTCAAGTCATTAAGTGATTTGTCCTCAGAGATAATTTATTAATTATAACACACTTTGCTTGTTAATTAAAAGGATGCAGTTGGCATAGCATTTGATATTGTTGCTAAGTTAATTCATTAGATCCTTTAAAATGAAAGCTAAGAAAATACCTTCTTATAATGTACTTAATGCCAATACCAACAACCATAACATGTAATAGTAAAATGAAACATCCATTACTGGGGAGTAAGGATCTCTTGCTGCTACTAAGGATTTCAAGAAAGAACTGGAAGGAAAATTAAATATCAGATCTGTGTCTGGTCTCATAAATAGAAAGATCATGTATGAAGAAAAAAGTAGATTGCCAGCAGAAAAGATTAAATACAGAAGTAATTTTTACTTAACCACGCAGACCGATGAGTCAGTGTTTTGTATCACTGCTCTGAAATAACCTCTACTTGCTTATAACAGAAGAGTGAATAACAGGTAACCTCACTTAGAAGTGTACAGCATGTCTGTCTACCATGAATGTGTTTTGATTGAAGAAACTGGTAGTTAGAACCCCACTGGAGGTTCTGTGATGAAAAATGCTTCTTCATCTATGCCTTGCTGCCTTCACACTGCTGGGATTATTGAAAGTGGTTGACAGAGTGGAGAAGTGCAGCTTCTTCTTCTCAGTCAGGAATTTGAGATTTCCCCAAAGCAAAGAATTACTTTTGCTTTTTGGATATACCTGATATTTTTATTGCCTTGATGAGTATGATGGAGAATACTTCTGTCATACAGATCTAGCAATATCTGGATGAAAATTCATTTAGGATGTAGTCTTTGGTCCAGCAGACTTCAAGAAAGCTTCAAGAGATGCAGGAAACTATTGACACTGCTGACCTCTTCCTAGATAACATTGCACTAGCAGCCCCTGGTGTGCTGACATTCTGGCTTGCTCTTGCCCAGGAATATCCCAGTTTCACCAAAGGTCCTCATGGCAAAGCACTTGCTTTGTTTTCCCTGCACCACTCATCTATTTATACAAGTATCACTTTATTTCTGATATCCTTGCTTTGACTAACATCAATATCAAAAACATACACCGCATTTAGAGTTCTTATGCACTTATAGGCACATATCAGAAATTATTTTGTCTATGGCTGATTCTCATGTGTCAGTGTGTCCATTGGCTTTTTGTTAGAAACAATTCTATATTAATTGCTGGGGTTTTAACTAATTGGTTGGCAATTGAAAACAGTGGGAAAATATTGCCATTTGAGAAGATGAAAATGAAGATCATGAAGTCAGGTCATTATTTGCTCTAATTGGGTAATTTGGACAAAGATGCTGTATAAATGAAAGAGGCGTTGGTTCCTTTTCTGTTCAGACTGTTAATTCTAGGTCTTTGTGATTGCCAAATCTCCACAACAAGGAAATAAAATTATTCTTTACAGAAAGGATGCTCACCTTTTCAGGCAAGAAAATACATTCTCATTGATACAGACTCCTCCTATCAGTAAATTCATAAAAACAGATTAAAATAAATGGCAATAACCTAGGTTGTTATGTAGAAAATAGTTAGTAGGTGAGATACTATTTCTAGCCATATTTTTTTACTAATTCAAAGACTCTTGAAACCAAGTGGTATCATTATAGATTTTTTCTTTTAATATTTTGATTTTCTGTTATGATGTTCATTTTCAAAATGTAATACCAGCATTACCAGAACACAAGAGCATCTTTCTTTCAGAATTATATCAGGGCACACTGACAATGTTAGTGAGTGACATATCACCCTGATTCTTTCTGAGGAGTCTGTACCAGCTAAGGTTGCAGCAACAANGTTGAGGGCTCCAGAACTGGACGCAATACTTCATGTATACTCATGTCAAAGCAAAATTGAGAGTGAGTACACCAGAGTGGTACATAAAGTATTTCAAAGTTAAAGCTTTCACTCACTTCCTACTCTGCTCATTTTCAGTTAATCAGATATAAATTGTTTTACCGTGGGCATGAAAGTCTTACTTATGTTGAAATTTGAAAGAAGCTTTTACTGTGCCCTTTAAAGAAGAAATCTCTCAAACACATGTTTTCCAGCTCATTAGGAAGAAGAGAATTTTGAATTTTTTATTATAATAATTGAAATTGTCTTGATGAATGATACAACATGAAGCTCATGCAATCTTTTATGGAAAAAGAATAAATTTTATAAATAATAACAATAACATACAAGATTATAGCATATATTATCATAGCCTATATAATAATAAGATAACATAATTAATGTTTTTCTCCATGTCTGTTGTGTTCTTTGTCAAAAATAAGATATGCATCCCAAGTTAGATGTGAAAACAGCTTCCCTAGAAAGGAAAATTAAAGGCATTAAAGGGATAGGGCATTTCTAAAGCCAAGAATATGAGTAAATATGAACAGAAGGAATTTAGGGTTATTTGGGGTTATCACAGCAACCCAAATAAAATGGATTTAAATGTTGATCTGTTTTTGTGAGACACAAATGAAATGCACAGATGCCTTTGAGAGGATCAAATTTAACCAGTCTCTGCGTATTTAAAAGTTCAATATAGATTTTAATTGGCATTTCCATATGGGCAGTTCTGTGGATGGGGCTGCAGAGCTCACAGAAATAGAGCCACTTATGCCAGCAATTGTGGCAATGGGTCTAATGAGAAGTGTCTCTCAAGGACAAAAGAGAAGAGCTCCATGGCAAAATGTTGACTTCCACCCCCTGACACCTTCTATAGACCTCTTCCCTCCTGCTCCTCTTCTGTAGCACTTTATAACCATAATTTAAAAGTGAGATCTGCTAGATGATCAGCCATTGACCAAATTAATGATATTTTCAAATTTTGGGGAAAAATTGTAAAGATCATTGCAATTCAGACAAGGTGTATTTAGCAAACACAGCTTCCCCTGGAGCTTTGTACTCCACGTAATTACATTCCACATACAGTAATTGAAACTTGTGAATACGTCAAACTGTGTGTTTTCACAAACCAGCAGTAATCAACTCAAATTATTTAAATTCACCATTTGACATAATTGCTATAAATATGACAGGAAAAAAAAAAGATATTTCTGGGGTGTATTACTTCAGAACGATATCAAATGACTACCCAGGGAGATAACTGCATTGTGTTCCTATGGAAATCTGCAAGATAGCAGCACTCAGTACCCAATTTTTGCTTTTCCACAAACTCTATTTAGATTTACTAAAAGATTTACTTAAATGGAATGGAAAGCTCTGTGTTCTGGGACCATCAGTGTACCTCTCTTATTCAGAAATTACCATAAAATCAAGCAATTGGAAACTGCTGGCCAGAAGCTCAGCAGCTGTCAGCAGGAATAGCTATACTGAAGTAAGAAAAAAACAATGCTGATTTTTACCAACAGAGAATCAAAATTGCACTTCAAGGGAGAATACCCATGCTGGTTGGCCTGTGTTGTTGCAATAGACTTGTCATACCCACAAAGACTACACTAAGACCACAGATTGTACTATTTGTTGTGCATTTCATGTGTGACAGATATGGCTCTCTAGGGGTTCATGAAAGCCAAATGCTGATTGTCATTTCCAGCCCTTCTCAACCTTTGAGATGACATCAGTCCCTGAGAAAAAGATTTCTCCAGCTGGTTTGTTTTTAGAAGCGTTGTGCAGCTTGAAAGGGAAAGCAGAGGGTAGGGAGATAGAATGGGTCTGAATATCCTAAATTACTGTTGAGTATTTCTTAACATAAGATGAGGATTTCATTTATTTCATTTATCTCTGATGACTGACTAGCAAAAAAGCACATGGGATATTCATTGATTATGTTTATCACTGATGGAGAAATGAATAAATATGGTCATTGCCAGAAATGGACGAATTAGAAAACATTTGTATAGTGGTGCTATGAGTCATGAGAACTGTTCATGAGCCTTTTACAACAGCTCATCTCCTGCTACTCTTTGATAATCCTTGGAGGCAATTAATGAAGAGAAAAGGAAAAGCAGAAAACCATGTAGATGCATTTTCCACCCTTTTATTACATGCGTGGATTTCTAAAAAAAAGAAGAGGGGGCAGAGGGCAAAAAAAATGCAGACAAAATGCAGATACTGCCCCAGTTGTATCACAATTGCTGAGAAGTAATACAACCACTTCAACATGCTGCAACATGAAAACAGAAGAAGCAAGTCCTAAAAAGGATAGTTATCTTTTACCACATCCCACTGACTCTAAGGCTGAATTTAAACATATTAAATCTTGTTTCTCTCTGTGAATTCCCTCAAAAGTCAGATCTTGCTGCAGTTATTTTTTAGGGTGATATTCTGAAGTGGCTCGATGCAGAGAAGTATCTTAGAAAGAAAACCTAACCTACTTATCATTATCTTTCTCTGTTTAGTTTAATGGAGATATTGTGTTCTTCTGTGAAGACTCTAATCTCTAAATGTACATATGTCTGTTGTACCAGAATAAACTGTTTAAAAGAAACCTCTCTCTATATATATATAGTTTAATAAGAAATGATACTAAGAAAGATGTAGTTAAACGTCCCAATTATGATGCACTCATCATTGCTTCAGCCCATTTTGTGGGTTTTTTGAAGGGCTGATCTGACAATTGAGCACAACTATTGTTTCTCAAAACCCAAAGCTTGTTCTAGCTACAGAATGGCCACTTGAGCTGTCAAGTGGCATGAAAACAGCTGAATTTAAAAATAACAAAATGTTCCTTTTAATCAAGAAAATGATTTAAACTGATGTCACATTTACCCTCTCTCTGAAGCCTACAGAGTCTGAGAAAAAGCCTCAAGCCATTTTGTGCTGAGATGCATAAATAATTTTGCAGAGAATTCACATGGAATTCAAAAGTATTCCAAGAAGTAAAATTACTTTAATAATGATAGTTAATGCATTGCAAAACTGGGAGTTGCTCAAACAGAATGAAAATTCAGCAAGAATGGCACATTGTCCCTTAAAATAATAGCTCAACAAACCAGAATGCTTTGGTGGAGGGTATGCAGCAAGGGTATGTGTTGCTTCCACTTGTCACACAATATTCCCAGATGAAGGACATAAATAAGCATGCCACTCTTGCATTGCATGTCCTCCCACAAGACTCTCATTGTGGTGAAGGGTGTGAGTTAAACTGGTAACCTGGGTGTCAATAGGAAGATTTTGGTTTGTATAAAAGTCTAGAAAGAAAATAATTTTGACTTAGAAACTTGTCGTGGTGTCAAGCTCAATAAAGCCTTAACTCAAGCACAGGGTGGAGAGAGAAGATATATGAGCTCACAGGTTAAAGCTAATGGCTTTTACAGACTTAAAACCATCTAGGATTCAAACAACTGTATCTTACTCTTCAAAATCTTAATTTTGCTCTACTATTAGAGCAATTCTTCTTTATGTGTATTTCCTGACCCCAGCCTTGGGCAATATTTCTGTAGAAAATGAAGATGCCATGAAGAATTGCAAAAAATACGTGGCATAGGTGAAATATAATTGACACACACAAAGCTATGCTCCTTGAAGAAGCTGTAATAATGTTTGGAAAGGAGATCTGCAGTGTTTCAGTATATATTGGCTCTGTTATACATTGGGGAAGCTTCTAGGAACTTCTCACAGAAGCCATCCCAGTAGCCCCCCTGCTACTAAAACATTTTCATGCAAACCCAATACAGACCCCATCAGCACAGAAAATGAAGCATCATTGCTTATATTAAATTTATACTAGCAGCTGCTCTCCAGAATATATTTGTTGGACTTAAAAATACAAAACATCCTGAAACACAAAATTGAGGAGCATTTTGAATATCAGAAAAGAGTCAGAAATTACAAAATAATGCTAACAGGGCATGATTTGTATCTTCTTGTTCTCCCCAGTCACAAACAATCAGCTTATTTACAAGAAGGCTTATTGCTATTGTGGTTATAAGTTGTTTCTGACTCATAATTTAGCATAACAATTAGATCTGTATCAGTGACACCCTGCTAATGGTTGGGTTATCACCTGAAAATGTGACACTCCTATTAACACATCTCACTTTAGTTTCCTAATGAGCATTCAAGTTGATTTTAAAAGACTATGTAAAGGAAGTTATTACATATTAAACAGTTGTCACTTGTTTATTTAGCACATTTGCTGAAGACAAACAGCAACAAGAAATGTTCTCATTTGCACAGAATCTGGCTAAAGAATATTCCGAGCAAGCACAGCTCCATTTAAACCAGCTGCAGATTTACTTTTGGGCATGCAATAGTCATACAGATTTAATGAAATTCAGTTTATCAAAACTTTTAATCATTCAAAATAAAGGAAATGTTTATATTCATTATTTAGTATCTTTAGCATTAGATAGATTTCACTAATAGGTAAATGAGATGAAGACAAGTGGATTTTAAAACATCAGATGTTCTCACTGTCTAAAGTGGCATCCAGTATATTAAAGTATGGGTCTTCAAAGATAGTGTTGTATCTGCTATCTGAATATATTTTCATTATCATTTTTGAGACATGCTGATAAATCGTTCTTTTGCACTATTCCTGCAATGCTTAACCACAAGAAATAAGTTTTATTTTCTATTTTCTCTGATCCTGTGTTGATAACATTTGGTACTATGTTTTTTGGTGTAATTTGCATTTTCCCACTAATAAATAAAACCAAACATTTGAGTGCTGATATTATGAATTCTCTTTTAGGGATTTTAGGGACTTCCTACAGTATTTTATTAGAACTTTCTTGAAAGTTCTTCTAGTATCCTTGTATCTAAAGTGAACTTTTTATTCTACAGCCAAAAGAAGTTGGCATATTTTCTGAGTTTAAGCAGAAGAATCTTACACATTTTTATATATTAAGATGCATTCACTATTCAAAATTGTATCAGACTCCTGATGTCCTTTGCTGTAGTTATGGTGAATAGATTTTCATATTTTCATTTTTTCATATTGTATAAGCCAAGACTTGGAATCTAGCTGTTAGACATTAACCTGATACTAGATTTGGAGTTCAAATATCTTTTCACACTTTCTTCAGCTAGATTGAAGATGCTGGAAGTCTGAGTTACCTTCTGGTAACACTAGTATCCCTGTGATCTGCCAGGTCTACAAGATGATGCCCTTTAAAACAGGATAGCCATTTGGATCTTTGGGAGAGAAAAAACCCACATTTTATTTTCACATTGTATCATATAAACTAGGAGTTCCCCTGTTAATTTCATATGCCATCCAAGCTTTAGAGTTCCCATTGATGTGGTTTAGTGGCTTCATGTGTTCTTTCCAGATCAGAGCCAGGGGAAGAAAGAGGAGGGATATCTATATCCTTCAATATGAAATAAAGCATAAATAGTACAATAACCTGCCAGATGAGGGAAGGAAAACTCCTCAGCCCATAACATGTATAATCCTAAGGAAAACTGCATTTAAGATTGAAAGAGCAATGCATATACATTCATTTATTCAGATTGCATAAACTACTGGGGGTTTATTTTTGAGCATAACATTCAATTTAGGTATCTGTTTTTATAAGTCTAACCCCACATTTTTTGAAACATAATGCATTTTCCTTTGTGCTCTACAAGCACCAAGTATAGTGTTTCTGTTTAATTTTATAAATACTTTCACTAACTCTGACACTAATCCTTCCTCTGTGTGTGCTGTAAAATCATAGTCCTGGCTTTGAACTTACCATGCAATGTGTTTCTGTACATAGAGTGAAAAGCTCAGATAAGAACAAGTATCTTTATCTCTCCTTAGCTCAGGTGGGATTTCTGTAAAAGGAAATGTGTACTGCCTTGGAACCATATTTGATATTTGTGGGACTAGCTCTTTATTCCTGTTTTTTTTTGGAGAATTTCAGCATCTCATGAGCCTTTCCTTAAACATCTTAAGTTTAGGTTTACAGAGCTGTGGAGGCTGAATCAAAGCATCAGCTTTATGACTCAGAAGTTATTTTCAGCATTGGGGCTGAGTAATTCTGTAAGATAGAACAACTGGTTAGTAATACAGAGTGAAAGGAAATATGACTGTGGACACAGAGCTTCATCTGCTCAGTGTCAAACAAGAGGACATATATAGTGTTCTTGGGTCTGAAATAATATTTCTAGATGTTTGTCAAAGCTTGTAAC
Source organism: Turnix velox (assembly GCA_013400935.1). Lineage (NCBI taxonomy): Eukaryota > Metazoa > Chordata > Aves > Charadriiformes > Turnicidae > Turnix > Turnix velox. The sequence continues at coordinate 20,684 of VZTY01018613.1, forward strand.
GCTATCAAAATTTACTTTTTTTAATGCACATATTCACACTCTTCCCCTTGAGTGACTTGCCAAGTGTGTAACACCCTTGTTCTAGTCATCAATGAGGAGTCAAATTCACACTACAGCCTCAAAAAATAAGATGGGAAGACAAGCTTCCTAATGATGGGAGATGGACTCACATATAATTTTATCATAACACTATCATTATCTATAATCTGTGCCAGAGGCCTCAGAGACAAAAATATCCACAACTGCCAGTTATCCTTATAAATGGCCTTACCTGTCACCTAGGAAAGGCTAAATTGATTCTTAGAATGTGGGAGGTATAGAAAAAGGATCTCTGTAACACTTATTTCTTTCATTTCTACACAAATTCATAGGGAAAGGCAAGTCTCTGACCTGAAGTTCTGCTGCACCACCCTCTGCACCACAGCCAAGAGCTGTAGCATTACTTCTGGAATGTGATCCCATTATACTCACAGGAAAAAGCATGCTTTACAGCACACTAAGTGCAGAGACAAGGGAAAGGGCTCAAGAGGTGAAAACCACTACCTGGCTGAGGTTAAATCTCTGTTTGCAGATTTGACTCTATGGGAGTGCAGTATCAAGCTGTGCTATGGGAATGGATTTAATCTCTGCAAAATTTAAGAGACAGGTTTACAGAAAAGTCAGCTGTGCTCTATTCTGGGTTTATCTTCTCAAGGTAACTTGTACTGGGGAAATTATTTGTACTGATATGGATTAAGCTGGTGTCTGGCTCAGTCTTCCTTGTGCAGTGTGATGTTACCTCAAAGCAATAGCAGAGTCAGAATTGTTTTGCTTAGAAGAGATATTTAAGATCAACTCCAGCTGTTAACATAGCACCACAAATTCACCAGGAAAACATGTCCTTCAATATGACATCTATACACTTTTTAAGTAACTCTGAGGTTGACAACTCAACCAGTTCTCTGGGCAACTTATTCTAATGCTTGTTGACTCTTTCATTGATGGTATTTTTTGTAATGTCTATCCTGAACCTCCTCTGGTGCAACTTCAGGCCATTTCCTCTCATCCCATCATCTCTAACTTGGGATACTGACCTATACCTTGCTACTTTCTTTTTTCAGTTAGAGAATGTTAAGGATGAGGATTTGAAGGATACAGTCTATCCTAAACCTCCCCTTGGGAAACCTTAGGCCATTTTCTCTTGTCTTAGCACTTGTTACTTGGGATAAGAGACAGACTTTGCTGCAGCCTGCTTTAAAGGAGCTGTAGAGAGTGAGAGGGTCTGCCCTTAACTTCCCTTTCTCCAGGCTGAAAAATCCCAAACGCTGCAAGAATCTTTATCCATAATACTCACCAGATTTGTTGCCCTTCTCTGTACCCACTTCAGCACTGCAGTGTTTCTTGTAGTGAAGGGCCCAAAACTGAACACAAGACTCAAGGTGGGACCTCATCACTGCTGAATACAATGGTACAAAATTTTTTGAGGTTGTAGACTGGAAATGTTAAATTTACGCAGATTACGTGATTGCCAGTGCTCTGGCATTAACCCAGTCTGGCACATGTTCCAGTCCACATGGGGAAACACATGGGGAAACACTTCTCCTTGTTTGGAGAGATCATACCTAAGAGTAACTTTAACACTTTTCTGCCTCAGAGGTAAATATAGGCCGGATACATATTATTACATCTTAACCTCTTTCCATAGATCCTGTTCAAATGATGCATGGACAACTTATCTGATTTATGTTACCCACTGTACTACAAAGAAATATTTGTGGTGCTTTGCCCTTTGCACAGCTGGAGTGACCTTCATTTGGATAATATCATAGCCATTGCAGGAGAAGGGTCTGTAGACAGCTTAGCCTTTAAAAAATGCTTTAAAAAACCCTTTGTCTGAGTGCTGCATGATATATCCTTGGAATTTTGGCATGTCCCTGTCCTTTTTATTTATATCATTGTGTCTTTCACTTCCATTCTAAATGCAGTTGCAGGCATGTCATGGCAAATTAAAGAATAGGCGATGGGACAAATGTCCCAAAATTATGAAAATCAAATTAAGGTATATAAAAAAACCAATAACATTTTACAGAAATCTTAAGGACTTGGTTTTGGTTTATGGTTTGGTTTAGTTTTGGTTGTTTTTTTTTGGGGGGAGGGGGGGAGGATGGTGGTGGTAGTGTGTGGGGCTTCTTTTTGTTTTTGTTTTTTTCCAAAATGGATTCTTATTCATATGGGTAGGTTTGGTATAAGTTGTCTGTCGGATGACGTCTTCTTTTAGGTCAGCCTGTAAAATCATATTTGGGTAGACTTTTTAGACATCTTCCTCTGGCTGTTGATATCACCTACATTTGTTGCTAGGCATGAGGTGTTCAGACCTCTCAGATCTGCTTCCCAAACCAGTCTCGATTGTGTCTATCTCTCTTTTAACACGATTACCTTTTTTAGTCTGTGCTTTTCAACATTAACTGATTTTTTTGTCTTCTCAGTAGTATAGGAAATGTAGTTATCTACATCTACTGTGATAGATTCAAAATAGTTATATTTACATACTTGGTTTTTATATACTATGTATCTTTCCTACTTGTTTTTAGAGTGCTTCATAAATGTATAGATTGGAGAGAGTGGCTCATCTCTGCTGCCACTACTGGCCTTTGCTTTTGCTCTTCAGTCCTGTCTCATCACTTACACTCTCAAAAATCAGAATAATAATTCCAATGTTTCACAGAAGAAATAACAGAGAAACATCGAACTCTGATAATAACAGCCTCTGGTACTCTGACACAAAAGTAAAAAATAAAGATCCAGTGGATGTTCTATCTTATGTTGTCATAAATTCAGAAGAGTTTTTTCTTCCAAAATTTTGTGTGAAGGCGCTCAAGCAAAATGGCTATAAAAATAATTCAAGTAAAGATCAAAATTTTCAGCTTCTTTTGCATTCACCTTTTGCAGATGAATAGTAAGCAATCACTTTTGGTATTATTGGTTAGACCTCCTGAGTTACTTTCTCTTCCACAAATGTATAGCTCAGTTGGGAGAGCATCACACTCCTAATCTGAGTGTCAGGGGTTCAAGTCCCCGTCCAAGTTTGAGGCTTGTCAGAGTTGGGCTGATGGTTGGACTAGATGATCTGAAAGGTCCCTTCCAACCTTGATTATGAAATGAAATGAAATTTAAAATGTCTAGAAACAACACTGGCTAATGCTGTCTTCTAGAATTGACACAGCTTATATATGTCATCATCTGCCATTGAGGAATTCACTCGAGCATTCTTTCCAAGTTTCACTTTCAGCAGAGCACAGTTACTTCATCCATCTAATTTTATGGCTAGATTTTTTATGGAAAAGAAACTACCTTCTTCAATCAAGGATCTCTCTTTTCTTTAGCTTACTGTGAAATTGTGAGTATCCTACCCTAAACTTGTCTACAGGGAACATGTTTATACCTTGGTTTTTTTGCATGCTGTTCCTTTTCCAGATGATGGCAAGAAAATTTAATAGCTGGGTTTTAAAGTCAGCTTGTCTCTTGAGCTTGGTCCTTACAGTTTAGGAGACGGGAAGGAAGTAGAGAGATAATCAAAGCTGATGGCTTTGTATTACTGTATAATGTGCTTCCATGAAATATGAAGTAATTTGATTTTAGCATCAGCAAGTACAAATTTTTGATATCTTCTGCCATTGATTTCCAAGCTTTCCAGCATAAAAGTAGTTCCTCAGCTTGATCAAATTACATGTTGCTTTCATTTAACATAATCTCAGGATCAGTATTCATTTATGTACTGATTTTCTTGCACCACTTGAGAAATCTTGATATACCTGAGACTTCCTCATGGTCATAGAGCATATAACACAGGAGATTTTTATCCCATTGGAACACTAACTGAACGACAAGTTCACATGAATCACAGAGAGTTATACAAATTCTGGTGTCTGAGTATGGAACTGACCTCCTAGGGTTATAAGAGATCCATCATGCCCTCAAAATAACTAGAAAAAACCCTTCTTATAGCCAATTATTTCTCACAATTAGCCTGTAATACTAAAAGGCATTCATAAGATGTTTTCACATTTCTGGTATGAAGTTTGACACCCTTACTATAATTTAATATTATTTTCATTACAATGATAATTGCATGCTCCTTACACACTTTAAAAAAATAACTAATTAGGGACTTTCAGGTAAACAACAAGCTAAATTTTGGTGCAAGCTTCACCATCAATTATAAATAGTTTTTCCTAAGTCTAATTGTCTATGTATTTGGTTCATTTGCAAGACTGTTTGTAGCAGCACCATCTAGGGGATACAGCTAATAACAGTGCTAATGTGAGGGGAAATTTTCAAAACTGTTTTTCTGTCTCACAGGCACAGCTACATAGTTGAATAAGATTAGTTTGGAATTTTAATACTTCTTTGTTCAGTGAGCTTCGGTGACTCATTTTTTCCCCCAAATAAGGCGACATGACAAAAAAAAGAAAGAGGTTTTGACTTGTTTTCTTAATGAAATATCTTGGTGAAAAGCTGTCTCTGCTGAAAGCAGTGTGAAAGCTTCCATTGATGTCTACGAGCTGAGATTTCACTTGATTACTTTTCCTATTTAAACACATCTCTTCTTTAATGAAATACATTTACATCTATAAAATCTGAGACCGACAATTCTAAGGCTTAATCTTTTTGCAGCATCTTTAAACTTGAGTTGAAGAGTTGAAAGCAAATCAGAAATAATAACCAGACATTTATGTGTTTTGCTCAAGAGACTGTGCAGAAATGCATTGCTCTATTTTGTCTGTTTCGCTTCCCTTTCCAATACATAAAACATTTCATCCATCAGTAGCTACTGCCTCAAAGCCCAAAAAGCTCCATAAATCCTGGATTATCTCTGCAGTCTCTAATAAGAAAGAAAATATTTGAGGCCTGACCTCCTCCTCCTTAAATTTCCTAGTGAAACCACAAATAACTAATCATATCAGTAGAATTAATGTGATAGAGTTAATAGCATCAGAAGAATTATAAGCAGATATTACTGTCCAGCTTCAACAATCATCTGTGACAATCATCTGCTACTTTTGTTTTTCCCTCCTACCTATTCTATTTTAAAGCTTTTGGGTGCACTCCTGATAATGTGCTCATTATTGACAATTACTAAGCCTTTAATGGATTTCTGGAATAGATTACTAAATAGAGAGCTAAGAAACTGCAAAAAGACACTAAGATAATACTGTGAAGAAAATGGAGGCATGATTTATTATTATTATTAGCTTCAATTGGGTTAAAGCAGAAATTAAGGTAGCACTTACCTGTTTTTAATATGTTTTTTAAAGCATGAAGTGAAGAATGGAAATAATAGATCAATGAGGAGGAGGAAAAGAGGGCTGAGGGGCCTATTACAATGTTCAAGCTTGCTCTTTTGCAATTGTGTTTCCATATTTCATCCTTGACTGCAAGAAGCTCTGTCCTGGACAGCACACATCAAAATCTACCAGAGCAGCATAACTNTGAGCCTTCTCTTCTCCAGGCTGAACAACCCCAACTCCTTCAGCCTGCCTTCATAGGGCAGTTGCTCCAACCCTTTGATCATCTTCGTGGCCCTTCTTTGGACCCTCTCCAATAGCTCAATGTCCTTCCTGTGTTGAGGGCTCCAGAACTGGACACAATATTCCAGGTGGGGTCTCACCAGTGCTGAGTAGAGGCGTAAAATCACCTCTCTTGACCTGCTGGTTACACTCCTCTTGATGCAACCCAGGATTTGGTTGGCAAATCCTTGACTGCAAGAAGCTCTGTCCTGGACAGCACACATCAAAATCTACCAGAGCAGCATAACTTTGGGTTTGACACAGTGACAGGAGACTTCTTTGGTGTGGGGCTTGTCTGGGGATTAAATTTCTGCCCGGGTGCTGTATCTCAAAGTGTCTGCCTAGCAAAGAATTGTAATGCAAACATTTCCTGTCCTTGGAATCAGAGTCAGTTTTCATGGTAGAGCTGAAATGCAAGTGATGAAAGGAGGAAGAACTTCTGATTATGAGTCTCCTAAGTGATTTTATTTTGGTTTGGAGAAACAGATCTAGAAGTGCTTCAGTTTTCCACACTTCTAAATACACGACTCTCCTCTCATCAAATTTGGCTTTACATCACCTCCTATCACAGAGATTTGTTTTTAGTATTTTTGAGTCCCAGAGTTGTGGAAAGAAGAGTCCATGTTGTGCAAACTGAGTTTCTTTCCACTGCACTTAGTGTGGGGATGATCCTCACCTTTGTACCCCAGGGAGATGAAGACAGCCACAGCTGATTTTATCCTTCATGTAAACATACAAAGCAAGTGAACAACTTTTCTTTGGTGACAGGTTATAGGGCCTGAGGCTTTTTTGGGTTCTCTTTATTCTCATTCCATCTGTGAGGGTTTTGTACTGGTCATTTGCTCTTAATTTTCATTCATCTTAAATATCACAGTTACTCCTTTCAACAAATATACTTCTGCTGCACGTGGTATTTTTGTTGACTGAAAACTACATAGTTGCATTTGAATAGAGGAATAAAGGTGCCTCCAAGCTGATTGTTATCTTTCTTTCTTTATTGCTTAGCCAACTGTAATTTGTTGTGTGCTTTTCTCTGTGTACGTCTATAAATACGAGTTATTACATAAAGCACCTGATAATTTCACTATTACTAATTTGTCAATAAGCTTGTGGGAAAACTGTGTGATTTCCTTTAAATGCTTTTTTTTTTTCTTCATGGAAGTTGAGGAAGCTTATAATTCTGTTTTCTCCAGTATTATACTAATACATGGTTGTCTGTGAAAGCACACCCACCGGGGCAAGAAATAATAGCATGAATACATTTCAAATGGTGAATGAATGTTTATGGAAACACCTTCACAATATTTACTTATATCTCATGAAGCACTGTCATTTATGGATAATAAAAAATATTAGTAGAAAATATGAAGAAAAGTACAGCCATGGAAAGCACTGTTATTTTGTGTACTTTAGCTTCTTAACACCTTGGCTTTTGTGTCTGCTTCATGGCTATTATTATTACTCTATCAATGGTGATAAAAGTGAAGGGGAAGAAACAGTTGTTTAACTGAACTCGTGATTTTACTGAACATATTTCTATGTAAGATTGAAATGAACATGAAGTGAAGGTATTGAAAAATACCTTTTAAAACGTTTTGATATAGGTTCTGAGTAGGACTTGCTTGACTTCTATACAGTGGAAGCATCCATGAACACATGAAAAGGCTCCATCTAACAACCTTGCATGTGGCTGCTTTTTTCCTGTCACCTATGGGTCAATGTTTTTACATGATTTAACTTACATACTTGTGTTGTACAGCCCCTCAGAAAGGATGCAGCCAGAAGAGAATGCCAAGCTTGCTGAATTGCTTTGGGGGTTTATGTTGATGCCCTTGTTAGAAAAAACTAAATATACATGTTTATTTGAAAAAAAAGGGCAAGGAGAGGTCCACTGTACTGTGCACCAGCCTTAAAACAAGGTAAATGAAGTCAACATGAGTACTCTTGTGTGTATAATTACATATCTAATTATATATTGACTGAACTGGGATATTGACACACATGTAAAGAGAAGAAAGGAAAGGTTGTTTAAAAAAAAAAATAAATCCAAGGTCAAAGGTGTTCTCTGCAGTAAAGCCATCATCAAATTTCAAAGTCAGGTTACAGAGAATTCAAAATATGAATTTGGTGTCTCTTGCTGGAAAAGGGGATACAGCTAGCTTCTCCTTACTGCCTCAGAAAGAAAGAGCAGTGCCTTCCAAACAAGCAGAAAACAAAGCCTGGAGGGTGAAGGGGGGAAGGCAGCTGAGATAACTGTGTGGTAAATAAAGATATAAGCAATGCTTGAATAATTTATATGTTCTATGTGAAAGAGAATTTCCATCTTAGCCGTGCAAATTCTCCTTGATCTGTTTTGCTACACATTTACATACCAGATATGAAGGTCATTGAAAAGTTACAGGGCAGAGAGCCTTTCCATTGTGCTAATCATTTACAACTCTAATTTCACACATCAGTCCTTTTTACTTGGACTCACAAAGCCCACTACAATCTCCCTCTAAAAATCTTATAGACAAAACAGCTTGTTCACCATGCATTCAAAACACACAATATCTGTGATATCCCAGATAGAGAAAGGAACTGTAAACAACTATGAAAAAAACAATTTTTGGGTAAGCTGGAAGTGTTTCAGCTTCTAGCACCTTTCAGGTTGCCCCAAGGTATCTGCAAGTGTATTTAGCTGTCAGTAATTCTGACTGTGAAGGAATATGGAAATTAGAAAATTATCAATCACTTTAGCAGTGAAGTGGGAAAAAGTCTCATTTTCAGTGTAAAGCTACAAAATCCACTCACTAGTAGCTATAAGCATTTTTGAGATAAAGCTGCATTAGGTTAGGGAGGTTTAGATGAGATTGACTCAATACTTTGTTACAGTGTCCAAAATTCACCCTTTCTGTGTCTTTGTGAGGGGTTTCATTAAAATCTCCCAATTAAATAGTGCCTGTTTATTCTTCTATTAGCCATCAGTCTTCTGAATGAGTTCCAGGGTATAGCAGCTCCTACTCAATTGATATAAACATGTCTGGATTAGATGTTATCCATACTAAGATCTATATCACTACATAAAATTATAGATCACTACATCTGAAGGAAAGAAAAGATTTAGTATTAGATCATTACTTTTCCAGTCAGAATAAAATATTTCCCACTGCCTTAATGTCCTGCTTTAAGGACTATCAATTAATATGCACTTTCTGTGTGATTTTCAATGTCCCAAATTCTGCCTTATTCATCATTTTTTTCCTCCTTCTATATGTTCTGTTTGACATTCTAAATATTTTCTCCATGTTACCCCATGGCACTCTAACTCCTTTGTAACTTTATACATTCTGAAGTACTCATGTAATTTTCTCTTTAACTCAACAAAATAAAGAACTAAAATCCATCCCTAAGCTGCAAAGAAATTTTAAAACTATTTTAAGTGCACTGCTGATTTAAGACCTTATATTTATTAGGAGCAAACATTAGAGGAAAAGCTATTATCCTTTGGATAAAGCTATAAATATTTGGGGCCTGCTCCTGCATTCAGTTTCTTCTCTCTAATCTTCTTATTGAGCATTAATTTCTGCCAGGCTATCTGATAGCGATTTTCTGCATCATGTTAATTATTTGTTGTATTAGAGTTCAAATTTTGAAATAAAAACCCATGGTGATTTACACTTCATTGTAATTAGATGCAATAATTGGAATTTCTTCCATAGTACACCATGTGTTTGCCTTGAAGGAAGAGCAATATTTTATTCCAGTGATTTCCAATACTTATCAATTTTCCTCTCAACTGAAACTTTTTCTTTGTTTTCATCAGCTCAATGCCCATCACTTTCTATAGCTCAAGGACTTTTGCCTGAGTTTTTTATTTTCTTACATTTCTCTACCTGCAGTTTACTTAATGGCTCGTGTCAAAGTGACCTTGTGAAAGGGGGTGATGTGTCTGCAGAAGTCACAGAACAAACCAAAAAGAGTCAAGAAATTTGCCCTAGCAAATTTAACTTCCCAGATGAGTGAGGACTCACTTCTCCCATCCTGTTCTTCCAAAGCTATTTTTTAAGAGCTTTTTTCATTATCTGTTTTCATTGGGCTCAGGTGGCAGTTCTCTAGGTCATCAATGAAAGATGAGATTGCATAAAGACAATGGGTTAAGCCCTTATTTATGTTGTAAACATATTAAATATTCAGCTCAGGAGTAAATTTGGATTTTAAAAGCTGTCTAATATGAACATTTTATAAATAATACCTTGGCATCTGCCGACAGCTGGAATTTCCTGAGTTTGAGGAGAATCATCCTCCTTCTCATGGGAAATTAAAAGTGTCTCCTCAATCATTTCTCATCATCTAGAGACTGTCTAGTGCTGAGGGATATCTGCACAGGGCCGGGTATGTTGCCTTTAACATAGTCACAGTGTTAAAAGAGATACGAACCAAATCCAGGTTACTCTCCAGAAGTGTCTGTGGTGTGGTCATTGCCCTGATTTTGAAGATTGTAACATTCAACACTTTGTTAGAAATGCTTAAAAAGATGCAAAAAAATGCCCAAATTTAGATTTAGATTTTTATCAGCTGTCCTGAAGATTTGATGTGATGCCTGAAAAACCTGGTTTATCTTTCATGTTTATTGAGCACAGATAATTTATTGAAATAGCATAAAGTGGTGAAATAAAATGGCTTCAGCCTTGGTTTCAATGTTCTTTTGCCTTTGCCTTTTTTTAAAATACATTTTTTGTAGACTATTCCTCATTTTCATTGTTGTGAATTATTGAAATGCATAAAACCCCTGCAAAATGAATTTTAGATTGAGTTTATAATGCTTGATTTAGTATTCCAAACTTTCTAGAAGAAGGAAGCACAAGTGGAGGGAACAGAGGGTTCGCAGTAATAGAAATCAAAGAAATGAACAATAAAGCCAGAACTCCATGTTTGAACAGAGAGCAGAGTTATGGGGGAATGAGAAGACAGCTGAAACAGAAGCAAAGCTGAACACTGCAAAGGACATTTACACAACTTAATATTGCCCAGTTTTTCAAAGATAAGATATTCAGCCTAAGGTGAAATTCTGATTATTTTACCCTAGAAGGAAAAAAAATTCTCTTAATTATTTAAAGGTTCTAATAGAATTTGACATTAATAAAGTGTTGCCTTATGTCTGAATAACAGAATTTCTAAAGTGAAGGATGCTTGGATGTTTGTCACAGCATAATGGCTAGAGAACCTATCAGGGCAAGTGAAGCCCTCCATCAGTAAATGCAATATGCCAAGGGAAACAAAAGAACTGAAGATATAAAAGAAGAGGCTGAGGGAGCTGGTTTATTCAGCTGTGAGAAGAGAATGATGACAAGGTGACTTTTTTCTTCAGATACTTAGAACTGCAGAGATGACAAAGCGAAGCTCTTCTCAGAGGGCAGGAGGCTGTGAAAACAAGCTGCAAAAAGGAAAATTCTGGTTAAATACAGGAATAAAAAAAAAATCCCAATGAGAATGACTGATCACAGGAACAGGAGCTCAGAGAAGCTGTTCAATCTTCAGCTTTGCTGTTTATCAGAATTCAATTGGATGAGACCAGAAGCAAAGCATTTTAACATATCAGATGGCCCTTTTATGAGTGAGTAGTTGTAATAAACAGTTTCTCCATAACAAGTGCTATCTGTTTTATGTCCATGTGAAAGGATCTGTATTAACAACATAATTGTGTACAAGGCTATTTGTTAATACCAAGTCTTAGCTTCAACACCATCTATTTTCATCTTCCAGAAGTTACAGGTGTAGCCTAAAATCTTACCAGACTACAAAATTTACTAATAATGATAATTTAAACATAGATACAAGATCTAAAATGCGTATTTAGCTTGCTTCTTTATTACAAGTAATTTTTCCAGCCCAAAACACCCTTATAGAATGGGGGGTGCTGGAAGGCAACTTTAGAGGACATCTAAGTGACCTCAGAAGGAGTACAGTGATTTCAATTTGATCGCACACTTCATCCACGGTGTGGGAATATTTTTGATTGTGAGGAATTGAGATATAATTTAAGCTTCCCAAGATAGATTAATAACGCAGCTCCGTTCACTTGAGGTTGAGAGTACTTTTTATTCAGATTTAAACAGTGCCTCGGATCATTAATGTGCTCTGTTTTGTTATAATCAGTTTCTATTCTGTAGCATGGTCCTTACTAAGCTACCTTGCTCATAGATTAATAGAGGCTGATGTTCAGCATTTACCCATAGTCTACAAGTATAATCAGAAAATAGAAACCATTTCAAACAGAAGAGAAGTAATTTTGATTCCCTGAAAGCTTCTAAATCATCTGTAACTGAGATTTCTGCTTTCAGCATCATTGATTTTCCCCATTACGTGAACTGAAATTAATGTTTGCTGAAATCAAATAAGAACAAAATTAAATATTTTCTGATACAAATGATAATTGGGCACTTGTCTGATAAGATGGTTTTATTTAAACAAAACATTCTCGTGCAACACTGCATTTCCAATTCTACAATCCTGTAATCTTCAAGCTGCTTCTCTTTTCCAAGTCATTATAATTAAAGGCAGGTGTTCAATTTAGCCACCAGAAGGGATGAGTTAATGCTATAATTATTAGTTGTAACAGATTTTAATTAAAATTATAAGTATTTAGTTGTATAAAATGCAGGTAGATGCTCATCAGTTTATTTTTTTAAGTGCATAGGCACCTATCTCTGATGAAATGAGAAGGACTTCAGCTGTTAAGTATTTTCAAGTTGTCATCAGGAGCTTATTTATGTCTCAAGGCTCTAATTAAAAGTGCTCCTTTGTGCAAAATTCAGATGTAAATTCTTATCCAAGTTTTCTGATAACAAATATATATTACTAATAGAAGTTTAACATCTTCCTTTATTACTACTAGAGTGGAAAGTATTACATTCTGTTATAGCATTTTATCCTGATTTTCCAAACAGTTCTGACTCATCTACCTTGTTATCAAAAATTTAGTAGAAAATAGATTTTTATTTTCTCAATATACACTGAACACATTGTTTTAAACTAGAGTATTTATTGTTTGCCTTTAGCTTATACTGTCAGGTTCTACAAATCAGGAATAATTGCCAGCCATCTTCATTCTTTGTGTTTTATGAATTGGTCACAGATTTTCATGAAGTTTGTTGTATTGTTATGTAGTATTCAAATTTTTATTACTTCATCCTTGCTTTGGGCTTTTTTTGAAAATAGAAAAATTATCAAGCACGTGGTAGAAAGGATCTGTTGTTATAATTTTTTTTTTTTATGATAATTTTGATTATAATTTCCAAAACTTCAGCTCATTGTCACGATTGGAAAGCAACTGTTGGACTAGAGATGCCTTTGTTCTGACCTGTTCCCATGTGGCCCTCAGATATATAAATCCTGTAAAAATTATAACAAAATCAAATTTTCTTTTTATTTTTGTTTCTTTTAACTTGTTTCTTTTCCAACAGTTTCACTCAGTTTTCTTATTTTTTCAGAAATAAGTTCCTATTCCAAACTACATGGAACATTTTTGCACAACTTTATTAGATTAATACCTGCACATACCTGCAGGTTTCATATAAAAGCATTTGCTAAATGGTGAATATGCCTGTATGTAATGCAAGTCTTATAATAAGGTCATGGAGACCAAAAAAGGAAAACATTTAACAAATATTCTGTTGAGGCAATGACACCTCTATCTACCATATATATCATGCTAAAAGAATGGATTTTTACATTTTTCTACTGATAAATTATATACTTAAGTTGCTGAATACTTTACCTACTATAGGAGCACAGATGCTTTATCCTTTTGTTACATTACTCCACGTCATTTCTGTGCTCCTTAAAACTTACAAATATCTTTGTGACAAACACATGGTCATTGCTTCTTTTAAAAATCTAAAATAGGATCCTCAGTTTTCTTTTTATTCTTTTCTGGGTTTTCTGACGCATCTCATCACATGCTGTGCCTGTGAGGTGTGCAAACAATAGGCTGCTGTTAAAGGGAGATTTTTTCAAATACAGTTTTTATGGATTCAGACTTTTTATGAGATGAATATGAGTATCAATGCTGACCTAGCATAAACTCAAGCCATGAATTCAAGGATTTAGCCAGATGAGTCATATTTCAAGAATATATACTAATCATGATGTCCACCACCAGCATAGCCTTCATGTTATTCATATTGAAGCTTTTTATATGCTCTCAGACTGTCTTGTCATTTCGGTTAATTAAGATGGAAATGAGAATCATTTAGAGACCACATTGATGCAGATCTTCCATGATAATGGAGGAAAACACAGTGTGACGTGTGATGTCTAATGTCTGTGATCTCCATACTTTCCACTTTCAAACTACATCAATGTCCATGTTTCTTTTCCAATATGCCTCTTACACCATCATAGGATCAAGACAAATTAATTGTCATTATTCGTCTAATATTCTTCCATCAGCTTAGTTATACCAGTCTTCTTTTGTAAATGGAAGAGCTGGCTGTCCTCTGTGTGCTCAGTTAACTCAGACTGTAAGAGGACAGTATGTCCTTCTGGATCTCTGCCTTTCCCTGTCATTTTTATTCCTTTTCTTCTATGATCAGAGCCAATTGTGCTGATACAATAGGAAATTTTTCAAGACTCTATTTATTTCTACTCCATTGTGATGATGGGAACATCATGATACCTTAAAGGTGGGTTAGGGGATATGTACATTAGGATACAATAGTACCTCTGTGTTGAAATAATTCTTGTTATAGAATTAATGCTGGATTATTTAATTCAGCCTTTTTCAGGTCAGGAGGAGAAAAATTATCTAAGAAGCTTCTAAGCAATCGAAGTAGAACAGGAAGAGAAGGAGCATGATTAGACATAGTGAAACAGGTGTTCCCATAGATAATAACTTGGTATAAATAGTGACAAAGTGATAAATAATAAAGGATCACTCTGCACAGCAAGTCGAGAAGCTACTGTCCCTTCAACTGGTATGTCTAATCTCTCAGATCTGAATCCAGTTTCAAAAAGCTGTCATTATTTTTTTCTGTTCTTTCCATTTCTGACCCAAGCCAGGGAATTAAATCAGCTTATTTCATGGTATTTTTTTTTCTCAAGAGAAGCAGGAATTGGGATTTATCTTCCTTCTCCCCCACTGTTCATGATTTTTATGAATTTACATTTTTCTACATTGTTCAATGGAATAACATTAAGAAAAGATAAAGGCTCTTGAATCCTTTGTACACTTTTTAATTCACTGAAAATTCTGGACATTCTGTAATCTTGTTTTCTTAATAGAGGCTTCACAAAATAAATGAAAAATTGATACAGGGTGTGGATAGTGAACAAGTGCAGTGTTTGTAACAGTGCCACAGTCACATATTCTATGGAGATCAAGACATTTAAATACACATGAAAAAGCAAAGTCCCCATTCTTTTGAAATATAATAGTATTGGGTTTATGTGAAATGTTTACTTATTTCAGTGAGCTGCTGTTTACATGCACTACTTCACTTGCTCTGCAAAATAATTGTATGAGTGAACTGTCTCCAGCATCTGTACGCATAGTTCATATGTAAAGGTATATAGTGAATCAGACAGCATACACATTAATTTGTGTAGGCATGGGGCTGAAAAACAGCTTCATTCATTTCAGTTTCCTATTAGTAAAATGACAGAATTTGTCAAAGGCAATTGCTAGACTACCTGCTTTGAACATGAGAATATGTGTAACAAATAAATAAAAACAAGTTCACAGTAATTTTGTAAATGAAACTGGTATTTCTCACTTGATGAAAAAAAAACCTCAAAACACCAATCTAGGCATAGACAGCTAAAACCTGTAAACCTGTAACTTCTTTAGGGCTCTTTTTCAGGGCTCAAATTTTATTTCAGTTATTGGTGCTGACTACCAAAAATAAACATGCTTGATTAAACAAGAAAGCAAGCAAGCTGGATTTTCCATGGTCTTTACTTTGTCACTAAGCCTTTTGGATCAGAAAAGCACAAACAGAAGCCATCAATGAAGTGATACTAAAGCCTGTTAAATGTTTTCCTCGGCTTAAAATTCATAACTTATGTTTTGACCAGGGCAGACTGTTCAAGGTGCTCCAGATAGCTGTCAGAGTTTCAGGCTCTACACCAGAATTCAGGACAGGCTGCATTCTATTGCATGCATTGCATTAACTCTTTCAGGGATGCCAGAAAGTGTATGTTTCTGTCCTCTAATTAATGGATGCTAACTGTCCAGGGGTACTGATGTCAATTTAAAGTGGAAAGCATGGAGATCACAGACATCATACATCACACTGTGTTTTCCTCCATCATCATGGAAGATCTGCATCAATGTGGTCTCTAAATGATTCTCATTTCTATCTTAATTAACAGAAATGACAAGACAATCTGAGAGTATAAGAAAAGCTTCTGATCAATATGAATAACACAAAGGGTATGCTGGTGGTGGACACCATGATTAGTATGTGGTTCACAAGGTCCTCCAGGTATTCCCCACAACACAGCCTGTATCATCATCTACTAATGGTTTTTTTTGGAGTTAGATTTGTGGATTTGATGGGAGTTTTGCTTGACTCAGTATGATTTTTTTTTTCTTATGCTTGTGTATTTCTTCATCAGAAAATAAGCTAAACATGTATTTCCAAAGCAAGGAGTGACACTCTATCTGGTTAAATCAGCCTCTGTTTAAAATGAATTGTCATGATTCATCTCACCTCACTGCAGAATTCTCCAGTGTGAATGTCTGCAACAGAGCTAGTAATCCACATCTTATTCTCAATGGAGACAAATAGATACTTTCAGGCTGTGATTCAGTGCATCTTAAGGTAGATATCTAAAATGCACGTTATGTCATAAGCCTGTGTTAACTGCCAGTGCTCTGAAATAAATCCATAGAAATACCCACGCAGGATGCTTATTGTAACATATTTTCCACATGACCTTTTGACCCCTGATGAGAAATCACTGGGATCTCATAAGAAATGTAAATATAATCATTCATTTCTCTGACACATTCCCTCAGGACTCTTTAAAGGAAAGATAAGAGGCAAAGCTGCAGTCAAGGAACTTTATTTTCCTCAGTTGCCACGTCATTAATAAGTGCACTTCACTTTTATTTCTGAAGCAATTTGAAATTCAATATTTAAAAGAACATAAGGAATGTCCTGCTGGGCCACCTAACTCTGCATTTAGCTTCCAGCAGGGGCAATAAGAGAAACTGTGTTTCGGAAATGTCAGATCTTGACCACTGTTTGCAGTCCACACATCTTGCATTTCTCCAGCATCCTGAACTGTTGCATTCAATATATCAGAGGTTATATCCCTACCTTCTCGGTTTCTTTTAACAAATCTACTGTCTATAACATTTTTTGACTCTTTTTATACCTTTCTTTTCTGTGGTTCAATTGGCAAGGTGTAGAGAGGATTTTCAACTGTCTATTTTAAACTCATCTGCTGAAAACTTCATACAATTCACCATCTTTCTTGTATTGTGAATTTTAGGTGAAAAAATGAAATACCTATTTTATTTTATAAGCTCTGCATTCCTTTTTTCTCCTTACACTTGACTTTGTAAGCCATGATCTTATTTCTTCTTAACCTTCTCATGTTCAGAGCCCATCCTCCTCCCACAGCACTTGATTGCTGTGATGAAACTACTCTGAAGTTTTTCTTAGCTCCACAACATCTATCTTACATGAGATGAAGACAATTGATCAGGACAGAGCACTTCAGGGTGTGGGTACAAAGGGCTTTTATACTGTGGCAAATGATGGTTTCTCTTCTTGAAACACTTTTCCTGACGATACTCAATGTTGTTTGAATGCTACAACTTGACCAAAATGGTGGGACCAAAGCACTTGACCAAAATAGTTGCTCCAGAACAGGACCTATGGAAGTGTACTTTTCCACCAGCTTTGCAGAATATCACCTAACATTGGTGTGAAAACTTCCTGAAATTGAGAAAGGAATACTCCATGCTATGCTATTTGTTGAATTTCCTAAACTCAATGTTATTTAGCATTTGGAAAGACAGAGCCTGGTGTACTATATCTCCTGTGGATTTAAGTGAAAATTGGGATAAGGAAAAATTTTTATTTATATCTCATGCCTTTAGGTTGAGATTTACCCTGTTGGATTTAAATGGGACCTAAGAGATAAGCAGGTCTTTGTAAAGTTTTAAATCCCATAGAAGGAAAATAAACATTGTATAAGAAACTACAGGAGTCTGATGCATGAGGCTTTTTAGTAGGAAATCCAGACTTGCCAGAGTGCAAGGAACATGAAGATTATTAATTGGTTCTTGATGGCCTCAGTTTCCTTCAAGGATTTATAACTGCTTATATATTACTTGGACTTCTGCTCAGAAAGAGAAATTAGAAGTCAAATCATGGTACTTGAAGAATGTGATATTAATTACAGTTGCAGCAGTAATGACTCAATAATGCTTTCAATGTAGCATGACACTTCCTCTTTAGATTTTTTCTTCAGTGTGTAACTTTTTTCCAGTTCTTCTGTTTATCTTTAGGACAAATATATTATATGACAGTTTACACACATAATGACTCTCATGTGCACACATGCACTCATACAAATCATTGTGTTTGACTTGGTATGGTCAGGCAAGGCCAAATGTTTATAGCCATAGATCCATAGATCAGTTTTATCCCTGCTAAAGCTTGCAGCCAGAGGCAAATTCTGCCAGAGAAAGCCAAGATTATAAGGTAACACTCTGGGCCATGAAGTGCATTAACCACAGAATAAAGTGTCAATGAATGTTTTTTAGCCTTTTTCCTACAGAAGCAGTAGTCGTGTGTGAAAAATTCCTTTCCAACCAGCTTCAAAAGATTGCCTAAACACCTATCTTTATTCTCCAAGGTCCCCTTCACCAGTTTGTATGCTATATCTTTACCATATTACCCAATAATTGAACACACAAGGCAAATCCCTCATAGAAACAGCTCCAATCTCCAGTACTGACTGCCAGATATCTGTCTGTCTTCTGCAATGCAAAGCACCCACTGTTGGTTCCCTCTTTAGGCAATGCACACAGTAGAAACATTATGTATTGAATTAAGTTTTCCTGAGAAACTTCATGTAATGTTAAGAAATGAAAAAACAAACAAAACCCCAAACAAAATAAAACCAAACCATCCCCCAAAGAAAAAAAGTAAATTTTTCCTTGAAGCTACTAGATTTCTATGCCTTTAATATAAACTTAGAACAAATTCAAGAGGGCAGGTGATAACAATATCAGCTCTTCCTCCTCTGGTTGCTCACAGAAGTATTTCCATAAGCTAATGGGCGGTTTTAAAAGTCAAATCTGGAGATTATTTTT
Source organism: Turnix velox (assembly GCA_013400935.1). Lineage (NCBI taxonomy): Eukaryota > Metazoa > Chordata > Aves > Charadriiformes > Turnicidae > Turnix > Turnix velox. Next base: position 39,545 of record VZTY01018613.1, read on the forward strand.
CACACATTTCTTGTAAAACTAATGGGGAGAACAATGTATCTAAAACCTCCAAATTTTATTACAGCTCAGAAATTCTACAGCTCACTAAGCCAACCCGTATGGTGTGATTTGTGCTTGTCTATAGCAACCACTTTTTTGTTCTTCCTCTAATAAGATAACCTAGATATCCATAATGTGCCTTACATGTATGATACATCTTGCCTCCTGAAGGAGCTCCTTCAGCAAGTATTTTGTCATGTTTGATCTTTGATTTCTTTTTTCATTCTAATAATTCTCTAGTTATTGAAATCCTTTAGCTGAGGAACAGCAAATCTGTCCATGATACCCCATCAGTGTGTCATTATTAATGTCTCATTAATGGATATTTGTAGGCAGAATTGCATGGTCCATAAACATAAGGTGAAGAAAAATGGTCAGTTGTCTGATAATGGGAGTAGAAAATTATATTTCAGCTCACAGAGAATCAGTGTTTTCTTCCCTGTGCTTTATTTCTATTTAATGTGTTGAAAACTGAGAAAGAGTAAATATTTTTCATAGAATCATAGAGCTGTTTGGGGTGGAAGGGACTATGGAAGATCATCTCATTCAACCTCCCTGCTGTAAGCAGAGGCACCTTTGACTAGATCAGGCTGTTCAAGGTCCCATCGAATCTGACCTCAAAACTGACCTTGGCTTGGAGAAGAGAAGGCTCAGGGAGGACGTCTTAGTAGCTTTTTAATAGGGTACAGGATGGCAGCACTAGGAGTAATGGATGCAAATTGGAAGAGGGTAGATTTAGGCTGGATATAAGAAAGAAATTCTTTACTGTGAGGGTGGTGAGACCCTGGAACAGATTGCCCAGAGAGGTTGTAGATGCTCCCTCCATGGAAGTTTTTAAGGCCAGGCTGGGTGAAGCATTGAGCAACCTGATGTAGTGGGAGATGTCCCTGCCCATGGCAGTGGGTGTTGGAACTCAATGATCTTTCAAAGTCCTTTCCAACCCAAACCATTTTTTGATTATATTCTACCTTTCCAGGGATAGCATGTCCACTATCTCTCTGTGCAACCTGGGTCATTGTCTCACCACTTACATTGTGAAAAATGCTAATATGAATCCAGAGTCCAGATTAGCAACATGAATCATGTGAGCCTGTGTTATCTCTGAAGAGATGCAATGACTAAAATCAGCAAAACTCGACATAAGAAGGAAGTTTTTTAGACTTGACATGAGAGGGAAGTTCTTTACAGTGAGGGTGGTGAAATACTGGAACAGGTTGCCCTGAGAGGTTGTGGACGCCCCCTCTCAAGACCAGGCTGGACAAGGCACTGGGCAGCCTGATCTAGTGGGAGGTGTCCCTGCCTATGGTAGGGGGGTTGGAACTCGATGATCTTTAAGGTCCCTTCCAACCCAAACTATTCTATGATTCTATGACTCTAAAACATCACCACGAAGAGACAGAATATTTTGTTTGAAAAAAATTTTAAAAGAAAGAGAGAATAAAGCACAACAAAACATGTGGGGGGAAAAAGCAATTAGTAGACTGTGCACCAAAACTCATGAGGATAGCCTGCTTTCCCTTTGCTTGTTGGCTGTGATTTATTTATTTCGGTATGAAGTGAACTCTGAGGCATCTGAATCTGGCATATTTGTAAGAACTTGTGCTGCTGTGCACGGTTTGCAGTCTAATAACTTCAGACAGCTGCCTTGGCATCAGCTTGGCCACTTCCAAGTATCTTTTTTTCTCCAAAAGCTCTTGTTTATCATTGACTTGTTATCCGCCTAGTTAGCTTTCTCTGAAGGTGATAGATAGGCTGCAAATGTATCAGAGCTAAACAAAACTGATAATAGGGACACTTCCTTGGTCAGAAGCTGGGCTACAAATGCAATTATTTTAATAGACCTCTATGTAGGAAGCTGTTAACAGAAATTGCATCTCAGAGTGTGGTTGTAATTCTAAGTGTTTTATTCCTAAAATTGTTTGGGTCTTACTACAGAATTCCACAAGCAGCTCAATGGCCATAAGAAATATTTTTGTCCAAGGGTTCTTCAAAGTATAATTTAGTTGATTAATAGTTTATACATGGATACCAGTGAACAAGCCCAAATTCTATTAAATTCAGTACCTTGGTTACTAGTATGTAAGAAATTATGAGAATATGAGTGAGATCAAAAATATAATGATGATAATTCATTTATTTATCTAGCCATTCTAACATTTATTTCTGTACAAAAGCCATTGTGAAATACATGAGTGTAACACTATCCCATTAAAATAAGCAAATTAAATGGTAGTGTTTAATGAACTTTATCACAGTGATCCAGCCTTTGGGCTTTCTAGAGGTTTTCTACATTTATGGAAAGGCTGCTTTCTTTTGCTTTCCTTCTTGCAATATGTCTTGTCCTTAAAATTAATGTTTTTCTAGAACAGAAAGGTAAAAAAAAGAATTTTTTTCATAGTTCCTGTTTTTTATTCTGTTAATAAGTATTCTACGTATTAAGATGTACCTTCTTCTGCAGTAGAGTGCAGTTGACTTATCTGGCCTTGTGCTTTAAGAATTGTCATTCTCTGTGTTTTCAACTTGCAGCAAAAACCTTCTATTAAATATTTCATACAAAACAACAATTATTGTTTTTGTGCCAGTTTTCCAAATGCTGTATCAAGAAAAAAGTAAGATAAAAGAACAAACTGAAAGTCTGAATGTGCACCTTTCACTTCTTCAGCCGTCTCTAGGAAGAACAAGTATCCTTCTGGAGTTTTTTATGTGAGGACTCTGTCTCTTTGTCTGCTTCTGTACAAAACCCAGTGCATTGATTCCTCAAGACTGAATGTGAGTTTTAACCTTCACTACACTTTTATATTAAAAATAGCTGTAATAAATATGGTAGGTAGAATTAGGTTCATATTTAAGATTTAGGTAAATAGTAGGAAGTTGCATCCCTGACATTTCCCTTTTTTTTCCATAGTTCTAGCCAATATTTTAACATTCATGTCATTATTTCCTCTTCTCAACCATTCTATTTTCTTCAGTTGAAGCAATATTAGAATACTGAGTTAATTAGTTGGAAATAAGGGGCACTTTCCCTATTCCAACAGAATGATACAAACAACACTTAGACTACAATAATCTAATTGTATTTTGTTATGTGGCAACAGGCTCAAAATTGTTCTTTCTTTAGCAGCTTTAATTTTCAAAAGAAATGTAACTTTGGAATCCTTCGTAAGAGATAATTTCTACTACTTTGACTTGGGATAAATCTGAAAGAGTTTTATGTTTTAAAGAGATTTAAAAGTAATTTTTGAGCAGTTTGAGTAAAGTGGGATGGCAAATGTAACAGAAGATGATGTGGAGGTGATAATCCCTTTCTAAACAACACTGGTAAGAGACTATATAAAGATTAGCAACAGGCTTATTACACAGAATCTCAGAATGTCAGGGGTTGGAAGGGACCTCAAGAGATCAACTAGTCCAATCCCCCTGCCAAAGCAGAAACACCTAGGCTATGATGGCAATGACTTAAGAGGCAAAAATAATAGAATTTAACATCTGTGGTTTACCTTCACCAGATGCACACTCTAATTGTGTGTAAATATGTGAAAAACATAAACAACAAGGAACAAGTCACACACACCATGTCTCTGTGTGAGAGCAGGTGCAGTACAGCTCCTGAAGCCTGACTGAACCTCAGGAATAGCCATGATTCACTCAGTCTTATATTTTCCCTATTCCATCTTATTCCTTCTGTTCATTGTAGCTAAAGATATTATATTAATTTCTTAGAGTACTGGAGTCTCTGATTTGGAGTCATCTGGTTGCTAGTTACAATGAGGTTCTTGGCTTCTTTATGAACTGCATTTTAAAGAATTTATATTTCTTTTCAGATGATAGATTTGTTTTTTTCCTTTGTATTTCCCTTTGGTATTACATGAAGGGGTAAATAGAAACACTCAGTTGACTTGCATGACATCTCTTATTTAATAAGCCCCAGTGACATCAATTCTTACTTAACTCTGAAATTAAACAGCCCTGATCTTTTTCATCTCTCCTCACATTGCAGTCTTTTCATGTCTCTAATAATTTTCACTGCCCTACTGCAGACCTTTTCTACTTCCGTTATCATTTTCTTGAGATTGTAAGACCAGCATTGAGCAGAAGATTCAATGGAGGACATGCCATCAATTTATATAATGGCTTAATAATAGTTTATAAATTCAAGACAATGTTGGACTTACTGGATATACTTACTGCACAGTTCTGAGCAGTTCACTAAATTCAGAGGATGATTATAATCCTATTAAGTTTTCACATGAGCAGAACTGAAAGGCTAAAAGCTCACTTACTTGCTTTTTTTTTAAACTTTTTTTGAGGGGGGATACTGCACTGATTTTTGCTGGGATCCTTATTTTCCTTCATTGTGCCTCATACAGTGCTCTGTTTTGGATTTATGATGAAAACAGTGTTGACAAAACAGAGATGTCCATACTATTTCTGAGAAGTGCTTACACAATGTCAAGGCCTTTTCTGCTACTCATGCTGTCCCACCAGTGAGTAGGATGGGAGTGCACAAGAAGTTAGGAAGGAACACAGCTGAGAGAAAGGTGTCAGAACTTATATACATGTATCTCACAAACAATATGATGTTGTACTCATCAATGAAATCTGATGGAAGAGGGAGGAAGCAAAGGATGTTCAGAGCTATGGTGTTGTCTTACTGAGTAACCTGTACACCTGACAGGGTCTTGCTTTGCTGGAGATGGCTGAAACACCTGCTTGCCCAGGAGGTAGTGAAGGAGTTCCATGTTTTGCTTTGGTATTATGTGCAGTTTTCCTTCACCTTTTAAGCTGTTCAAAACTCATGAGTTTTCACACTTCTACACTTCTGATTCTTTCCCACTTCTCTACTGTGCTTAACCATTGCTTAAACAGATCCTAAGAGGAGCAAGAGAAATATGATTTTATGTTCTTTCTCTACCTGCATACCTTGACTTCTAGATATTATTGAACTTACAGGTTGGCTCCTTATTAGTAGAGGAGAAACTCTTTCTCAAAGAGTGAAAATACTATGACAATATGGGTCCAACAAATGCCGTATCTCAGTTTGTGGGAGCAGAGATGGCTTTGATGATCCTGTGAGTCTTTGGTAGAAAGCTGAATTCTGATTGATCAAAATCAATGAGAATTCTACCAAACTATTGGCATTCTTGTGGCAGATATTTGGGTCCAAATTCTGCTTATACCTACACTGAAAAAGGAAAGTAAAAATTTAGCTTGCATCCCAGTTTAGTCCTGTTAGTAATGTAAAGATGATGATAAAAAGAAACAATACATTTGTACATAATGAGGAACCTGTGTACTCATTGAATTATAGGGGAAGTACCATTGCTAGGCAACAATTATTCATGAAAGAGCAACTTCTTTTTAAGACAGTTAGAAGCATAATAAATATAAAGCAGCTTCAGGTGTATTCTAGAATGAAGAGCAACAGAACATAGGGGATTTTGATGGCTTTCTGATACTGTTAGGATAAGATTGGGCTCTTTTACACCTAAAGAAATCATTAAGACTATCCATTACATAGCATTGTACATTCCTCTTTTGTTGTCTTGTTAAATCAGCAGCTCATCTGTCTCTTTGAACCTTTTTAGGTACAGTAAAATATTGAAGTGGTGATATTGAAGCTTTTGATATTATATAGAAAGCTCCACATCGTCAGAATGTTTGACTGGTGTTTTCTGGTTTAATTGTTTATTTTGAATGAGCTAATTTCATAAAAAACATTTAAAATCTTTTCACATTTAAAAAAAAAAGGTCTGTAGGACATTCATAACATTCGTGTTTGCAATCAGCCTGCTGCAAATAACCACTCAAGGTGGTTCAACTCAAATGGACCACCCAAGTGATCTAGACTGAAGGTCCAGAATCAAGATGAGTTTCGGGAACAAGGCACACTACATGCCAAAAGAATGTTCATTAACACATATGCTGTGCTCAGCTGATAAAGCCTTCTCTCTGCTCTTGGGTTTCACCAATTTAGTACAAGGTGTTGTGAACTTCAGAATTATACCTATCTTTTCCTAATGAATTTTCAGCTTCACAAGTGAAATAATGCATTGTTGGTGTTTAAAAGTCTCTCAAAAAGCTGGAAAACTTGGAAGTAAAAGGAGATCAGAATAATAAATAAAAACACTCTTATTAAATACTGGTGTACTAAGAGAAAAGAAATCAACACCAATAGAAATCTGAACTTTCCAAAATACTCTCTGTCTGCAATTCATCCAGCTCAAACACAATCAGAACATGTACATACCTTTCATCAGTCAAGATATTGTCCTGGATCATTGAACTAAATCTAGTCTCAAGCTAGCTCTACGCAAGCAACAGGCATGCCTTTTCTCCTTAAGGTTTTTACTGGATTGGGGTTTTTTCATCTGTTTCTTCCTAAACTCAATATTTTATTGACATGCCTGAGTTTTTTTCCCCTCAGACAGTGGCTGGAGAGCAGTTTAGGTGTCACTGAAATATTTTTGGGTTACTGCTTTTTAGCAAATAGAGTTCCTCCTTCTTTTCTTGCTTTTGTTAGGGAAATATTCTGCTTTAAACACTCAATGCATTTATAAAATTCCTTTGTTTCCTATCATCTGATAAAAAGTACTGTCATTTATGCTTTTCTGTACTGAATTGCATTATGTGGCTAAGTAAAGTCACTTTGATTTGGGCTTTTTCTTTTGTACTTCTTTTCATCCTTTATTTAGAAATTCTCCCATCCTTCTTCACACCTACTCCACTTAAACCCAAAACCTCTTGCTGTCTTTTATTTTTCTTTTGTCAAGCACTAATCCAGTCAGCCTATATTTTGTACACCTGAGCAGCAATTAGCTTGTATATGATAAAAAAGCATCTTGGGGATACATGCCTCTTACCTGAGAAATGGCATTTTTAAAACTGTCACTTCAATTTTGAGGATCTTTGCTTTAAATCAAATATAGAGATTCCATCTGGAATTTTTCATTCTCTGTATTTCTTAAATTGGGTGACTTTCATCTTACTTGACTTACTTTCTACAATATCAATAAAAGTAGTGGAGAGAATAGGCACAATTAGAGGTATATCCCACCTGACTTCGCTATGATCTCTGATTTAGGATGAGATGCACTGTACTGTAGTCTTTCACATTATTTGGATTAGACTTATCCCCATATTGCTTCCTGTTACTTCTATTTTAGTGTCCAGAAACTGGAATAAGCACCATGTAGCTAGGACAGTGGAATTCTAGTGAGATAATTTGAATAAGTTCAGCTTCATGTCATTGGCCTGAGACAAATGCATCTGAAATAATAGAGATTCCAATTTCTAGGCACAGCTTCCGCACTGAAGGAAGAATAGTTTGGGATCATAGTGTTTACATTTGACATTAGATTTTTATGTTATCTTCTCTTTATCAAGGATTCCTATATTTAGACTGGGATTTTGAGAAATCTTTATTTTCAGAAACCTCTTTTTTTGTTTGTCATCATTTTCTACCTCCTTGTGATGTCACAGCTCTTAGTTTTTCAAGGTTTGCATTGACTCTGTATCTACAGCAACACTTTATAGCTCTCACAACATCAGAAAATAAATTCTGCCATCCTAAAAAATGGTATAACAATGAAGACAACCTCAGTTTACCTTATGTTACAGCTGAAGAAAGCAGTCAATTTGCCATTGTTAATCCAAATAGTAGACATCTCATGATACCCAGTAACTCTTATTAACTGCATTAAACTTTGTCTCAGATAACTAGGGTGAACAAGAAGCACAATGTCCCTATTAAGAGCAACTTTCCAAAGGCTAACTCTGAAGATGAAACAGGGTGGATTGAAAATACGAATGCTTTCATCTGTTGAAGTATGTTGTGATGCTACTATCTGGGAACTGTAGTCAGGGATCAGAGATCTTCTGTTCTCAGCTTTGTATAAAATCTGTAATGAAAAGTTGCTATCTGCTTCAAGCCCAACAGAAAAAAGAGAACAGAAAACTATTTAAACAACGACAAAAGGATGACAAGAGAAATAAAATAACAGTGGGATGATACTCATTAGTATACCTTTATTTTATACTTTTCTTAGTAAAATTCACAGCTTATTACTTCAGTATACAAATCTAGAGACATTGTCCTAAAATAAGGCTGTGATCTGAGTGTAATAACTGCTGTAACCTGATTAAAATACCTTTCTACAGGTAATCAAATGAACACCAAGTTAATGGTTTCTGTGGTAGTATTGTTTTCATAGGATAGCATTTAGAGTTTTGGCTAACACACTCATTCCGTACTAATCACCACTGGGATAAAAAGATTTAGTTGCTATCAATAAGCTTTATATGATTTTGCATTTCTACAGTATGTAGTCAAAAAGACATATTCATAATTTAAATAAACCAAAAAGCTGGGAAGCAGATTCTGGACCGATGTTATGAAATATCTTAGAGAATGTGAATCTGACTAAATTTCAAAAACCCATTGTCACCAGAATGCTTCCTACTTTAGCAAAACACTCACTAAAATGTAATTAAATCTGAAGTATGCAGCAAACTGTTTGGTTAATCAAAGTGAATGTAGAAAGGTAAACCTTGGTTTAACCTATAGAACCTGGATATCTTGATACCTCCATGAGATGTGTTCATATAAATGAAATGACAGCATAATTGCAAGTGCTTCAATTATGATAATTAGAAGGCATTCACGTTTCACTGATGCCACAATTATGCTGCTGTAGTTATTCCAGAACCGTAGATCAGTTACCACATCATCAATAGGCAGAATCTTAGATTGGGCTGAATTCACAATTTTTCATTTTACATAAACATTTTAGCAAAATTATGTTCTTACTATAATGCTCTAGAAGTTTTTATTTATTGCTACTTTTCCAAGCTTCACATTAAGTTTTGGAAGTAAACATAGAAAATGTTGGAGCCCCAGATGAAACTTGTGCCTCTTAGACCCAAATTCCTATTTTGACATGGTTCCAATGGGAATTTTCAACCTAAATTTAGAGAGTATAGCAAGAAATTTGTTGGGAACAATCTCCTCTGAATAATATAAGTGCTTTGAGTCTAATTTTACTTATTACTGCTGATTCCATGCAAATAGACTTTACCAATACCTTGAAGTCAGGAATTTCTCTGTTCTGTATGATAAACATGCTTGAAACTAAAATCATTTTGATGGCATTGGTATAGTAGCACCTGAACCTATTATTTATGCTAGAATGTAGAGATTATTAAATTAAGTAGTTCATTATCACAAAGTCTTGGTATTTTGCTTTCAGGGTTTGAGCTGCAACTAGAGACCCACCAAAATATTTAAGCGTTATCCCAGACATCTTTACCAAAGAGCTTTCTTGCTCTGTGCACCTAAAAATGACTCAGTACACTATGAGTAGATATAGTGGACTCACTCTGTTATCACTTATGCTACAGTAAGTTTTAATTTAGACATTTGTTTCTTTGTGTTGCAATTACAACAGGGTGGGAATAGAAATTTCTCCTTTGCTCACATGTCTCAGCATAGGACTAACCTCAACAATTTAATGGAGGAAAGCTGAGGCATCTAAGAAGAGAAGTAGAGTCTAAGAGAGAGAAATTATTATTGTTATTAGGTGAAAATGAAGCTATTTAGAAATTCCTAAAGGTGTTGACACACAGTCATGCATTCAAATGGAAGGCTGTCAAGCAAAAGAACAACCACAAGATTGGTCTGTATGTAAACAGCAATTACTTGAATAAAGGATTTTTGTAAAGCAATAACAGTCTGTCTTTCTCATAGTTCTTTTCTGGAAAAAGAAAATATAAACATTTTTGGGGAGGTATTTTTCTTATTGAGATTTGAGGCAAGCAAGTATATCTTCTAAATGGGATGCTACCTGCACAGTTTAAAAAGAGATTCTTTATCTGACAAGTCTCTTTAACATTGTCTTTTCCCTCTCACTACTAAAATGCATTTCATGGCTGTTGCTTCAGACCATGGGGAGTCTTCTCCAGGTATCTGCATCTTATTATGAGTGTTTGAAAACAGAGATAGATGGAAGACAACACTTCCAGTTCTGACATTATTTGCAGTAGTGAAATCCTAACAGGCAACCTTGGAAATCCATAGACTTTTAATAATTTCTAATATTTCCTGTAATTTTGTGTTGTTTCCCATAGAATTTTCCTTTTTTTCTTACTCTTTTCAGGAGAGACAGAAAGTAGACATTAATGCTACTCATGGGGTAATACAAGAATTTGTGGAATCTTCAGAATTCCTCTAAAAACCCCTCTAAATTAGAATTATTTAAACTTATATATGCAATAGGCATATGTGTATGTGCATATATATGCAATATATATATGTAGAATTTAGACTAAATTTTTATTCATATAAATATGTACATGCAGAAAGTTTATATTATCAATCTCAAAATCTAAAGAATCAACTTGTAGTACTCCCTGTGTGTCTGTGAACCTTCCCTGCAGCTCTAAACTCTCCACTCCAAAACGTGGATGTGCCTGAAAGACAAGAATTGCTATTTCTTAGTCCCTCAGAGTGATGTTTTTAGATCCTGGTGCTCAAGCTTGTGTGAGAAGTCTTGAAGCATGCCCTGACTTAGCACAGATGACCACAGGCTACTGGACAAGTGCTGACCACACTTGGAGAAATCAGTTGAGTACACATGGCAAAATTGGCTTAACTTTGTCTGAAATGTAAGACTTATGGCAAATTCTCTGCAGAATAATTTCCAGGTAGTATGAGTTTGTCAAAAATAAAGCAATATTCTGGGAATATATTATTAAACACAGTGTACATTAAGCACAGATACAGGCTGGGTGGAGAGTGGCTTGAGTGCAGCTCCGTAGAGAAAGACTTGGGTGTGTCAGTTGATGACAAACTCAACATGAGCCAGCAGTGTGCACTCGCAGCCAAGAAGGCCANCTCCTTCTGGGAATATATTATTAAACACAGTGTACATTTAGGGAGCAAACCAGGGATCTGCTTTGTTTGCCTTCATTATTGTACCCATAGTAGTATGCTTTTTCAAGATGGGACAAATCATGCTCTGAGCGTCCTTCTGCAGCTCTTTTGAACACAGAGAGAACCCATAGAATACTTCTAGGGAAAGTTTATTTACAATGGCTGAAGTTCAGTGTGTTGAATCCCACCCAGAGCATTCACATGCATAGCAACTGCTATGAAAATCTCTCTCTGATTGAATCTACCTGTTTGTGTATCACAACCATAATCAGTTCAGCTAGCAGCTAAGGAAGCAGCTCAGACTCCAGATCATTAACCTCCCAGCAGTACAGCCAGGAGAGGAGATGCTGCAGAGAGTGCTTACTGCAGAGCTTGCCTTTCTGCTCCACGTGGCCCCATGACTACTTCTCCCATCTGGAACTCACAACTAGCCAAGTGTGTCTCACTTCAGTAGTGACTAGTGATAAATAAAGATATGTGAAATTTTATTCTTATCCCCTGCGATCCGTTAGTTTCGCTAATTTTGCTGAGGCTCCGACCCATAGAATCAGCAGTTTGGGTACCCATCCATTTTGAGATCTGCAACACAACATGTCCCATTAGAGGAGCAACAGGCTGAAGCCAAGAAACTACTGGAGCATCTCCCTGTTTCCCATTTGACATGCTCTTTGCTTTGCCCATTGTTAATCAGCAGAAAACCTTGCTGTCTCAAAGAAGAAAAACCCATGTAAATAAAATAAATCCTCCAGCTCTCAGGACCAGTGGTCATCTTTTGTGGGTTTATTTGCTTATTTATTTATTACATACTGGCAGAGCATCTGCAGTAATTAAAAAATTTAGACTGAAGCAGTAATCACATTTTAATTGAATTAACATGTGTAATTTAGGAATAATTTAGGAGTAATTTTAATTACTTAAATAATTACTTCGGTGTCATATTTGAATCTCATTTTGAATACTATATTTCTCAAAAATTACTGAATTGATTAATATTGAATTGTAAGTATTCAAATAAAACACTTATTTAAGCACTTAGTGACTTAATGTGAACTTAGGAATAAGAGATATGAATGTCAGCTAAACAGCATTAGAATTTCAACTGTAATTGTTCCCACATTCACTATTTCAGTGAAATAGTTCCTGGAAATGAATATGAATTTGGGTGTTCAGGGAATGAAAGTTATTTAACTGCGTATTATTTCAGTGTTCACCCAGAAGAAGTTTGAGAGATGTATTTGGTAATAGTTTCTAAGCTGTTGCAAGGGAAGACATTCCAAATATTCATAGGTAGGAAAGATAAAAATTGCCATCACTTAATCTGGTTTTCTCTACAGCAAAAGGCAGGTAATGAAACTCACATTTTACACCCATTAACTGATCTTTCCTGTTGTAGAGAAGAAATAAACATAGGCAAACATAAAATACCAACATGAAAGAGTTAAATCCAAACTAAATAAGAACTATAACTTCCAAATCCGACATGTTTCTTACTCATGTTAATATGCTTAAGTTTTCTTGTTCAGCCTGGAGAAGAGAAGGCTCAGAGGGGACCTCATAGTAACTTATCAATACCTGAGGGGGTCCTACAGAAAGGCAGGGGAAGGAATTTTTAACATAATATCAGATGGGAGGACTAGAAACAATGGATATAAATTGGAGGGGGATAGATTTAGACTAGACATAAGAAAGAAATTCTTTACAGTGAGGGTGGTGAAGCACTGGAACAGGTTGCCCAGGGAGGTTGTGGATGCCCCCTCTCTGGAGGTGTTCAAGACTAGGCTGGACAGGGCACTGGGCAGCCTGGTCTAGTGGGAGGTGTCCCTGCCTATGGCAGGGGGGTTGGAACTCGATGATATTTAAGGTCCCTTCCAACCCAAACTATTCTATGATTCTATGATTCTTCATAGAAGCTGAGAAAATTGGATGTACAATAAAAGTGGCCTTAAGCAACTACCTAGGGGAAGAAACCAATTGCCCAATTTTAAATAAAAGTCAGACAAATTAATGTGGAAATCCTTTGGGGCACTTAATGGTCATACAAGGGTTGGGGTTAGTTGTTGGTAGCAAAGAAGATTTAGAGCACTTTCAAGCTTTGGAGGTTTTTTTATTTTATGCATAACATTTGTTTTATCTCTATTAAGCTTCAGATTTCCTGGCATTAATCAGCTTCCATTTAACTAGCAAGTAAGGGACAGAGCAGTATAACACAATCTAAGAAGTCAGAGGGCTCTCCAGTCCTCACCTAGCTGCATTTTTTTATACTTGAAAATATCAAGGGTTCATTTTGAGGCCAGATGAACGCAACACAAGAGTGAGCCAGGCTGTGCAGTTGGGAAGAACTGGTAACACCTCTCCATGTTTTCCAGCTCTGGTCACTGATGTAGAGTTTATCATTGTTCAAAATGAAAAGCTTTTGCAAAAAAAAAAAAAATAAAAAAAGGCTGGAGGTTCTTGGAGTGACATTTAGACCAGCTAAGCTGCATAAGGCAGCCTTATTTTATGTAGCTCTTTGTCAGGAATGTTTTTCCTATCCAGTCTGATCATCAGCAAATCTATGGGGAGTTGTACCAGATGATCTCCAGATCTTCCAACCCCTAACATTCTGTGATTCTATGATACTGATGTGGCTGGGAAAGGAGCAGATAGACAGAATCAAGCTGTGGAGTGACCTGGTGGCAACGGGCGCTGTGGGCAGTAGCTGTGAAATTCAATCCCAATAAACATCTGTCTAAATACTTGTGAGGAATTTGGTAATTTACGAACATCTGAGCATCTGTGGTACTGTGGGGAAAGTTGGAAGAATATGCAAAATAAGGAGACTAATTGGTTGCTATTGCTGCCTTAAAGGAATTTAGAGTTAATGGTATCACTGCTTCCAACCTCTTAGCTGCTACACTTCACTCCAGTGGAAAAGAAAAAAGAAAAAAAGAACCAACAAAAAAACACCCAATAACAAAAAAAAACCCCACAACTCCTGAAGCCTTGAAATTGCCTTTCTGGGTTTGATGATTCTGTTATCTTGGGAAATGTGTTGTGAGTCTAATCTTACATTTGTCAGTTCTTTTCATTCTAGTTTCGCTCTTCCCACCTTCTGATAATAACGCTGTTGTTATTCTGACTTTTCTACAACCCTGTCTTTCAGTGTAAAGGGAGTTTCTAGACAAATTCATGTCTTCCTACAGCCTAAATTCTCTGCCAACATCTTATATTTACAACCATCTGACAGGGAATTGCCTCATTTTCTGTGAGGCATGCATTGAATATGGAGCTCCTCGCTCCCTGATGAAAAAGAAAGCAAGCTCTTTCACTTCTGGATTGAACTGGGACACAGAAAATAGCCTTGTCCTGTCCCTGCTTCCAGGACATTTTTATGAGGTCTGGTAAATCTTGCAAATATATTGAATTTGTCTTTCTTTATTGAAAGAGGATGTACACACATTTATACACCAAATATTAAGCACTGAAACAAGCTGTGGGAAGTGGTTGAGGCACCATCCCTGGAGGAATTTCAGAGATGGGTAGGCATAGAGTTTAGAAATACATCTTAGATTAGTGGTGAATTTTGTTTGTGTAATGGTGACAGTCGGACTTGATCTGAAAGGTCTGTTCCAACCTCAGCAATTTAGATTGAGTGCATGTAATTGGAGAAATACACATGCCATTGTCTTTCTAGTTGAAAGTTGCCTCAAAAAAACCTTTAATACTACATGAGTTAGTGATTGTGAGGTGATCATGCAGTGTTTATATTCTGTTTGATTGCTCACAATGCCCCCATTCCTTGCATGATGAGGCTGTGGAAAAGGGGTATGACTGTGTATAGGTTCATGATCTTAGGGGAAGGAAATCTGCAACATATTAAAACCCAGACTCACCTTAACTAAAACCTGGGCCAAGACAGAGTTTTCTACTCTGTCTACCTCACTAAGGAGAAAAAAATAAACACTGGACATCTGTTTGGGTTTTTTTTCCTCTCTTGATTGCAAAAGTTTTGGGGATGAAGTTAAAAATAGCATTAAGAGCACCTATATGGATCTTATGTGGCTCCTTTTTGTGCAATTCCTAACTTTGAGGTACTCTCTTGTATGACCTCAGGGAGGTGAGTCATAAGAATCACATTTTTAGAGATATTTCAGGCATTTATCTAGGACTTCAAATCCCCTGGGCTTGCAAAAGTTTGTGTTTAGAGGTATGTAAGTAATTCATTCCAGTCTGGTTTATTACCTTTCTCTTTCTGAGTACAATTAGTTGGAGACATAAATATTTAAGATTATCTATATAGAGAGATAGATGCTCTCTATAAATTACTTATGTAGAATGATTCCACCATCTAAAAGGAGGCTGGAGTGGATTTCAGACCCATGAATCAAAAGACTATGTCAGCAAATCTCCCCTGAATTTCTGTTCAAGCAGAAGGAAGCCACATTACGAAACAATTAAGCCACTCAGCTGTGAACAGGAGTCCAGTTTCTCATCTATCTGCTTAGGATAATTTATAGGTTTTGCTTGGAATTCATTTTGCAGAAGTAATCATTAGATCAGAGATTAGAAATGCTTCATGCCCTTTTGTAGAGTAGATGCATGACCTCCAGGCTAGCCAATAAGGCCAGCTTTGTCCAGCATATACCCTCAGAAGAGGCTTGACAGAATAAAGAAATTCTTTACAGTGAGGGTGGTGAAATACTGGAACAGTTTGCCCAGAGAAGTTGTGGACGCCTCCTCTCTGGAGGTGTTTAAGGCCAAGCTGGACAAGGCACTGAGCAGCCTGATCTAGTGAGAGGTGTCCCTGCCTATGGCAGGGGGGTTGGAACTCAATAATCTTTAAGGTCCCTTCCAACCTGAACTACTCTATGATTCTATGATTCTAAGAGGATATGATCCTCTGGACAAAAAAGGGTAGAGATAGCCCATGCACAGTCCTCAGTCATCCCTCTCCACTTCAACATGGTTCAATTCTCCCTCTCAGGCTACAGAGCCCTGCATATCAAACTCTGGAACAGACTGCCTGGGAAAAGTGATGGAATCACCATTCCTTTAAAAGGGGGACACAGTTCAGTTGTGGTTTGCAGTGCCAGATCGGACTCAATATTTTTAAAAGTTCCTTTCAACTGAGACAATTCTGTGATTCTATGATTCTGTGTAAATAACAATACACATATATCTAAATACTCATGTGGAATGTGCCCATATATAAACATCTGAGCACCTGCAGTGCTGTAGACAAGTTTGTAAAATGCATAGAAGAAGGTGACAAATGACTTGCTATTACTGCATTATGGAAGTATGGGGTTATTGGCATCCCTGATTCCAGCATTTGAGCTGTTATAGTTCACCTGGGATTCAAAGATAAAACTGAAAAAAATAATCCTTGAAATCACCTTTGTAGGTTTGATGTGCTATGACATGTATAAGAAGATTCACTTTGTAGGTGGCACCTAGAACAATTGCTCTGTGAGGGGCATATGTACTCTTTGGTACTCAAACACCTACACTGAACATCAAAAGTGGGAATCCTGACTTCACCCCAGTGCTTCCCTCTTCTTTGCAGATCATATGCAGCAAAGACAGATGAACTGTACCTACTACATTTCAATAAAGTTGTTTCCCAGTTATTTTTTTAAATTTTGCTGTGGTTTTTTTTTCAGTGGTTGTTTTTTTGGGTTTTTGTAAGTAAAATTACTACTAATACCACACTGGTAACAAAAATGATATGCAATCAAGCATACGATGGTTTAAAAAATAGATTTATGCTAAAATCACATATTTTAAAATAAGCAGTTCATTGCTCTAATCAGTTTTCCTTTCATCTTTTACACCCCTTGCCATTAAAATAAGGGGGATTATTAAAGTGCACAAGCTTAGTCATTAACAGATTGCTGAGATCCTGCTGTGACTGACATCTGTCTTTTTTATATTAGCAGCTTAATCTGCTGGTATGGCGAATCAAAACAAAAAGCAGGTTGATTATTTGGTGAGTGTTAGCTCTAACAGATAATTTAACTTGCTGTTTAATCAGAATACTGATATTCTTCTAGAGTTCACCTGATACAGGCAAACAATTCTGAAGTCTTTCAAATTCTTGTGCCATAATATTTAAAGTAAGGATGTGAGGCAAAAAACTCCTTGTAAAGAGCCTTGTCTCGATGTTTTTCCTACTTGATAACTGTGGTTCATTGTGAATGTATCTACATAAACCACCTTGGAAGTGGATGTGAAGTTCAGTTTTGTTTAGTAAGTTTTCCAATTGCTCTTATTGCTGGAAAAAAGGAAAAAAAAAAAAAAAAGGCATTTAATTGAAGCTTAGTTTCCCTTCAGAGTGATTCCTTGCAGCTACCTTATTGTGCTTGTATTTTCAGTTCCAACCAAAGTGACCTTACATTCTGTAAACAAGGCCTTTGAAGCAGGATTCTCATGCTATTTCACTGCCAGCTGCATTGCTTTTTATCTTCTTTCTGCTACAGAGCTTTTTCAAAGGGAACAACAATAGGATTTTTGTAATTAACAGTACACCTTGACCTGTATTTCTCGGTTAGAATATTTAAATTAACAGAACTTGAGCCCTGAGTGATTCTTAAATCAGAATATACATAACCCTCTTAAAACTTGCCTTTAAAAAAGCAAATGAAACTTAATTTAGAAGCAGCAGTAAAAGCTCTTTCCATTCATGTTTCATCTAACATCTGCAAATGCCTAGGAAACACTGGTTGATTAAGCTTTAGAAAAATGTCAGTTTTCTGCTGCACTGATATAAATGGAGGGGATGAGCACACAGGCTGAACAGAGCAGTGTACACAGTTACCATTTTTCAATTAAATAATTCAAATTGATTTATATGCTGACATATATAACCTAGGCCATCCCAAAATGCACTGTCTAAAACCTGAAAAAAAGATGTTCTCAGGCAATGGGCTTTCCTTCACATTTGAAGAAAAAAAGATGGAAAATTGTCATGAACATGCTGGTTAATACAGAATAAAAGATCCTAATCAGGAAAAAGAATTTTAAAATAGAATATTTGATTTCTGAAGAACTGAAGTCACTAAGGTTCCAAGAATACTACTGTTCCATCTGCAGCTAGTGCTAAAAACAGGTCAATAAGTGAATCAGGAGATTTTCATAAATCCTTCTGGTGAAAATGGACTGAGAAACAATTGTCAAATATAGCACAGTCATTTGAGATTTTTTAAAATCTAATTTTTTTTTTCCTACCAAGTTTTTATCAAAGTAGCAAACAGATCCCTGTATTCTGATTAAGCATCAGCCTGTGTCCATTGAAATAAAAATATCAAAGGAAATTAAGTGAAGTTAACAGACATTAGTGGGTATTTATTATACAACAGTAAAACTAATAGCAATCTAAAATTAAATTAACTAATGCTTGAACCATACATGCTTCAACCCCAGGATCCTTGGATTCAGGTGTTTTTAAATAGTTCTACTGAATAAAGTGTCACAGTGTGAAATATAAAGTGGTGTGTCTCTCCAAACTAAATCCATGGAGGTAACTGAGTATCTTATGGCTAATTTGTCATATTAATGAAATATTCCTTTTAAGAAATCTATGTACAGCCTATTCTGCTGTTGAATAATATATACAGATCAACTGCTATAGAGTTCTGTCATTACCATGGCAAAGGAAAGGTAGTATATAATATTTTTGACCATATATTGCATTTTGGTGCTAGGAGCACTTTACTGTATGACTGATTTTTCCCTCCTAACTACAGTTATGTGATGGTAATCAGGTATTTCCTGTTAAGGAAAAAACCCACGTTTTTCCTCTCCTTTAGGTTTAGATCTCTGGGCTGTATGTACCACTCCAAGTCTCAGGTTCAGCCTAACAGTACTTAGAGTCTTAGGGTAGTGACAAAGAAAGGAAAACAAAATCACAAACTAGGAGGGATGTGTGGAAACCATTCTATGAAACACCTTCCAAAACCAATTAGATCAGGTCCTCTTTCAAATCTGGATCTTGTTGTGGGATTTGATTGTGTTGACCAGAGACTTGTCCAGTCAAGTTCTGAGTATCTCCAAGAATGGAGATTGCGAGTGCTTTTCAATCAATGGTAAAAGAGAGAAACTTCCAGGAGCGATACATCTTCCTGAAAATCTGAATCCCACTTTAGAACTGTTCTTCCAGCCACTAAAGTGGATTAGAAGTCCTTAAAAAGGTGAGGCCTTAGTGTGAGAATCCACCTTCTGCATAAGTCAAGGTTTCAACAACAGTAGGAGGCAAAGTTTAGGAAACTCATGTCATCTGAGACTGTTTATTGTTCCAACATCATTCTGTAATGTTGCATGAGAAACAGATTGCTTTACATCAGGTGTGCTTGGAATGTTTATTTCAAGAAAAGTTACAGACTTAGAAAAAGTAACTTACACTTTTCTCCAAACTCTATTAGATAAGATTGCAGTAGATTCCTTTTATAACATGCAGAATATCTCCAGTGATCATATAATATGAAATAAAAGAGATTCATATTGAATTAATAAACACATATTTCCCTACTCTACCCTGAAAGGCTCAGGGGAAATCTCAAGGAATTTTCTTTTTCTTGCTCTTGAGATTTTTTTCATGATAAAATGCCATTGTGTCTCTTACCAAAACAAGGTCTTGACAATGAGTGGAGAGGTTTCCCATCAGTTCAGCAGAGGGCTCCAGAATACACACAGACTAGGGAGCTTGTGTCTTTATCACCTCCACAGTGCAATGGAGTAGTTAAATTCCCTGCTGCAAGCTAATTACACTTCTTGAATGCACAGAAGCTTCCCTTCCATAATTAATTATGAGGAAGAAAAGAAAATTTCCTTTTGTTATTTTTAATGAATTAATCCTTTATGAAAATAAGTTCTGTGGCACAGTAACAAAAGGACATTTGTTCACTGTCCTCATCACCACACATATTCTAGTACCTAAATAGCCTCATGAGGAGAGTCACTTTGTCTCTTCTGTCCAAGAACATACTTTATTGCAGACATGTCACAGGACTATTAACACCCTCAATTGCTGTACAGGTAGATAAGACTGTCTAGATCATTATAACAAAAAAATGCAGAGGAGAGAGTCCACTGTTTTGATAGCAATTCTCACTCTAAAATCAAAGGAACAGTTCTATTAAATAGATTTTTCTTCAGACATAAAAAGCCCACATTGCCCTACTTAATCTAGTCATTTGAAACATGGCTTAGATAAATCTATTTGACTAAATGGGGAAAGTCGATCTCCATTTGATTGCTCATCCAAGGTGTAGTCACAAGATTGAGTAACTCAAGACTGTGCTTTATAAGATTAATAGGTACCATGTCAAATGTATATTTAACTGAGTAGCACTAAAGGGCTTGAATAAAGCTGGACTGACATTTTGATAAAACTGGCATAAGATGAAATTCTCTAACACTGTGTGCAGTAGGTGCATTTCTTTAACTCTCAATGCAAGTAGAATAGATGAGCTTAGTAGATTAATGCTTACATTACCAGCTTTGGTGTGTTTTAAAGAAGATAAAATCATAGAATTATAGTCCAGTAGTAGAGTTGTGGTTGGAGGGACTTTTAAATGTCACCCTTGTTACAGTCTCTCACTGTTGCCAGGGTCACCTCTCAAAGCCACAACCTTGGACACTTCCATCCACAATTTCTCTGGGCAGCATGTGTCACTGTCTCACTACCCTCAGAGTAAAGATTTCTTCCTAATATGTAATCTAACCCTACCTCTTTTTGGTTTCAAACTATTACCCTGTATCTATAATGAGTTTACTTTAAGCATGAGTTTTATGCTGCCTACAGAAACCAATGGGCCAAATGGACTTAGAGAGCAGCAGGAGCACTAAGCTGCTCTTGTATCACCCTTCGTGGCAATGAGTATCACATCAGCACTGATAATGAGGGAATTTAGAAGGTTAATCACCCAGTTTCTTCAGCAAATTCACATCTGTTACAACAACAGATACAGCAGGCATTAAAAACCATTTGTATTCACAAAGCTGATTTTTATGAAAATATGTTAGTTCATGCAGCATTTCTCCTGCCCCATGACATTTTCTATGGCATTCTAATTCATCTTGAGATGTTTGTAAAGTTTATTGCATTTTCACTTCCTTAAACTTACCTTTTAAAGAAAAGGTGCTATGAATTAATTTAACTCAACAAAAAATTGCAAGACATGTTGATTAAAAGTATAGAGCTCATGCCACCAGGGGTCTTATTCTATTTCAAACCATTTATAACAAGAAGTTTACACAATTTGTCTACATCACTTCCACAGTTTCAAAAGCTGTCCTTTACCTTTTGCAATGAACAGTTCAATATTTTTCATACACACAGAGAATTTCATTCCCCTTTCACATGTACAAAATGAAAACATTGAAGTTTTAACACTGGCAAACTTCTCTGTGACAGAAGCTTTCCTAAACACCTTTAAATATCTACAGGCAAGCAGCTGTCCAGAATCATTACTCACTAGGAAGAAATAACATAATCTATTCCACCAATTAAATACTTATTGTAAAACTAGATAGAATCATACAGAATCATCAGATTAACTGGGTTGGAGAGGATCTTTCAGATCACTGAGTTCAACCATCAGCCTAACTGACAAGAGCCATGACTAACTATATCTCAAAGCACAATGTCTACCTATCTCTTTAATACTTCCAGTGATGATGAAATTTCTCCTGGTGTCATCTTTCTACACACATTCTACAGGAAGCCAAGATTATAACTTATTTTAGGTCACCTCAATATTGGGAAAAAAAAATGCTGCCGATTCCACAAATGACAACCAAAAATGTTACCATCTCTCTGTAGAATCCTTGCAAACACCTGGCAGGACAATGAGGCTTTTTGTGCAGAATGGAGAATGTAGAATACAGTTAGATTCTTGTACTTTGGTTTGCTTACAGGCTTTTTTGCAAATAATTCCAAGAGCTAATCTAGAGCAGGTGTCTCTCTTTGCAGAGTTGGCTTTGTTCTACTTTGCTTACTTGAAGTCCAAAGCTTCCTCTTTGAGCTGTAGGTTGTCAAGATTTGTTTATAGCTGTCTTTTGACCTCCCTTTTTACAGATCAGTTTTGAGTGCTTAATTCAACATCATCCTCATGTCAATTTTGTCTACACAAAGTTCCAATGAAAACTATTCAAACTTCTCTTAAGAGCAGATCTTAAGTAATAATATTAAATAGCTGAAAAAAACTGTGTCAGTAATATAAAATACTCAGTGTACTTCACAGTAGAGAAA
Organism: Turnix velox; assembly: GCA_013400935.1. Taxonomy (NCBI): domain Eukaryota; kingdom Metazoa; phylum Chordata; class Aves; order Charadriiformes; family Turnicidae; genus Turnix; species Turnix velox. Next base: position 61,741 of record VZTY01018613.1, read on the forward strand.
AAATTAAAAATTGAGGGGAACCTCACACCCCTTCCATATCTAACTTGCAACGTTTATATTAGGGTAATATTTGTACAGCTCAGGGAATCTGACATATACAAAATAACTTTGTAGATCTAGGTCGGAATGACCAACACAAAGATAAACATACACACAAAGAAAACTCCAGAAAAATTAGCACTGACTGACTTCCTCAGTCCCAGCTCAAAACCTTGCTCTCAGGACCATCTTTTTGAAATACACAGTGCCTGTGAGTAAAGTACAGATCTAACATCTTGACAGGCTGGTGAAATATATGTCAGTCAGTAACATGTCACATTTTCTCTATTGACTTTTTCCTACTAAATACATCACTATTGACAGCTGCATTGCCTTTTACACAACGCTGCACTTCATCTACATTGATCAAGCAAATCTAGAGTGAATGAATGTAAAGTGCTATAGATAATTCATTCAATAGCTCCATGTGTCAAGACTCATTGTGAGTAGGTGTGCTTTCAGAAGAACTCAGGAATTTTTCTCATCTCTTAAATTCATTATCCAGCCTGGGAATATGCAACTTAAGGAAAGGAATATCCTGGTACAGGTGAAAGCATTTCATAACCAAAAAATGTGTATATATTTGAGATATATAAATCAATTACTCTGCTGGTTGCATCTACTGAAATTAGAAGCATTCAATGGGTTTGTCTCTGTTCTTGTGAGGAAGGACATGAGTTACAAATAAAATCTTCAGTAGTGGTGCTCAGACCAGATATAAGTAAGAAATTTTTTGCAATGAGAGTAGTGAGATGCAGGCACAGGTCACCCAGAGCAGTGGTGGAAATATTCAGAATGATGTTGGACAGGGCTCTGAGCAACCCTACCTAGTTGAATGATGTCCCTGATCAACATAAGAATGTTGAGCTAGATGACCTTTAAAGGTTTCTTCCAAACCATTCTATGATTCTAATCTTTCATATTCAGAAGGACAGTATAATTCCATTTAGTTTCTTTGCTGTCTGTGCTTTACATTCAGCCATTTTAGTTGTTCTATTTTTTCAGCACTGAGCCTTTTTCAACATCATTTGCTCTTAATCATCCTATTTTACATGCTCATTTTACTAACTCAACAGCAATCAGTTATTGTGATCTAAATATCTCAAGCCTTACACAAAAGTCCATCATCAACAGCTTTATTTTATTTTATTATCTGTGTTCTAAGGGTTATGTATATTAGCACAGTGTAAAAAGTACAGCTAAAGCATTTTTCTCCAGAGATGTGCTGATTTTCCTCAAATTAATGAAGAGTTGAATGACCAGTAAGTGTAAGTTTGACTTCTGTTTGTCTGTTCAGAGTGGAGATTAAGCACAAACAAGCATTATTTATGAAGACACTTTAAAGATGGGCAAACAGCATCATTCTCTTAATGCACTGCAGTTTTGGGTCAACACACTGTTTATTTGTGTCTGGTAAGCAACAGTCTTTCAAGATGCTAATTGCTAAGACCCAAGTTCATATGAGATGCTGAAAATTCATGTTTCATTAGCTTCAGGTCTTCTGTCCATGTACTTCTTAAGCAGAGGTCTTTCACATCATTGTGGGTGCATAAAAATGCTCTGAATTAATGAATTCATGTCAACTATCATTAACTTCTGAGTTACTTTGGAAATAATAGTTAAAAAAATAAAACAAAATAAAACAAAAATCTCTGATGACTCTCTGGGGGAAAAGTTGAAAGGGAAATAGAGAAGAGTTTGGGCTAAAAGCTGTGCTCTTTGTATCTGACGTTAAGAACCAAGATGAAATGCATAGGCAAGAGATTAAAGGAATAACAAAAGAAGCAGAAGAGATCAACATCTGAATCTGGATTGAAACAAATATCATGTAAGAAAGAAATTAATTTTAAAATAATTTAATTACTTCAATGGGATTGGGATGAGGGAATTACTGGTGGATAAGTATCAGGAAGAAATTTGTATGGATGTTATTTTGTCACTCATCAAACATCTGGGAAACACAACAAAATTTGTGCATATTCTTCAGAACTATAATTGAAAAGCTTTAGTCCTTCCATAAATGCTCCTCTTAAAACATTGTCTTAGATAATCACAGTGGTTTAAATACTGCCCCAGAGCAGTATTTAATGGAAAATGCTGCTACACTTTGAATTAGTCTTGCTGTCAAAGAGTTTGGTAGGTAGTGTGGGCAAAATAGTTCTCTCTTTGAAGTCAATAGGATCTTTATTTCACCATCTACTTGAGTGGGAACAAGATCAGGCACAATTATCAATATTTTCAGTTGCAGTCTCTAATTTAAACCAAACATGGGCAGCCCAGTTTGGCTGCACAGCTTGAAATGCCTTGAGCTTAATTTTCATAATCAAAGCATATTCACAGCCTTCCTCAGCAAAGCAAAGATGGCCTCTCTCTAGCTGGGTGGTCATTTCCTTTAAAATATTAAAGCTGGAAGTTCTTCTGAACATGTTTCTGGCTAAATGAAACTTGGGAAAAGCATCCTTGTAGCTTATAGCTAAAAGGAATTTACTGTTAGCTTGCAGAAGAAAACCCTTGTTCTTGAGTTCTTAGGATCAGAGGTCTTCTCTTTCCATTTCTATATTCCCAAGGAAAATAATGCATGTGTTTATTGCTTTGTCAGTATAAGATTTATAATGCCTTTAACTATTAATTTCCTTGCTATAAAGTGCATAGGTTTTGTAAATGATGTGAGAGTGACAACACTGTAGTTTCCCTGGCAACCTTAACTGGTGTTCAAAACAATGCTTTTCGTGTTTGGAATAAGCATTGATTTGTACAATCTGGCAGGGGGGAAAGAAATAAGAAAAAAAGAAGTAAAGAAAGAGGGTAAAAAACCTCTTGAGGGAAACAATTGGCAGCTGCAAAGATTGTAAATCAACCTTCTGCCACTTAGTCATCTGTGTGATGTGAACTTTGAGAAGCTCAAACTTCAAGAAAAATGCATCTAAAACTGTCAGGTTTTTTCTTTGTTTGTTTAAAGTCCACCAAAACTAGCCTTTTAACTTAGTTTCAATGCTGAACTTGATTTGGCTCTTTCTTTTCTAAACTTGGCTCACTCTAAATTTTGAAATCTGACTCATGTTTTGACGTTAACGAGATCCATCTCTAGGCAACCTTTTTCTGAGCTTATTATTTTTTTTTTCATTCTTAAAATTAAACACATTTAATATCTCAGCATGTCAAAGGTGGAAGGTTTGGTAAAGTGGGAGCAGGATCAGGCCCAAACATAGTACCTTAATTTTAAAAACATTTTCTATGAATTAACAGAAAAGTGGGAGTTTGTGTTAACAACTGTAAGATCCTGTCTTCAGGGTAAGATGATGCAATGTTTCTTTTGATGGAGTAAGGTGCCTGTGAAAGTTCATTTCTTTAACCAATTTTTTGACATACGTCCAAGACAAAATTTCAATAATTGGAATGAGAATATTTATTATGTATCTGGTATTTTTGTTCAACTCCATGGTTTTTTTTTCTCCCTCCTTATAGATTTATAGAATTCTCAGCTACCAATTATGTAACCTAGAAAAAGTACATGACAGAAATAATATAATTCCAGCAGCATGGAGGAGTCATGCATGTTTAAATCATTTAGTTATCTCTTGTTAGGGATTGGAAGAGACATGGGAAAACTGCAGATGCCATTATTTACCTGATCAGGGCTTGGATTGAGTGGTGATGAGCAGAAAATAGAATCAGAGCTGAATGGAGGATTTTAACTTGAAGCAAACTTGGAAATATGAGCTGAAGGTGTATGGGATGACACTCATAGGAGCTCTGAGGTTGAGATACGTATGCCGACACTATAAAGGACTAGCAAAAGGAAAGAATTAAACATTGCACCCTGTGCCTTACTCTATCACATCAAGGTCATTGTTTGAACTGGGCTACAAAATTTTGGTAATGAAGGTGGTATCACCTCTTGCTGATATCAAAGGTAGAATTCTTCTGCCATATTAGACTGGCATAGTTGGACACCCTTGAGGTGGAAGAGAGACAGAAGAGTTTGATCTGCAGCAAGGCTTACGTAGAGGTGATGGGCTGTTTTTTTTCTGAAGCTAAGAGAGTTTTACTAAAGTACACAATTTTTTAAGTCTCTCATACTTGGAATGATATCCTATGTATCAACTGTGTAAAAAAAATGTAGCTCCATGTCCTTGTAAAGGTTTTTTGGGACGTCATTTATATTTGCTGTCATAGTTTTTTGGCAGTGTTTGATGTATAGCTTCATGCATGATGTTGCACTGCTAGTTACTGGAAGGAACTTCTCTGACATTTGACTCAGGACTTTAGGAACCAAACAGTCGTATCAAACAGAGGGCAAATACTAATGACCAAGGGACACAGAAGCTTCATTTGGGATGTCTTCTTCAGGAGAAGTAATGAATGGTATCCGAAAATAATGTGTGTTCACATGAACTCACCACAGTCAGAAAAAAAAAAAAAGAAGAAAATTTCCTCATTTAAGAACATCACTGTTCTATTCCTTATGAGAGTCCACTCATTCTGTCACGTTAATCTCTCCTTGCTTTCCTCCAGTTAACTTCCTAAATGACAGATCTTTATTTATATAGATCCTGCTCCTACAAACTATTCCTATCAGGTATATACTTCCATCAGATGTACCCACAGTTCCCTACAGAATTCCACTGAAAATATTAATCTACTGTCTTTGCATTACAGAATTATAGAATGTATGGGGTGGGAAGGGACCTTTTGAGATCATCTTTGGATATCATCCAAACCTCCTGCTAAAGCAGGTTTCCCCAGAGCAGGCTGGGCAGGAATGCAATCAGGCTGGTTTTGAAAGTCTCGACATCGCTGAGCAGCATGTGCTCTGGCACCCTCAAAGTAAAGAAGTCACCATTCACACACAGAATGCAGGTACATATGGAGTATTTTCAGAGATTGACCATCATATATCCTAAGCATCTTCTGAATTATTGTGAAAATATAAGTAGATCACAAAGTCATTGGTATTTCATCTCCATTCACCTTTAGGCACACACTGTCATACTAAGTTGTATAAACCCAGGTCTTATAAAAACTTTCTGAAGCTCTTGCTGCTCCATATCTTTTTAAAATTTTAAATGTACTTCTAGTGAACTAAAATGAAAACGAGAAATGTTCTTACAAAACTTGTAAGGCTACCTAACTCATTACATTCTTATGTATTTAGTTCTTATTATGTTTGTTCTGAAAAAGATCAAATATAGAAATATATGTGTGTTCTGCACATTTATTCTCACAAGTGTGGTGTTTTCCTGCCAGCAATCTACCAGAAAACAGAACTGAAAGCTCAACCATAAAGCCAGCATCTCTTATTTCTGTGGGAGATTCATGTTCATTTGATGGAGAAAAGAAAACAACAACAAAAAGGGACTAAGACAATTAAGAAAATTATAGAGATTACTGCCTATGTGCTTAGAAACAGAGAAGCAATATATCTGTGCTTTTCAAGGCATTTCAGCACTTTCAAGTCAGTGTTGCATTCTCTAATTACATGTAATAAACAGGTAGTGGAATGGCCCAGCATGGGGCTTGGGAGCTTGAGTCCTTGTACAGCACAGAAATGCTCATAAAGAGACTTTTTAGCAGTAGAGGAGACAATTAAGAACAGCATCAGTGATGTTGCAGTTTTAGCTTATGATCAGCAACAGTTGCTTGGAAGGGAGGAGTTAAATCACTAGAGAGCTACAGTGGTTCTGACATGTTAAACAGGAATTGTTCTGCTCTATTCCTTTGTCTTGTAAGTAAAAGAAAAATACTGTATAAGCTCATAACATCTGAATCTGAAGCTCTTTCCACTACTGTTACTGGTATAAAATGTTACTCCCCCTATGAGTGGAAAGGTCTGATTTTATGGCTTCTATTTAATAAAAAAGCAAAAACTACTGAAAGAAGTTAAATAAGCCACGATAAAACAAGAACAGTTTCTGGAAAATGTTTGAAGCTTTCTGTTAAGCTACGAAAGATAAAATTCTGGCAACCTTAGAAGCCACAGTCTTATTTCAGGGTGAGAACTTGAATTTCTTTGAGAGAAAGAATACCATGAAGAGCATTCAGCATTTTATCCACACAGGAGCTTTGTCAACCAACAGGAGCTCTTCTTAGTTATGAGAGTAAAGCCATTGATGATTCCTACTTCTTCCTGAGGTACAGCTTTCTGAGAAAGACTATTATCAGTTTCTAAGTAAGGAAGTAATTGCATTCCTGAATGTGATCAAGTGTTGTCTTTAAATGAGATGCTTAAACATTATCATATTTTGTGATTAAAATCTCTCATCTTTTCTATTTGTTTTGTATTTGTTTGTCTTCTTAGGGATAGGATTATAATTATACTTGGAAAAACAACTAATTTAATTCAGGTAATTCCAAAGCCTACCTTGTATCTTCTTTGGTTAGGATTTTAAGAACACTTGAAAAAGAATTCTGTTCAAATACCATTGTCAACCATTCAGTTTCCTTCTCTCTGTATTACTAGGAACAATAATACCAAAATAGATTTGACATTTCTTATCAATTCATCTATTCTTTTTCTCATGCATTCATGAAGTTCCTATTTATATTTATTGGTTATTTTTCAAAAGATTTGCAGTAATAAATACCATTTTTCCTAGGTCTCTTATCCTACTAATTCTCGGTGCCCTTTCAAATCTAGAATTGATCCATTGAAGTCATTGGCAGAACTATGATTGCTTCAAAGATAATGAATTCTATACAGAGTAGTGAGAGGAAAACTTTTACCATCTTTTGGAACTGGGGTGAAACTCATAAAATAAACCACATAAAAACCCCAGGAACAAAAACCCACTAACAAAAAAGCTATGTGATCCAGTTTTCTATGATAATCTCAGAGATAAAATTTCATTTGGTTGCCCAGGAAGTCCTTTTCTCTCCAATGCAGATAGACTTGGACAATGTAGTGATGTGCTCCTGTGTAACGGAGTGAATACCCTGTCTGAGATAAACTGTCTCCTACTATGCTGTGCTGATGTGGCCAAAATGCAATACATCCCATCAATTCAGAATATTCTATGATTTTAGCAACCAGTTAATGATACTAGGGTTAGAGGAGCACTTGCAGAAATGCTTGTGGAAGGACTTGTCTTAATTGCATGTGTGGAGTCTTCAGCTTTGTCTATTAGAATTGAAAAGATCAGCAGTTCAAATTTTATTTCTTACCACACGTTTAGAACCACAGTACATACAATAAATGGGTTTCTACTTTGAGAATCTTATTTTTAAAATATGAAGGAAGTTTGTACATAAAATTTAAACATAGGATCATGCCAGATTGTAGGGGCTAGAAGTGAGAAGAATGTAAACCTGACCATCTTGAGGCTTCCTGGGGTGTTTTATAAATTGTTGTTTTGCAAGTGCGTGAACTCTTTCTAGAAACCAGAATTCCTTCCATTAGGACCATGATAGAGAAAGGTTGTGGTGAGTTGAACTTGTCTGACTGATAAATGCTCACCAAGCTGCTCTCTCACTCCCTCTTCTCAGATGTAAAAGGGGGAGAAATAAAACTAAAACGTTTGTGGGTCAAGATGAGGGTTGGAGGTTGCTCACTACATTCAAGGTGTGATGTGATATTGTTAGACAAGACTTTATTTGAAATGTGAAAAATTTTCTCTTACATGCACTACAAAAACCCCTCTAAGTTTGTACAGCTACAATAGAGGTTTTCCTCAGCTAAAAGGTGTTGACCTGATGAAACTTGGCTTCCCTAGAACACTGTGCCAATACAGCATGATCTCTGACTGAAGGTTTCCTCCTGGGTAACTCATAAAAACATTCTGAAAAGCAGATTATCTGGTATCATAAGAAATTAACTTAACAAGTACCTTTTCTTTTAATGATGTCCTAGTGACTACACAAATTCCTATTTCATAAACTTATGGGAACTTGGTAACACTGGAAGATGTAATGATATGTGAAATTTATCTCAGAATGACCAATGAGTTTTGTTTTTAAGAAAATGCCTAACATATACTCTACTCCTGCCACAAATACACAATCACAGAAGCTTTTTTTTCTGTAGTAATCCAGATTAAAAACATAGTGGTAGAAAAAAAGTGAAAGTAGCAATCATATGCAATGAGTAGAAAGGCAAAGAACTTGGTAGCAATAAGTAGAAATCAACGGTTAGGAAATGCAGGTAATTGCAATTGTAATCAAGAGCCAAGAATTCCTTCAGAATTTGAATTAAATAGTGAATTATGAATTTATATTCTAAGCAAATTAAATTGAATTGATGCTTGATGTTATAAAATACCAGACCCACCTCTAGCACAGCTACAGATCATGAGATTTAAAATTCTAATGGCTCTACAGTGTATTTGTGCTATTCTCTGGTCCCATTATTATCCATGTGATGAGAACAAATTCATATTGTTCCACTCCTCTTAGCATTGCAATTTTCATTAGAATTAGGTGCTACAATTTAACTCCTATGTATTACCTAAGTTGATTTTTGCACCCTCCTACCTCTTCAGCCTCTCTGACTTGAGAGAGAGGTGTAAATGAAGAGAAGGAAATTAAAACTTTTGGTTCACAGACTAACACAAAGTTTAAAACAGTGCAGACTGGACTTGTGTAATAGAGACTCCATCAAATATTTTAATGCCATATGTGACTTGTGAAAAAAGATCATCAGAGCATTTTCTCATTCCATTACAAAATCCTATGCTTTGACAGGAGACAATGACTTGGACTCAGTATGTCATGCAAGATACAGTCTTGCAACTGAGTTTCATGGCTCAAAGCCAGCAGAGGATTGGGGAGTGAAATTTGATAAAAATAAAATAAATCTTATAAGTTTGGATAAGTTTGGCAAATGCAAAGCAGCTTTTAGAGGATGAGTATCTAAAATGTAAGTTATTTACATAATTTCAACTGATGTGCAATTTTAATTGTGATTTTAACAAATAGACTTCGCTATCAACACATTGGAATCTCTAGTTGAAATAGGAAGGAGTTTTGAATCAATGAAAAAGTAAGTTCCAAATGATTCTTCAAAGAAAACATTTCTGATACTATTGAAATATCTGGAGTTGACTAAGATTCTCATGAAAGCTAGCTGAAATCTCAAAGTGCTTTGAATCTTCCATAACTGATCTTTCTCATTTTTGCCAAGAAGGAAAATTGGGAAGTTTTATACATTTTCCCTCTGATACCTTCAAATGTATAAATTGGCAGCTTGTCTCACTGTTTCGTCCAATTTTGCTAGCCAAAAGTTCTGATGAACATCTACCTTGTTCTTATCTCTAGGTCACAGGTAAATTAGGTGGAACCAAGCTGATGACTGAAAAATACACATAACAATCCTTCTCCAGTCCTATTCACATCTTTTAATATAAGATATTATAGTTTATCTTTATCCATTTACTTGTCTACTATCATAGTAATGCTCATCATCTCCTCCATGAGCAGTAATTTCCTGTGGACGACTGTATCACATTTTTGAGGTTTCATTTTTGGTTTTTTTTTTTAAAGATATATTTCCTAAACCTGTTGCATCACTTATCTGAGATGACAGTACTTAAAAACATACAGGTATTTAGATTAGGCTGATGTCTTTGATAAAAACATGTGTGTAATTTATTCACCTCCTTTGTCTCTTTGTCCTTAATGTTCTTTCTTTCAAGAACTGTTATAATACTTTACAAAGCATTTAAGTCAAGCTCAGAGTCCTGTAATTGCAGCGATCACCTTTATTTTTTATTTCCTGTGTCGCTCATTATGTGTGCTGTTTTTCAGGCAGACTATTACAGAATGAATTTACAGATTCATTAAAAATCCCTCCTACTGAATTTCCATTAGTTATGCATAACTATTACAACCCCATCCTCTAGTGCTTTGAATTAGTTTATGCTTCAGCATCTTCTGGGGTTTATCTTTTAAGAAAATACTCTTTGAACTTTAGGTCTAGCATTGCAGTTAGCAAAGAAAAAAGGCTAAGGAGGGAGATAACTTACTAACAGGGCAACATAGAATCATTTAAAGGCCATCTAGTTCAATCCCCTTGCAGTTAGCAGAGACATCCTGCACTAGACCAGGTAGCTCAGAGCCTCATCAAGCCTTGAACGTCTTCATTGATGGGGCTCCCACCACCTTGCTGGGCAACCTGTTCCCATGCCTCACCACCCTCATGGTGAAAAATTTTTTTTCCTAATTTCTAACCTTAACCTGCCCTGCTCTAGTTTAAAATCACTACTCCTTCTCCCATCACTACATGCCCTAGTGAATAGTCACTCCCCAGCTTTCCTGTAGGCCCCATCAGGTACTGGTAGACTACTATGAGTTATCCCTGCAGCCTTCTCTTCTCCAGGCTGAGCAGCCCCAGCTCTCTCAGCCTGTCCTCACAGGGAGCCCTTTCTCTGGACCCTCTCTAGTAGTTCCATGTCTCTTCTCTTCTGAAGGCTCCAGAGCTGGATGTATCACTCCAGGTGGGGTCTCTCAAGACTGGAGTAAAGGGGCAGAATCACCCCTCTTGACCCGATGGCCATGGTTCTTCTGGTGCAGTCCAAGATATGCTTGGCCTTCTCAGCTGCAAGTACACACTGTACACTGATGTACAGCTGTTGAGCCTAGATTAAACTCAATACAACAAGGCAGGAGATCAGAGGGCTGTAGAATCATAGAATTTCCCTGGTTGGAAGAAACCTTTGAGATCATTGAGTCCAACCATCAACCTAACTATGAAAAAAAAATTAATTATGATAGGCAGTCGAGTGAGAAGATAATGCACTAGTGCTATGGACAAAGAAGCTTTGTCATCTATAAGGGTCTATACATACATATTAAAAAATGTGAAGATAGCATAATGAACAAGCTTCAATAATATCTGTAATCAACTTGACTGGGTGTCTCTCAAAATACCAGTTCTTCTGCACAACCTGGTGGCCTAGGTGGACACTCCGTTGCCCATACCACACTCATGATAGATTTCTCTACCAGTGCTATCCTGGCTGTATTAGGTAGAGAATAACAGGAAGTTCAAGGGAGGGTATCATAGAATCATGAAGTTGGAAAGGACCTTCAAATGTCATCTAGTTCAACCCCCCTTCTGTTCAGCCCTTGCGATACATGTCTTCAGTGATGGCAGCCAAAGACTCTAAAGAAGATTGAGGCTCTGGAGTATTGACACACAAGGAGAATTTGATAGATCTGGAAGTATTTAGCCTGGAGAAGAAACAGTTCAGGAGTATCTTATCTATGTATATCAACAGCTAATGGAGGGAATAACAAACACAGAGCCAAATTATTCTCAGTGGTGTGCAGTGACAAGAATCAGTGGGTATAAACTGAAATACAGGAAACTTCTATTAAACATGAGAAAATTTTTTTATTATTTTACTGTGAGGGTGATAAAGCACTAGAACAAGTTCCCCAAAGAAATTACAGAGCCTACCTGACTGCAAGCAGCCCTGAGCAACTTGCTTTATCTGACCCTTCTTTGTACACTGGGTTAGAATAGATGATCTTCAGAAGTCTCTCCAATATCAGTTATTCTAAGAAGAAAGTCTGTGATCTTTTATTAAACTGACTGCTATGTTTGGGGAAAATCTGACAAGCTTTCAGACACAAAAGCCCTCTTAAACAATCATGGCTATAGCAAAATGTCACATAAACCACAAGGCTATTTTATGAGTAAGTCACCACACAAATAGCCATAAATTTGCAAATGTCAACTACGATTGTCAATTTGCAGAGCAAGTGTAATTAAAACAAAATTTTAATTCACTCAGAAAGCACTGTAAATAGCCTATGATATTATAAATGGTATTTGAAAAGCCATCTGCAATTGTAAACAAAATATATTAAAATCTAAACTAACTGGTGTTTTTCTTCTACCTTTTTCCTCACTTCCTTTCATTTTATTTTGTCTCTGTTCATGTTTAAATAAACAGAAGAAAGTGAAATTTCTATAATTTAAGACATGTAGAAAAATAGCTTCTGGTCTTTTCTGAGATGAATGTAAGCAAGTGTGAGATGGCTGTTACATATAGTGTGAGGTGAAAAGCTGTAAGGAGAATCTTAGTCCTGCTCCAATTGCTTCTGACCCCTTTGAGTAAACAGTCATGGCTCTGGTTGTTTGAATTAACTTTGAATTAACAGCTGACTAGTCTTCAGTGGCTGAAGCAGAAATCTCTAGCCCATAGTCAAGGCAATACAGGTATTTGTACTGACTTTAAAAATATCCACTCCCTGAACTGCTATAAGGCCATATCAAGCACTGTCTTTTCCCTGTAAGATCAACTAAATCAGGTATTTATTTGTCTTCACCTCCACGTCCTCAGTATCCAGTTTCTCTTTGAGGGGAAAATACAGCCTTAAGCAGTTGTTATCAGGATCCATAAAAAAGACTTCTAAGTGTGAGTATTGTCTAGCTTTCATTTTGTAAGAGTAAGTCCCAAAACTCCAAAGAATGTCACCTGAATTTCCCTTGAATGCAGAGTCCTGTAATAAGCTCACAGCCACTTCTGTTTCTTTCTGCTGCCAAACATCTCATGCCTCAACCACATTAGGATCAAAAAGAACATGTGTTTCACTGAAGGATTGTGAGCATGTGAAGCAGAGTCCACAGGAGACCATTGCAAGTGCAGCTCTGCCTTTGCCTTTGTGATCTTGTGTTATGGCTACTTTTGCTCATGGGCATGTTTGTAGATTTTAGAATCTTCTGAGCTTGTGATGCTTTAATTCCTGTCTTGCAGCAAGTCATCCTGCACACTGAGCTATATGGAAGACTAAGAGAAATCCTTAATCTTTCCTCCCCAAACTGTTCCATCTAAATTAATGAATGAATGAATTCACTGATGATTATATGAATGTGAAATGGTGAGATTTTCTTGCTGCTTCTCCTTGAAAGGGAAGCCTTGTAAATGATATTTTAAAGTAGCCAGCCTTCTCCAGGCTACTACTTATTTTTACAAGTGGAAGCAAAGGGACAGTAGTTATAACCTTGTTAGAATGAGGGACAGTAGTTGCAACCCTATAGGAGTAATTATATATATATGCTACCTATAAACTGAGCACTTCACAAGAAAGGGTAAAACTATAAGCTCTGATATCCTTGTCAAATCCTCTGAGCAATAATTAAATAGTCCCTGCTCTTCCTGTCTGGTCTATCAATAAAGGCTATTGAAGAAATGATAGAGGGATTGTGCAAAAATTAAAGGATTCTTTACAAGTAAAATCTGTTTAAATAAGATCATATTAATGTCACAAGCTTGTGTTCTGTCCTTTGATGTGCATGTGTCATTTCTATTAGTGAGGAGTATTGCATACTTACATTTAGGAGAAAAAAGACCCTTGTTACATTCATCATAATGCAAATAACTTGACACGTTCAGCTCTCTTTCTGGAGAGCTCTGGCTTGCAGCACTTCCAATAGATAAAAACATAGAGTCATACCAAGGGAATATCAGTGAAAGTACATCTTATCACTCTGAAACACAAGTAACTCATGTATAGCTGAAGAAATAATGAATTCCTACAAGTGTCTTATTAATACCTCTTTCAGAAAATCCTTTTCTTGAACATAGTTTTAAAGCACTAGAGATTTAAAAGAGAGAGGTTTAGCACCAAAAAGAAAGGTGCAGAGTCTTTAGGTATTGCAAAGGTGAAAGAGAATTCATTAAAATTAAAGGAACTTATAGTGCTTTCTAGATAAGTGCTTAGCACTTTTGAAAGAAACATTTTTGTAACTAAGGCATTTTTTCAGGCAGGAAAACAGCACCAAGTTTTTAAATAACCTTTTGAGGATCATATAGTTCTTGACTCCCAGTCTTGTGTTAATTAACACTTTAGCAAATATCCCATCCAGGCATCTATATCTCACCATAACAACCCAACTCTAGAGTGTATTTTTGTTAGTTATATTGTATAAAAAGCTTCTGGTCTCTTTAGGCAAATGTGTGGTGTGAAAGAACCTGGTGATGCAAGGATTGCTATCAGCACTGGGGAAGACAATTAAAATAACTTTGTTCCAATGTGTAATTCTTTCTATAGATTTTAATGTAATAAAGAATGTATACATTCAGAATGCAGCCAGCAATAAAATCTACAGGAGTGATATTATGATTTGTTTCGTGGATTGTTTTCTTCCTGGTGGCTATGGGGAGGTCTTTAAACTTTTACTCAGAATCAGACTTCTTCATGTATGCATCACTGAACAAGTTTTAGAACCTGAGAATACAGAGCTAGTTGAGTTTACTATTTACTGCATTGGCAGAAAAAAGAGCAAAATTTGTACTTGGATGTATGACATGACTCTAGAAGTAGGGCTTTTGGATTCCACTTGCTGTTACCCCACATATATAACCCATTTTATAAGCTAGAACAGCCTCAGCAGAGAGGAATGATGGAGTTAAAACACCACAAAGACTGTGGTTAGGATCTTCTCCTGGGTGGTGGAAATGTGTGTTTCCAGTATCTGGATGAATTAAGTCCAAATTAGGAGAACATAGAGTGTTACTTCTAGTTGCCTGTAATTTTTTTCCTACCCTGTATTTCAGATGTAAGTCCCAAGAATATTTTGTGTTTGAACATACCAGATAAACGGTTTTAAATACTGCAGTAGAGAGGAAATAAACTAAATTATATGAAGGTCACTTTCCATGATCCTTTTGTCTTCAAGTTAGACTCATAAGGAGCCTGGAACAAATCAATAATGACGTTGGTGATGGTATCCTTGCCTTTCCTCTTATATTCTATAGCCCAACATTAGAATACTTTTGCATTTTACACAATTAAATATTAGCTTTCATTCTCCCAGCACAGTATCCTAAAGGATTCACAGTAAAAGGCACAACCACCTTTAGCTCTTTTCCTGTGGAGTGTGCCTGTATTCTAGTCCATACCCCCTATAAAGTAAACATTTTATTTTCTGGGCAAAAAAATCACTGTTTCAGCATTATTTTCCCTCAAATTCATTTAAATTAAGGTATTTAAGGATTCCAGGTCAAATTTATGGCTGTCTGAGTTTGACTAAAACCTGCAAAACCAGTTTAAACCAAAGTCTTTCTCTTCCACAGCAACAGTAAAAACCCTTAATGCATCCCAACACATCTAGAGGAAACTCAGAGGGGTTGTTTAGTGGAGGCAGCTGGACTGAAGCAGATTGTGGGGACATCCTCAATGCTCTCTGGTGCCATAGGACCAGAGGTCATGTTCTCCTCCAGGTTTGCTCACAAGGCAGTGCTACTGCTCTCCACTGGCTCTGCCAAAAAAGTGTACTTTTCTTACAGAGTCACTTTCCAAGTGTTAAAGGAGGTTACATCATTCCCACCAGTTGTGTTTCATGTTTGATTTGCAATGACTGAATTCCTAATGCAGGGTATAAAACAGCAAGCATGGAAACATCTCTTAAGTGTCAACCTTTTATCCTACCAGGATTAATAGGAGCTTTATGTTTCCCAGAGATGACATAAGTAAAACTGTATTCTGGGGTAATTCCAAAATATAATACTCCAAGGAGAGTAGGAGCCAGCTGAAATCCCTGTCGAGTATTTGATATCTTGTTCTGACTCCTTTAACTTAAATCCTGTTTAACTAGCAGCATCTGCCACTGACATTTCCACAAGGATGGTACAGATGGAGCAGTGACTCAGATCACTGGCTCTACGGAGCTCTGAATAGCAAAAAACTGTTGCTGATGAAGATTATCAACAGGATTGTAGGAGAAGTCCATTTGTGTGTTTGAAGCCTGCAATATGTGTAATCTACACTTTCCACATCTATTGTTTTAATGGAAAAAATTATATCTGTCTGCCTATACCTGCAATGCCAAATATGAACAAAATTTTAGAGCCAGATACTTTTGTAATTGTGGCCTTCTCTGCTCTGTATTTGTTAAAAATTACAAAATTCTGAAAACAATAATTACTTGAAACAACAAAATATTGTGCTTAATGCCAGTATTTTATCTAGGTCAGAAATTATTTCATTTCTTGGTGCTCTTGCAGACCAAAACCAGGTGGGGTGGGGAGAAGTAAAGCAAGGCAAACCTATTAGCTGAATCTCCTTTTTATTTGGATGACATAACTGTTTATTGTCCTCCATTTTCCCTGGGGAAACAGAGTGAACAGAAGATAGTTGCACTGAGCTTTTGTGATAAGGGTTTCAATCAGGAAATAAAATCTATGTTGTGATTCCTTGGTCAGAATGCAGTTTGAGACTGCCTTTTTAAATTGCAATGAGAAATGCAGATTTTTTTTCCAGTTCTCTTTAACATTTTATGAGGATAGATTTCTTGGGAAAGGTACTAATTTAATAGATTTAATC
Organism: Turnix velox; assembly: GCA_013400935.1. Lineage (NCBI taxonomy): Eukaryota > Metazoa > Chordata > Aves > Charadriiformes > Turnicidae > Turnix > Turnix velox. The sequence continues at coordinate 78,046 of VZTY01018613.1, forward strand.
AATTATGTCTTCAGCTCATTAGAACTGACAATAGAATCAGTTCTTTACCGACCTGAGTGATCTAAGAGCAGAATATAAGGTTACTTCCAAATTGATTCTGCTGTTAGCTTGGTCAGAACATGGTCCATTAAATGTTATTTACAAGTTCACCAACAATACCTTACATTGTTAAGAGTCCAAGTAAATAATCATTTCACAAATTCCATCCTGGAAACACTCCCTTCTATGTGAAGTTTACACTTGTACTCTGTAGAACATAGCTCAGTAATAAAGATTGTTCAGGAGTGGTTCAAAAATTTGTGCATGTATTTCAGTTTTAACAGTTCTGGTGAAGGTATAATTAATTGTTAGTTATGTTGGATTTTATTTCCAAACAAGAGAGACAGATCTCATTCTTTGTACTTGCCCAGCACACACCACACTGCATTAAATAACCACTCTCAGAGCAAGGTGAAGTTAATTAATTAATAAGATCTAGAGGCTTCTAAGATGGTGGTCACAATGGGATTTCACAGACAGCAACCATTACTTATTCCTCTACACATGGAATTAGGCTTTAGGATAAGATAGTTTGCTAGGAAATAAAGGTGAGAATGTGAGATCTCTGAAAGCACTGAAAATTTGCAAGCACTTTATGACTGGATTTCTCCTCCAGCTGTTTTCTTCTCAGCTGTCAGTGTATAACTTAAACTGCCCTTAGCATCTTTCTAGGTACCATGTAGCTGCTTCTCCTGTGAGAAGAAAACCATCAGTCCTAGAATCCTCAGATGGCTTTAAATTTAATTATGAGGAAGAAAAAAAAAAAAGAATTGGAGATTATGACATCTAATGTGTGACCAAGATTCATGATTCAGTTCTCAGAAAACCATGCAAATAATCCAGCAGTTTTGCCACCATGTCCATGACATGTGGCAATGGGTCTGTTGCAATTCACTTCATGTTTGTCACAAGGACTTGTAATTTGATAATATAGAAAATGAGAAACTTAAGCACCATTTTTAGGGTTCTGCTCCAAAAATACTTGTCTATGTGGACAAATGACTCTTAAAGGAACTCAAAGCAAGCTTCAGAAAAAGTAGATGCCAGAATACATTCCATTAACGTGTTTTCAAATGTGTATATTTAGGTTAACCTGGTAACCTGTTAGTTTTACAAGCCCAGAGAAAACAAATCATCAGCCATCTTTCTTTGATTTATTCTTATTCGTTTTTTTACCACCAGGTGTCAGTACAAGTGCACGGACACCCCAGAGATCTGTGAGAGGTCTCCTGAAGCCCCGTCGGAGCTATAATGACTGTTTCATGGCAGTTCTCATGCACCCGAAAATGTTTTAATTTTTGACCTTCCCATGTGGGGGGGAAAAAACAAAGAAAAAGAAAAATCAGCCCCTTAGTCTCCACTAGTTTTGTGTACTGTAATGTTCCAAAATCAACAGTTCTAAGTGCCCTAGTATCCACAGTTGAGAACAGGGCTAGAGAATCTCCTCTCAGCCTTTAACCTGAAGATGTGAAGACTCTGAGGATCATAGCAGGAAGGAGAGATAATCATGAAATTGCAAAATCAATAATTGGAAAATGCAACTCAAAGACTTCATATCACTTGCTTTTTAGGTCACAGTCCATATATGCTTTCTAACTCTTGGTAGTAAATTCTAAGAGCATAATTCCTTTATAAGAAGTTATTTGAATCAGACAGTTATGAGCAATATTTTTTTTCTCCATATCATTCTAATTCATCTCTGTACTATTCTACTGGACATTTCAATGTTTGCCCAACCAAGCTCACTCTGACAGCTGCTGAAATTTGCATGTGGACACATGCACTGCTGACTCCAGTAGATGCACCTCTTCAAAAGACTGTCAAAGCTGGCTTTTCACCACAACCTACTCATTCTAGGATTTCTCTGGCAATAGTTCAGCCACTCATTCAAATTAGGATTTCATCCAGCACCCACAGATGTTAGTTTAAAGACCTTGCAATGATTTTAGTGCAATGATTTCCATCTCTGACTTTTTGGACTTACCTCTGCCCTAAGAACAGCACAAGCCCTGAATGTGCCAAGGTGGATCAAGCACCCTTGCTTTTTCCATCAAAGGAAAAATGTCCTGATCAGGAAGAACCAGAGCAACACAAGAATAAAAAAATGCATTTATTTTCTGCCTTTCAGTTTAGAGCCACTGCAGCACTGCAAGTTCCTATCATTTTTTGAATAAAGCTTTTCTGCAAATGCAAGTTACTCTCTTTTGAAAACTGACATCTAGAATATTTACATATTTTAATCCTGACTCACTAAGAATATTGTACACAAATGATTCACGTATGATAATTCATATTTACTTGAAGAACTATTGTCATTCTCAGGCAAACTGAGAGAAAACAATATTTTGCTAAAACCCCTATTAAACTATCTTTAATTGCTTTCCTATTGTCACTAATTACTCGAGTATCCATGCAAACAGAAGCTTTCTCCCTTTTTCTCTAATTGAAATTTTACTATGGGCAAACAGATATTGGGAAATTAAAAGTAATATATATGCATGTACAGAAACACTGGAGATTAGTGTATTGCTCTAAAGGAGCAGATTTTTCTTCCATACATCATTCTGCAATGTGACTCCAGCTTAGGAATTCTCTATTGCAGCAGTTATGAAACACCATCTTTTTCCTATATAAAGCAGGAGATTGAGGTCACAAATGGAGAGTGGAGATTCAGGTTAACCTCAGCTGCACCTCTCTGCCATTCTTTGCTCATGCTTCTGACTACAAAAGAAGTCCTCTGTTCGGTTTCAACTGTATCATTTATGTGCAAGTTTCCCTTTCACCTCACATCCTTTTGAGGCTTCCTAAACTCTCAGCATCCCCAAAGCTGCCTGAAATTGTAAGTTCAGGTTGCCTCACCCCAAGAGGGGTGGTCCCCAGTCATGGCTATCAGGCAAGGCATCATCCAGAAATTTTCTATTTCCCACAGCTGTGTGTAGCACCAAACACAGAAACGGTTAAGTTTGCAGCTCTTTGTAGTGCAGTAGATGCTCAGTACAGCTGGCCATGGGGCAGTGATTAGGGTTCTATGGGGATAAAAGAACAACAAAAAGCTATATTTCTTTAACTGAAATTTTAGATCCTGCATAATGTAGAGCTTAGAAAGATTAATTTCTTATTTTCTAGTGATTACAATCTTAAGTTTCTACTATTACCAAAATGCAAGGCGTGAGAATTAAATGGGACAAGAACAAATAAAAACACTGTGCCTCAAGAATTTGATTTGTAACCATTTAAATATCCTCATGAGCATCCTCTGGTACTGTAACCAATACATGTAGAATGACCTTTATCCACTCTCAAATGCTTTCTCACTCCAAACAAGCTATTAACAAGTTATCTGCTCTTGCCCATGCTGACTTTCAAGCTATTTTTGGAAACTGCTTGGAAGACTATGAGTTGACTTTAGCCAAAGACATATAGTTATTGCTCAGTTCTACCCTGATATGAAACCAGACATAAGATCATGTTGCATGGAACTTCTTAGTTCTCAGTCTTCAGCCTGAGAGCAACACAACAGTAATCTTAAGAGAGGCTGCTCCCATGAGATCTTTCATCTTAGGTTTCAGATATAGAAGGTCCACTCATCATAAAATGCTACAGGTAAATCAAGCCTCTTGAAGGACATGGGGTCTTGGTAGTAGGTTCAGAGGAGGCCACGAAGATGATCAAAGGGGTGGAGCAACTGCCTTATGAAGACAGACTGAAGAGTTGGGGTTGTTCAGCCTAGTGAAGAGATAGCTCAGGGGGGACCTCAGAGTAGCTTCTCAGTACCTGAAGGGGGCTACAGAAAGGCTGGGGTGGGACTTCTTAATATGATATGTGATGGGTGGACTAGAAATAATGGATGTAAATTAGAAGGGTGTGGATTCAGGCTAGACATAAGAAAGAAATTCTTTACAGTGAGGGNCTCTTGAAGATTATCAATTATTTGACCTTGTAATGACAAACATTATCTATAGTTTCATTTTAATGGACCAGGAAATTAGTGCTCATATAGGACTTGAGCAGTAAAATGATTTTTGGCAATAGAATCTTCTCTGAAAAACCTTTTCCACCCTATCACTTAGTGCTGAGTTATGGCAAATTCCGAAGTGCTAATTCAGAACCTCTCTGATTGACATGGAGACACTAACCATTCAGAAATTCATTTTGTAGTAAATGCTGTATTTCTGCTGTACAGTGAACAAAGCCACATGCAAAAATAACAGACAATTTGGGCATGTATGGACCTGAGCATACAAAATTCATGCAGCTAGTCTATGTGATAAGCCCGAAGTGTTGGACAGAGACAGAGAAAAAAGGGGGTTTGTTTTTAATTGGAAAAATGACTCCCAGGACATGTGGCTTGTTTTTGCAGCCATGAGAATAAGCCCCACACTGACAGAAATACTATGCCTGCCAATATTTTATGGAGGTTACAACAACAAATCGCCAACTCCTATATGTGCTTGCCTCCTAGCAATGGATTCCTGTTTTAATTTTAGTTTGCTTTATTGCTTGGTGGTTCGAGCAGCAGGCAGTACTAAAATTGTTATTAAATGCAATCTGTCTCTTTAATAACAGTTTCAAAATTAAAATCATAAAGTTGATTCATAAACCACAGAAATACATGCAGTAGTTGGAGTAGCCTTCTTTCTGGGGCATTGCTGAAATGTCCCAATTCAATGGACTTTATAGAAATAGGTTGCAATTACTGTTGTTGATGGGAGCAGGGAGCTTGTAATAACCAAGATACGTGTACAACATGTACCATATAAATGTGAGAAAGGCTGTTAGCACCAGGAGACACTGATTCCAGTTCCGAGGATTGAAAGGTGGTAGCTTGCTTTTATTCACCACTAGCCATTGCAAGAATCAAGAATGGTCAGGGCAGTCCTGGGATCTATACAGCCTGAAGCAGCCCCTCTTCCACCAGCTTATATCTAGATGGAGTGAGCTGGAGTGTATGGAAAAGAGAATTTGCATAAAAAGTATATATTTTAATAAATGGCAACAAAAACCAACTTGCAAATACACAGAGGTATTCAAACAGCTACCCTTGGGTTGTGTTGTATGTGTCAGGGATGCTGAGGAGTACATCTGGCTTTGCTTGTTTTTCTGGCTTTGCCTGTGGCAAAGAGAAAGCAGGGGATAGTTGTGGAACAAGCCTTCAGGAAACACACTTCTTGGTGTTTCTTTTTCTCTAGATTCAGCTCAGATTGTTTATCCCTTCTGCTTCAGAACCTGTCATGTGACACAAGCTTATTTTTATAAACAACCTATCTTTTCTAATCTTTCTTAGGAAACATGATACTCAGACCTCAGAAGAAACCAGCAGCAAGTCAAAATGTGAATAGTTCTCTCTTATTCATATCAAAGTTTGGAATTCCTCAGCACCTTCTGAAACACTCGCAAACTCTCCCAGCTAGAGTCAGCAGCTTGGTTAATGGAAGCAGCTGATAGAGGGAGAAATGTTGGTGCCACTGCTGTTGGTATTAGAAGACTAACAAAGATGAAATAGGATGCAATCTTCTAAAATGCTTAGCTCTTCCTTGCATTCAAATGTGGGTTTTCAAGCAGTTAATTTGAAAACCCATATGTTTAACGGACACAAATCACCCTTACTTTCCCATTTCCACCCCCGTAGTTATGTATCAGCCAGCTGTTTGGGGATGCCTCTCTACATTTTGCAGAGTTGGAAGAATACCATCATTTCTTCTTACAGGAAGGAAAATGGAAGAACCAAGGGCCTTGGCCAAGGTCAAAGAAATCACATCTATATTAACATACTAAATGTGCCTTTATATTCCAGAACTACATTCAGACTACCTCTTGGGAATGGTCCCTGGCTAGCTCTAGTTTCTACACTGCCTGGAAACTCTTTATGAGAGAGCTGGCACAGTCCAAAATTGTGTCAGGAAATGTTTCACAGCCATTTTTAAAACTGCCTAAAGTGACTCAGAAATATAAACATTTTTTTAAAAAGAATTTTGAAGCTAATGAATGTATCTACAGCATGCACTGAACTGATAGTGACCCAAGAGAGTAAATCCATTTGGCAGTATATCTGCCAAAGAACATCTTCTGACAGACACCCAGTGTTCAGCTTTGAGGTACTTTTTCAGGGTCAGGCCGCATCCTAGATTCTCCAGTAAAACCATGTCACTGTTTGAGGTGGAACCAGCATCTGATGGCCTATTGCAAGACCTAATGGTCTTCCTGTCCACAAGTGATTGGATCCTCTTCGATCATGCATTTGAAGATTTAAAGTATCATCTTCACCAAACATCAAATTTTTTCTTTGCACTTTTAGTATTTCTATTTCCATTACATTAGTTTAGGATTTTTTCAAGAAAATATTGAAGAAAAAATATTTCTCCTTCACATAAGTGAACAGAGAAGTTATGTGGAGAAACTGGCTTTATTTCAGAAGCCAAGGCAAGGGCAATTTAGAAATATTCACTTAAAAAAAAATAGTGAAAAACCCCAACAAACACCATGATTTCCTATGAACATCAATAAAAAATGGATTATTTTGGCACTTGAATGCTGCAGACAGTTTTAAATAGAATGAGGATGAAGATACCAACAGGAGATTTGCCTTTTACAGAAAATGAAGCCTTTTATGATTTTTTTTGCACCTAATTAATATCTCTGGTTTCTGTACAGAAGTATATATCATTGAAAATATAATTTTCACAGCACCCTGTGTTCTGAAAGCAAGCAATAAAACTTAATAAATTTAAATAGTATTCTAGTGCTAGGGACAGGCAAATACTAATGGAGGTAGTAGCTGTTTTAAGCATTTGTAACCTTTGCATTTCTTCTGACACGTTTGCTTTTTTTTTTACTTTTATTCTTGTATTTTTAGTCTTTTTCCCCTCTCTTCCCTCCCCCTGAGAATGTATCTGTATTCCCTGAGACACTCTTATCTAATTAAAAAAAAAGGAAATAAACAGAACTAATTTTGGTCTTTTTTTTTCCTTCCTGTTATTTTTCTGTCTGGGTGGCTTGTGTTCTCCTCAGAAGGGATCATCCCTGAGCACACAGGGGTCCAGTTTCAGGTTGTTTGCACCAATCCTGTTATTTAGTAATTTGTGCCTGTATCCTTTGTACACAGTGTTCTGTGTTCACAGGCTCTCTCATTACAGTCATTTCTTGCAATTATGTTCTTTGCTTTAGTATCAGAAGATTGCAGACGGCTCACTGCACTTGTAGTCTACATGAGATTTGTGTGTTTGTGTGCTGCCATTTACTCTATTTGTTTCTTTGAAAGGAGAACAAGGCAGCCCAAATGTTGACACCAAACAGAACTTGCAAAAGAAAATAGTTTTCGAAGATTTCTTTGGAATTGTACAGTATTTTAAGCATCTGCTCATCTTGCTTCAGCAATTTGTACTGGCCAAGTAAGAAGGAACTGATATAGACAGGGGTTGTGTGGGATGGTAAAGATGAGGTAAAATGTGGCTCTGTTTTAGTTAACTTTTTTTAATTTTGAAATAAACTTTCTATTGAGCTTTCTAATTGCCTACTTACTAACCTGTCTCTTTTCTCTGAATATTACTTCTCTTCTCTTGTAAGAATCAGACACTCCAGTACAGTTCTGGTCCTCTGGACTAGCAGAAAATGAGATCACCTATCTCTGGATATCAGACAGATAACTTTAGATTCAATAGGACATATGATGTTGAAAAAATGTGGAGGAGAAAGAGAGAAGTATATCAGCAGTTTGTTTCATCTGAGCAAACTTGGGAAAAACCTTAATTTGTCTCCAGTTATTTGCTAGGGATGTGTTTTGGGACACCAATACCATTGGAAGACATTTGGACATCTTAGGAAAAACAAATTTGATTCTTGGCCACTTGTGATGTATTTTCCCCTCATTTCTGACCATCATTTAAATATCATCAACATGATCACAGAAATTTAAATTATTTAAACTCAAGACACACCTGTTCTAACTGAATATTGTGGAATAGGCAGGCAAGGCATTATCTGAGCTTTTACAGTGGTCAAAGGTACACATACAGCTTTCATTATGTTAAGATTTATTATAAAGCAGATAGATAATCTTATGCATCAAACATGACACATACAGAGCAACCAGGAGAATGGGCAAAATCAGCAAGGATTATGAAAGGGAGGTCCTGCTCGACCAGCTTCATCTCCTTCAATCATCTCCACTAAACAAAGCTGTGGAAAGGCTGTGGAAGTTGTTTATCCATTTCTATTTTAGGTTTTTGACACCTTTTTCTGCAATATTTACATGGAGAAACTGGCTGTTAATAGCTTGGGCAATTTTTCAGCTGATGGGTAAAAAGTGGCTGGATGGCTAGGAAGAAGGAGTGATGATAAATGGAGTTGGTTTCTGGTCACATGAGGTGCTCCCTAGGGATCAGCAATGGGACTGGTTCTCTTTAATATCTTATGAACTATCTAGATAAGGTGATCCAGGCACAAAGTTGAGTAAGGGTGTCAAGTTATTTGAGAGTAGAAAGGCTTTGCAGAAGGTCAGGACAGGATGGTCTGAGGCCAGTAGGATGAATTTCAACAAAATAGAGAGACAGGTTCTGTGACTGGGTCACAACAGCCCCATGCAGTGTAACAAGCTTGGGAATGGGTGGCTGGAGAGCTGAATGAAGGAAAAGGCTCTGGGGTTGTTGATGGACTGTTAGTTGAATTTGAGCCAGCAGTGTGCCAGGTGGCCAAGAAGGCCAACAGCATCGTGCACTGTATCAGGAATTGCACAAACAGCAGGACTAGGGAAATGATTTTCCTGCTGTACTGGACACTGCAATGTCCAATCTTGGGCTACTCACAAGAGATTGAGGTGCTGGAGCAGATCTAGAGAAGAGCATAAGTCTTCTGATGAGCAGCTGAGGGAACTAGAGATGTTCACTCTGGAGAAAAAGAAGCTGAGGGGAGACTTTAGTGTTTTCTACAACTACTTGAAAATAGGTCGTAGTGGAGTGGGTGTCTGTCTCTGTACCACAGTACCAAGGAGAAGGAGAAGGCAAAGTGGACTCAAGTTGCATGAGGGATATTAAAAAGAAAAAATTGCACTGAAAGTACAAGTAAGCATTGGAACAGGCTACCCAGAGAAGTGGTTGAGGCACAGTTCCTGGAGGTATTCAAAGGACAGGTAGATGTTATGCTTTAGGAAATGGTTTAGGGGTGTTTTTTCAGTGCTAAGCAAAATATTGAATGTGATGATCTTAATTTTTTTTTTCCAAACTATATGACTGTATGTCAATATGAAAAAAAAAAGCTAAATCAAACAAAAAAACAAAAAACAACTAAACCTCCCCAAAAAACCTAGAGCATTCCAATCCTGATGTTTTCAAAAGTATATGCAGTCACTGCAGTGCTGTCATTCTAGGTCTACCACAACCAAGAGCTATGGCTCTAGTATCTGTTCTTGTCCTTGACCCTGCATTCTACATGTGATAATTCAGTTTGGCACTTGCACTCAGATGTCATCACTTATTAGTGAACTGCTGGTCATTTTTATTTGCTGTAGTGTTTGACTGAAGGAATGAAATAACTAGATAGTATTAAAAAAATCAGAGGGGTAACAGAAGGGAGAAAAGAGAGAATGAGAGAAGATATTAAAAGAAAGGTGAATAAAAACAGACAACACAGTGACATTGCTAGTCTCAGCTTGATTCATGAATTTTTATGATCTGTGTTCTTCAGGCAGGGAGACTGGAGAATCATGAAGGCTTTTATAGCATTGAGATCAGTTAATCTTTTTTTTTCTAACTAATACTAAAGAAGCCAATAAAGTACCTGAAAAGTTGGGAACCTGTGATAACAGTTAACAGATGAACAAGTGAATAAATGCATTATTTTCCTCTCTTTCCTCTTCTTTTTCTTTCCCATAGATTTCTATTGACATCTGAGGAGAAAGGATAATTTGTAATCCTAGTGATATATACGGCCAGTCCCATATTTATGAATTAAAAATGTGATCCAGCCTTTTCCAGAGCAAAACCTGTAATTGCCCAGTTAAATACCAGGCTAAAATTTTATCTAATCTAGTATCTGTTTAAATTAAAGATTATATTAAAGCTTATCATTCACAGTTTTCTTTAAAGCATTCACAGTGTTCCAGTTTTATTTAATCTTTTTCTCTTTTTTTCCCTCAGACACATTTCAAAACTTTTATCTCCAACTACTATTAAAGGCAGGCAAGACTACTGCTGATCTAAGTGACAAAGGAAGTTAGTAGTAGGAAGCAGTATTCAAATAATCAGAAATGATTGGAATATGGATGTCAAGAGAAATTTAAATTACAAGAAATTTTAGAATCACAGAACCAGAGAATATTTCCAGTTGGGAGGGTCCTTCAGAACTCACCTAGTCCAGCCAACCTTAAAATGTACTGGAACATCTTCACTAGATCAGGTTACTCAAAGCCCCATCTATCCTGCCCTTGAATTTTTCCAGGCATAGGATATCTACCAACTCTCTGGGTAACACAGGTCAATGGTTTTTGGTTTTCAGTGTAAAAAATTTTCTCCTTCTTCATGTCTAAATCTTTTAGGTTAAAGTTATCCTCTCTTGTCTTATCATACCAGGCCCTAATAAAAGGTTTGACCTTGTCTTTCCTCAGTCTGCGTTCAAGTACTGAAAGATCATAATAAGGGCTACTTGGAGCCTTCACTTCTTCAGTATGAACAACCCCAACTCACTCAACCTGTTCCTCACAGCAGAGATACTCCATCCCTTCCATCATTTTCAGGGTTCTCTTCTGTTAGTGCAAATGATGAGATCTACTGGAAAAAATGTTGTCTGAATTCTACCTATCCGCTCTGTCCAAGAGTTCTGTATTGTTATTAATTATAGAACTTCTGAATTCCTTTTTTTTTTGGACCAATAACCATTACAGTCTGTGAACTTCTAGAGCATAAGCTGTCAGCAGTTACCTACCCCTATTGCTCTTAATGGTGTCATCACACAGCAGTCTATCAAATAAGCATCAAGAAATATTTCTACACAGATAATGCACTCTGAAACAAATGTCATCTTGCAGCAATTGAGAGAGAAAATGTTTTCCAAATAAGATAAATATAACTGAGAGTTAAATAGCCTCAAGAAAAATACCTCAAAATTGGCTTGAGTGCAGCTCCGTCAGAGGAAATAAAAGGTCAATCAGTAAGATGATATAATAATAGGGGATCTTCAGAATCAGTGTCAACCATATTTACTACTCTTGCAAAGTTTTAATAGGACCTCAAATCAATAGTTTAGTGGAAGTTGCAACCTTTTCAGTGTTGCACCATGGTCTTTGGAATCACATTCAAAACCCCATTTTATGTTACAGACCTGATTATTGAGCAGAGGCTAGCTTATGTTTTCAAACATCCATCTGAAAACAGATAATTCTCGAAAGAAATAGCGTTTAAGGGCTACTCATTTAGAGAGAGATCAAAGTAAAGTTCTGACTGGCATCACCTCAAATATCGATATTAAGTCAAATCTTTGTGGATCTGTGGCTATCCTGAGGTTAACTGTGGGAAAAGTACATGAAATGGCATAGTTGAAGGTAACAGATCAGGCCTGAAGCCAAAGCAAGATGCAAGAATGACTCACATGCAGGAAAACTGGCTATGAGAGGTGATTAATAAGAGAAGTTTCTGAGCAGATGACTTTCTGCAAGAAAATAGTCTCATCTTGTTTCTTGATTGTTCACTGAAATATGCATTCTTTCATCCTTAGTCATGACTTTGACATATTTTCTAAGTATTCTTTTATAGATAAGCAGGGTTACTCTGAGTAATTAGCTGTGAGTGGAAACGTCAGAATCTAAACTGATATAACAGTGTTTTCTTTGCCCAGTTTCTTCACATCTGTTTCTTTCTAAATCAGAAGCAGAAGAGAACAGGCAGATGTGTTAGTGTCGCTAATGCAGTACATGGGCTTTGTATGTGGTGAAATTTCATCAATTGCTTTAAAATGCCTATTTATGTGAGGAGGAAAACAGCCATGTTAAAAAATAATTCATGCCAGATTAGATTGCTAATTACTCACTTTCTACCCTGTTCCTTGTTTTGTCTTGGATGGGATGAAAATAGAAAAGGTTGTTTGCTTTTTTAAAAAAAAAAAACGAATATTGTGTTATGCTATATTTTCAGAACTGTAATTTAAATTTCAAGGAAACATACTGTTAGTGTCCTGCACCACAGCAGACAACAAACTTATTAATGAGAAGAAAAAAATCACCAAAAAGTGACTTTTATTCTAGCAAGTTTGAACAAATACAAGGAAGGAAACAGCCTTTAGCATTGCTGTTTGCAGTATGTTTTGTGATTAACTGAAAATATTTTACTCTCAAGAAAGAAAGCAAAAGCCAAAAAACAAATTTAAGGGGTCAAAATCCTGAAAATAAATACACAAAAACAGTTTCTTAAAATGAATATTTATTATATGCTTACTATTCCTTGTCAAAAAGCTGTGAAAATGCCACCAATTTATTTAGTTTATTTATGGGAGCAATCTTGTAGAGATGACTAGTTTCCTCAATAAAAGTATGCAATTCCAGCCTATTGTGCCTTCTGGACTGTAAAAATACCTGGTGACTTTAATCATTTTTGTGGCTTCTGGGCAAAGACAAGCATAGTTTATTTTATGTATGTCACATGCCAAGTGCTCCCTTATTTCTGCCTTTGAAACATATTGAGAAAGCAGCTTGATTACAATCATTGAGGGAACTTCCTTAGGTCATTTCTTTCAGTTTCTAAAAAAAAGTTTTGTAAGTGATTAAGGATATCTCAATGAGATATTCTGAGTCATGACCACAGAGATGTTAAAAAGTTGTTGAACTGTCTGCTCAGCCTTTTGCAATTGGATTTGTGACTAGTACTGTGGAACAGACTAGGGTTTAACATCAGAAACCACTGTTCCGTTTTGAAATCACTTCACATCCTCTCTTCCCATCCTCAGGAATCTCTCCTGATTGCCAGACCTACCAAAGATAGGCTAGTGAGCCTTTGCAATGACATTGGCCTGGTCCCTCAGCACTCATAGGTGCATCTTATGAGGTTCCATGAACACATTTGATTTCCTGTTCAATCTGCTCTGTGTGACTCTACTTAGTCAGGGGGGTGGACTAAGTGATCTCTAAAGGTCACTTCCAACCCCTATCATTCTATGACTCTGTAATTGATATCTATTTTTCATTCAAAGGCTGAATTATGTTTTATTTAGAGACTTGAGGGGTCTTATCTCATGAATCTATAAACCTTAAGGGATCTAAAGGAAAAAAATTGGAAAGTGAAGAAAAAAAAATTGCCCAAATACCTGTAATCCAAACATGTAAATAATTTCATTTGACAGTGTAGACACCAATGCTAGTATTCATTATATTTACCAGAAATTATTACATCTGCAATAATCCTATTAGTTTATATTTATCATCTCTGGAGAAATAGGAACTTTAGGGTAATTTCTTTGACCTATCATAAACATACCTTAAAAATTTATACTTCGGTCTGTCAACTCATTCCATCTGATAACTCCATCTTATTTCTAGGGATCTGTTAGCTCTATCTTACTTGATGTCCTTGACCAGGTTCCAGGTTAGTTTGTATCTTGGAATGTCAGTACAATGTTTATTTACCTCTGTATGAAACTTTCATTCTTTCTATTTCTTTCTTTAATTCAACTCAAAATAAAGTTCCAGTCTGCTGGACAGGGGCTGAACATCACTCCGTTTCTCTGCAACAAAATTTCCAGACCAGGTGGTAGAGTTAAATGCCATTTTACCCTTATTCATTTTTGTTTAATAGCGAGATAGGAGCAAATGATACAGAACTCAAGGTGTCCTTCAGCATGAGACCATTCTGGATTTAAATCCCCTCCATCTTATCACAGATTATTGTATAATACCAATGTTCACTAGAGGAAATTTGGAAACATTGCTGTTGCTTGCAAGTTTGCCAAAAAAGCTTAAACAAAAAGCAGATGTTCACCAGGATAAGTTCCTATTCTATCAGGACTGTTTCCTGTGTTAATGGAATATCTTTTTATGCTTTTTTAGCTGTTTTGCTCTATTGACATTGACAGTTAAAATTGAAATTTTACCTGCCTGCCTTAGATTCAGATCCTGTGTCTGATGCTGAGGAGCCTTGGCAGCTCACTTAGGAAGCAAAGGAGCAGAGCGGCCAATGCAGCTGAGTGTGACTTTATCACTGCTGGTCTTCTGGTCTCATCCCAGAAATGCAAGCAAGCTTACCTGGCAGTTGTATTTCTCCAGGGAAAACTATTGTTAACAGAGAATGCTTCAGGTTTCAATTTAAAGCAGCTTGAGCTTTCCAGACATTTGCTGTGGGGAATTCGTTTTTTGCGATTCCTCTGAGTGAATTTATAATCAAATGAGTGTTCAGTTTCACATTACTGCATGCTGAGAAGGAGGTCTACCATGGGAACAAATATCTGCACTAAATTTTCAAGTCCTTCAACTTAAAAAAGGTGGGAGGAGTAAACTTTAACTTCTGTGTTCTCAAAGAAAGAAGCAAATAAAAAGAATGCTTCCTGGACTGGTGTAACTTAAAAGACTGTGATGCATATTACAGTGAAGAGAGAATATTATTTTTATGCAATGTAGGCACAGTGTATGGCTGAATAATTATACAGGGTACTAGATATGAAAAACATTGTTGAAGTACTTGACATTAAGCACTAAAGTGAACTGACAAGCTGCAACTGAGCTCTGTATCTTGTGTTGTGATTGTCTATGGAAGAATTACAGCAGAACCTCCAGAACAAAATGCATTTGGCACCCAATCCCTTCACAAACGAAGGCACAAAAAAGTCTTGTGTGCTGACTTTTCTGTCAGCAGAAAGCAGAGGACATGGCATGATGTGATCTTGTGGTCCTCTGTCCTGGAGAATTCAGACCAGCAGGGAATGGAAACCTCCTGGGTTGTTGTGTGGTGCTTTGTTTGAAGTGAAGATGGAGTTCCATACTGCCACTGGTTTTGACTGTCCAGAAAGCAATTTTATTTTCTTCCAGAATTTATAAATATCTACATTCAGAAATATATGGCTCTGTTCATACATTCTCTTCTGACAGAAAACCTTGTATATGTAGCTTCTTCCATGGACATTTTAGGTCAAAGGCAAACAAAATCTGTGCGTTTCTTTCTGTATTGCTTAACTTTTCTGAACAATTGGGACGCAGTGTCTGTTGCAGTGATGTGAGAATCAAGAAGTCTGTGATTGATTATAAAAAGAGGCACCAATTTTTTTTTATGCAGTACCTTAAGATCTCTTGCTGTTAAGCTGGAATATTTGTGTCCTTGCATAATAAAACTAGGAGTTATATAGCTTTGGAAATTGTTATCACCTCATAAACAGGAAGCACCCTCAAGGTATCATCTAAGTAATATAGACAACATGAACACAAAAATCTGTGTTCCAGCTTTGCAGCAGTCCTACATCAGTTCCTTTATGGCATCATTATGTTAAATGCTTTTAATGCATGAATATTTCAGAATAACAGCAAACTATTTTCGATGTCACTGCAGTTTTATTCAGATCTATTAATGTGTGAACTTGAAATAGAAACAGGGTGAATAAATTACTTGTCTAATGTCACAGTGATCTACTGGTTTAGATGTGTGAATGGTGATAGAAAACACCTGACATCTGCATCTGATTTTGATTTACTCTGGGACTTGGATGAGGTGAATTATCATAGTCATTAGAGTAAATGTGGACATCTATGTCTGAGCTGCTTATTCCATATATTGCATACACTCAATGATGAAAGAGTATAGGAAAGAAAAACTGTGTCCATGTCCATACAATGAAAGAAATGACAATGTGGGTGCCAGGTTATTGCTAAATTAAATCTAATGTTTAAATATCATATCATGTTCATACTATAACTTCATTCTCAGCTTTCTTATTGTCACTGTGTGCAAAAATTCTGGTGTCCATCTTGAATGTATAATATAACAGATTTCATAACCTCTAACAGCTTTGGTACTGAGACAAACTATGAAGTCAATGATACTCTGACACATCTATTCTTCTTCAACAACTGGAATGACCAGAACTTGCTGGAACAACTCTACCACCTTTAGCCAGGCAGAATCTCTATCTGTATTGAACAAGCCCATGTGACACAGGCTTAGGAGCGCTCAGCACTACCAAAGGATGCTAACAGCAGGACCCAGTATAGATTTCACTGTCTCTAAAGCAGGTCTGTGGTCTCTGCACTACTTATTGGCAGCACATCTGCTAATATACAACAGGCTTTCTATAGCAGGATTTATGATTGTCACCATTTTTCTCTATAAATCATCAGAGGCTTGTTTCCCTCTTTGAGTAGTAAGATAACAGGAAAAGGATATATTTTTCCTAAACCATCATTTCTTTCTCATGTTTTTTTTTCCCAGGTTCTTGGGTTTTTTCATGAAACTTTCTATGTTCTCAATTTTTTCTTATGTATCCTGCAGATCACACAATTAAGAAAAAGGACCTCTACTGCAGTGCTTGTGGCTGCCTAAAGCTGGGCTGGTGTTTCAGCACTGGAGTGGAAAGGCAGAAAGAGCTTACTCAGGGCTAGGTATGGTGGCTGCTCAGCTTTGCCTACCAGCCTGCTTAGATTCTTTAAAATATCAATTTCTGTATTCAGACGTCTGCAAATGTGAGTGCCACATGCAGATCTCTTGCTCTTCAGACTTCAAAAACTGATTTGATAGTCCTTTCCTAGCTATTTGAGATCATCCATACTGAGAATAAGAAGCCTGACAGCTGTTAGCAGCAGAGAATACAAATGATAATCAGAGCTGATAATCAGCTGTCATAAGAAAAGAAGAATAGAAACCAAAAAAACTAGAAAAAATTGCTCAAAAATATCAGGAACATGACTAGTTTGACTGACAGTGGGTAAGGCTATTGTTTGCTCTTTGCTGGATTTATTCAGGTTTATGATTTATTTTCAGAGATGTATGTGAGGCATGAAGAAGACAAGGGAAAGGGAAAGCTTGGAGGAAGGAAGGAAAACAAAATCATACATGAATTTCTGTCTTACCAGCAATTAATTGTATGGATTAATTGGAAGAAGCTTAGTATTAAACTGTTCTTCAATTTGGAGTACAAGTAATCTTCCATTTGCTTCACTGATATTTCTCTTTGTTTTCATATGTGATATGACATGACAATCATATAAAAAACTTGGGGCTGAATCACTCCTTTTCTTAGCTGTAGTATGGTCACTGCATTACATGTCATTGAAGGCAAAAGGATCCCACTGAAGAAGACAACACTAATGCTGTTCTCTCTGGATTTGAGTTTAATTCCAATGTCTAATTCTAGTGAAAACTAGATCTAAAAACTGATATAAAGCTGTTTTAAAAACACATCATTAAATTGGCTTAGTTTCATACCTATTTTGTCTCAGTTTCCATTTGTAAAACATCTGGTTATATCTCTTCTTTCTTTATCACTTCCATCATCTACACACAATCACGTAATGTGAGAGATGTCCAGCAATCTGTAAATACTATTTTTGGGTTTAATTATCTTTAAATGCATAATTCAGAGTAATCATGCTGATCATTCTGCACAATTTTCTCCCAAGCTTGGCTATTAATCTTGCATTGTGGACCAACACATGATTTTCCTATTTTAATCATTTCACTTCCATTTCATTGTGGACTGTACAAATCACAGAATCACAGAATGTCAGGGATTGGAGGGGACCTCAAGAGATCAGCTAGCCCAATTCCCCTGCCAGAATAGGAACACCTATGCATAAGCTGATGCTACTAAACTTTTTAGGTTTAACCAACTGCTGGTAAAAGGTTAATAGGTTTGGTTGCCTGGGGATACTATTCTAGTTCAAGTCTGTAAGATGTCTAATCAGGTGTCTCAGCACAAGATATTGCCCATAGCAGCTTTTCTCCATCTTCTACAACTCTCTAAATTTTGAAATAATCTTCAAAAACATTATTTAGACCTGCCAATTTAAAAATTAGTTTAAGCCTTGATTTGTTAAGCACAAACTCACTGTATAATATGGTGACTCTGACATTAGTCATTAAGGCAGGCATACAGGTCCTTTGAGGAAAAAACTCAGTTATTTAAAGAAAAAAAGGAAAACACTTGGTTTTAGACATTTAGAAGCTAAATATGGTTAAATTTTCCTTCTAAATACACCAGCCAGGTGTTTGCCCACTTGAAAACTACTCCAATGACTGCAATAGTGTGGCTAATTCACTGAAGTGCAAAAGTACTAAATCGGTCTCTTCAGTTAAGAGCTCCATTTCCTTGATTTTTTTTTTTGTTTGCATCACCAAAAATTAACTTCTACATATGCTTTTCAGGCAATTATCCCTCTGAGTGTGTATACAAGTGTATATGATGTTCAACCTGGCCTAAAGTGCAGGGAGTATGCCAAAGATCTGCTTGTTTGGCTAATGGGTCAAAGTTTCCAGCTAAAGAGGTCTCCAGGTTTGTGATCTCTATGGATTAGATGCATTATGGTGACATACATACACATTTGCTGTAGTAAAATTCTGTAGTAAAAAACTACAACAAAAATTGGTTTGTGATGGACAGATGAAGCCAAATTTGTCAGAAGTGTACTAGAGCACACATAGAAGGCAAGACAATAGTAAAATATAATGAAATAGTATCAGGAGATTTATAAGGTAATAATAATATTTAGGGATTTTAAATTAAGAGGATTCCAGGCAGCACAGTCATCTCCACTGCCTCAAGTTTGCCCCTTAGAGTGTGCATTAATTGCTCTTTCCTATCAGAGAGAAACTTCACAGTATTCAAATCAGATCAAAGCTGGATTTTTATTGTGTTTTAAGCATTCTTAGTAATTATTATTCCAACATAATTTAGTCCTTTAAGCTGGCTGCTCAAAGTTTCCCTCTTTAAAGTGAAAATCATAGCCAATTAGACTGATGGGTAGATCAGCTCCAATTAACTTAATCAGTTTGCTATTCTCCTTATATTTATCTGCTGCAGCTTGTTCTTCAGGTTATTAGTCCCTATGAAGGATGTTTTTGTTTCTGGCTATTGGGGAGTGCAGAGGTGCAAGGCTGGTGGAATGTTGCCAAAAGCCCAGCAATGACTATAAGTGAACTACCTGCAGGAGTTGTAAATATATATTTAGTAAGTGGGGACTTTGTCATCAGTATGTTTTATGAGTCACCTTTTTTTTTCCCTTTTCTTTCTTCTAAAATCAATCTACACAGCAGAAAATAGTCCAGACAGGGTTATTTTGTCTCGATCTTACAAATGGAAAGATGGAGATAGATGTGGATAACACATTTAGCCAAGATCTCACAAGAAGTGCAGTGTTCTCAGATCTTGCCCTTGGACTGTCTTCAGCAATGTTACAGCTTTAACTGGACTGCACCAAGGCAGGCTATATGATTCAAACTTTTCTGCAAGAAGAGCAAGTCGGACAAAAAACATATAACAGTGCTTTCTAAGCTGTGCAATTTTTGGTTGCACATAGCTTCTTTGGAAGATAAGGGAAACTGAAGAGGCAGCCAAATATTCAAACATATTCAGCCCCAAATATGGAATAACTAACTGAGATTTTTTAATGAATTTATTTTTCATTGATCACAAAAGGTTGAATGTTCATTTTAAATTTCCCCATGTTTATGTGCCACCTCTCTTCCTTTCTTCTGCTACCTTTCTTTTTCTATGGGGCAAGACATGAAAAGGCAGGAGCTGACTGGGCTTGGAGAACAACATTTGTATAAAAAGAAAACTACATTCTTTAAAGGAAAAAGGGACCTTTTTATTCTTCTCCCTCCCTTCCTCATCCCCCTCCCCCCCCAGCTATTTATAGGAGGATATAAGTGAAAGGTGAGGATAAATTCTTTATGAATTCTTCCAGCTCTACCTCCTCCCCATGAAAAAAAAAGAAGAAACAACAGCAGAGAAAAATACCTAGCAAAAAGCTCTTTTCTTTCTCTGGCAGCTTGGCAGTGTGGGCTAGTTTTTAATCTCTGCTGGAGCCTTTTAGTAGAATTACCTTATCTCTAATGGCAGCTGTCACTTTACCTAAACCTACGCTTACTGCTTTGTATTTTCTTCTTTCTCATTTGTGCTTCTGTTCTCATTATACATCCCCAAAGGGCTACAAGCATAGAAAACAACATAACAGAACAACATAACTGAACATAACAGAACATAGATGACATAAGGAAGGAGAAAAAAAGATGGGTGGGAACAGAAAGGGTCATTTAATCCTTGCAGGAGTTGTGCAGTGAAGTCTATTGTTTGGAAATGGCTAATTGCAGCAGCACAGCTGATGTGGAAGGGTTCTTCTGTGTTATTTCTGTATAATGTCAGTCTCTCCAATAATCAGTAGGGGTTTGATGCTGCATGGAGGGTATGGTACCTGGAAAACAGCATTATCAAACTGATAACATAAACCAGATGAGGATCTCTTTATTTTACTCCCCTTTTCTTTCCTTTTCTGTGTGTTGTATTCTGCTGAGACTTTGGGGATTTAAATTGATTTTCCTTGCAGTTTTCTTTGTAGGATTTCATTGTTCAAATCATGATAAGCTTTTCTCCTATCACTAGTGGGAAAATAACATAAAATGTAGGCATTTTTAGGTTGAGAATTCTCCTAGGTGTACATACCCTCAATCTGCAACAACAGTAATGTACAGGGGACATCGTACAATGGCATGAACAACATAAAGGGAAAACTTTTAACTCTTGAGGACTGGCAGTCAAGTTTTGGTTTTAGGAGATTTTTTGTGTGGCTATAGAGCATCCAATATAATTTGACATGAACCAATGAGAATTTCTTGTTCTTCTGATATTACTGGTGTGAATAAATTGACACCAAATCTGGACAACTACTCTCATAGAAGGAGGAGCAATAGTAAATTCTGTTGTTTCCCAACCAGAGATAGGCTAAAACTATAATGAAGTGATTTTCTATCTTGGTTTCATGGTTCCCATTCCATTTAAATCAGTGCTTACACTCCCACTAGGTTGAGTCATACAGGATCTTGCCAAAAGTCCTCTGTCATTCTAGATTAGACAACACACAGCTTAAGTGAAACCAGCTTTGAGTCCTTTGAGAGCTGATGCTAACTACATAACAGTGAACTTCAAGTATTTTACAGGTGATTAACTCTCAGCAATGCATGAGGTGACACATCTATTTTTTTCCCCATGTTCAGCAAAGTCAAAGAAAGGCTGTGCAAAGAGCAAACTGAAAAAAAGGAGAGTATTTCTCTGGTTTATATTTCCAAAGATATTACCTTGAATGGCACTGGAGTGGGCCAAGTAACATTATACATTAAGTTATTAAGTCAGACTGAGAAAATCATCTGCATGGTGCAGCTTACTTTTACTCATAGTTTCTTCTGATTCGTTTTTTTTCCTGTGTATCATTGATGAAGATCACATAAAGAGATCACATAAAGAGCTTTGAGTTTTATTAGGCTTGGGAAACCACTTCTTTAACAATCTGTGGTAAAATAAGTTGAGCCATTAAATCAACAGTTCTCCAGTACTATAAAAATAATTAATAGTTCCATGGAATTAATGTAAACAATCACATTTTCTATTTTTCTGCATACTTATAATTTTATATTTTTCTGCATCTGGAGAAAATCTTACATTGAGAAACAGATTGTTTTGCTCCTTTGTGTTCAGACTGAAAAACTGTGAAATACATTTTCTGCTGAATTTTTTATTAATAATTTTCCCAAATTGTTATGGACATTCCATAGGATCTATAAAGTATTTTAGCATAAAGAACAATGATCAAAAATATACACAATAACACACTGCAGTCCTTTGCCAGTGCAGTCCACTGTTGAAAACGTGGGAATAGTACTTAGTGTCAAAATATAATATTTCTCAAACTGAAGACCATAGATCTTTTTCTGATAAAGAAATGAAGCATCTGTCAGGATTCATGCTGGGATAATTCCTGCAGCTCACAGTCCAATTTGGATTTTCTTGGTTTCCAGTAGCACTTTTGACCACTGCAATTACTAAATCAAGAACAAATAAAGCCTGTTGCAGCTGTTCTACGTCCTTATATTGTGTTTCTTTGGTGTAGATTCAGCTCTGAGCAAATGTATTAATGGCTTGGAGATAAATTTAAACATTTCTGTTAACATAAAAACCAACAACATAGTAGGTTTTTCCTAGTGGGAGAATGATTATAATTTGATGTGGAATGTTCATGTGATTTGAATAAAAGCCTAGGCCTGCATTAAGATAGCCCAGCTGTGGTGTTCTCGGGGTTTATTTTACATTATTCCCTTTTTCCTCTTTCTCCTTTTCAAGGAGATACATCTGTAAGCTTAATAGAGTTGACAGTGGGTAGAAGGCAACTTCATAACTTTGTGAACAGTTGAACTAGTAACATCTACGAGATGCTCAGAAAAACCAAAACAATCTAATGTCCAACAATTTTTGTAGCTTCCTATCCAAAGTTTGTATCCAAGAAATGGGAGAAAAAAAGGAAAAAAAAACCAAAACACTTTGCTTTTTTCCTCAGATTTTTCTTTCTTTTATCTGAGTAGCAATTATAATGTCATTGTATCACACAATTCAGTTTTGATGATTGGCTTTTTTTTGTTTGTGGTATTGGTTTTTGTTCCTGATTCAAGGTAAAGAAGCCAATAGGTTTACTGGGTTATCTGGTTCAGTTTGGCATTGTAGTTTCTGCTGATGCTAAAGTTTTATAAATATCATTCTTCTTGCAGTACTTCAGGTTAGATAGACCTACACTGGCCTCATGAAAATGGACCAAGTACTTCCTTGGAATCACAGACACATGAGAGGGGAACATACAAGGCAAACTTGCTTCCTCATGTTTTGGCAGATACATCCATCTCAATAAACATGAAGGAATAAAAATAATAGGGAAAAACAAAACAAAAAAAAAGACTAGTTAAGTCCTACTTCTTCACCAGAGCAAATTACTCACATAAATAATGCAATACAAACTTTGGGAAAAAAAAAATTGTATGGTGAAAGGACTATATCATGTGACCTTTTGATAACCTCATAACCTTTTTTTTTTTTTTAAATTAAAAATAATCGCAATGCAATTGCAAACATTAAATACATTGTTGCAACAGGATTGATGTTGGTGCTGCTGCATTTTTGTTCTCTACATGTAAATTTATAAGTATAAATGAGATAGATTCCCAGGATCCTTCTCCCTGTAGGAAGTTTATTTCCCTTCATAGAATTTAAGGTTGCATTATTTTTACAGGAAGCTTCAAATCTCCATCTGTAATTAGCTAATATTTCTAAAAAGCTTTAAGAGATAAAGAGCTATATAAATGCTAAGTGTTACTACTTCTTTTGGCAGAAGTAAATCTGATTTTCTGTTATAATGAGGAAGGCCATAGCTCATCATCTTGGCTGATTACAGAAGTTACAAGAACAGATTGCCCATAACCAATGTATACCCTTCTTTCCCATTTTGAAAATTATATTCTCACAGCTTGACTCCTTAGAGGGTAGAATTATAATGTTTTTTAGTGTGACTGCAAGAATATCAACTAAGTCTGGTTGCTCCGAAGAATAGAGCTTAGGCTTATTGTTGAGTCAGACAAAATAAGATTTGGAAAATAAGGAAAAACAAAACAAAAAAAAAGGCAAAAAAACTTCAAAAACTTTTGCATATATCAAAAGTGATGTGTCAGAATAAGATGTTATGGAAATTCTTTGTATTTGGGTATTTTCTTTTTAAAATTATTTACTATTAATCATCCCTTGCAAGGTACAATAAGAGACTAAAGTAAGTTTCCTATCTCAGCCTGCCTGCATCTGCTGTGTGGATTAATAAGGTATTAGTTTCCATGGATATTCTTCTGGCATCATTCTCAAGTACGAATAAAAACAGTTTATTTCATCTATGTTCTCACATATCAAATACAATTTTACAGTGATAATGATGAAAGAAATAGCAGGAAGAGAGAGAAAGAGGAGAATATCTCAGCTGCTTGAGAGATTTCAAAGTGGATCTGGAAATATTTTACTGGAAATGACTGCTTTATCTCTAGTTTATCTACTCTCAACTTATTTAAATATCCTGACCGAAACCATTTCCACTCCAGCTATTGTGAGACTGGAAGTTCATTAAGCAAGGCACCTGCTTCCTTTTAGCTGCTATTTGCTGGCCATGGCTATGTTAGCATGACTTCTTGAAAATAAATTGGAAATATAAAGTAAAGGAACAAACTGCAAGCAGGTGACGAAGGATGTCTTTATAATTACAAGATCAGCTTTTGAAAGCTTGTGGCAGAATCATAAGTCAAATCTATTACTCCTCCATAATAGTTCTGTTTTCAAGAGCAACATTACGTGATATGATTTTATCCTCTCAACTTCAACTCTTTATTAAGACTTGATTTGCAATTTGGGTGAATGTAGATGTTAAAGGAACAAAGTACAAAAGAAGCAACAGTCTCTAGGAAAGGGGAAAAAAAAGGTGTTAGTAAAACAATGTTAGGAGTATTCTACTAAATTTTGGGTTTGTGTTAATAATTTTTTGTAATTTTTTTTTTACAAACCTTCATTGCCAGCTGTGAACTGACTTAAATAAGATTCCTTGAGCTGTTAGTCATTGCTGCCTCATTAGTATTGTAAATACTTCTTTGTAGCGTCTGCCATCCTCCCTTGGCATTTGAGGTTTCAGCTAAGCAGTTTTTTATTTTTTATTTGTATTTCCAAAGATTGCAGTGAACAAATGTTCACCAGCTGCAATTCCATCTTCAAAACTTACTGAAAATAGGAGCCATCACAATTTAAGGGATTATAGAGCCAAAACTTGTTACAGTGCTTCTTGGGTCCTGCATGTGACTTTCAGAATTTCTTGTACCTTTCCCTGGAGTGGGATATACAAACTGATAAAAATGTGTAGAAGATTTTGGGGTTCTTTTTACATCATTTGTATTTTTCATCAAAATTGTTTTCTCCATTTTTTTTCATTGTGACTCCAGGTGACATATGTGCTCTGGCTTTTTGAGGAAAAAAGATTTTAATGGAGTTCTTAGGGTTTTAGGAGGTTTTGTTTCTTTTTTTGGGAAGTCTTTTGCTTTTCTGTCTTTTTGGTTTTTTAATGGATGAAGGAATCTGTATCATTGCCCACTTAACTGTAGTATTGGCTTGCCCTAAACTAGGCATGTACAGCAAACATGGATGAGGACTCTAGGCCAACATGGCATCTGCAGTATCTCTGATTAGTAAATGAGCAAAGAATAACTGTAAGTTTCTATTGCATAGTTTTCTATCACAAAAAAGAAAATTGCATGATTTCTATCAGAAAAAAAAAGAAAAAAAGCAAGGGGAGGAAAAAGTTTCATAGCCAACTTAACATAGATAGGATTGTTATTTGCAATTATTACAGGGATAATGCCTGAAAAGATTTTTGAGCTATTTAGAAAGCCCTAAAATGATACTGCATGTTTACTACACAGCTGAAACTAGTTTTTTTTAAAATGGAAGATTATATTTCCACATGACTCTGAGACCTGGGCATCAGGTCTGTCAGTTTCCTAGTAAAAGCTGAAATCAAATCTGTCCTGGACTTCATAATCCTCTGCATCTGGAAAATCCTGCCAGCACTGTCATCAGGACCAAACCATAGAGCATCTTGGGTAAATTAAGCCAATAGTATCTATTAGTTAAGAGATGAATGCTCTCACTTTGGGGAGAAATGTGATTATTTTTTGTTCCTATTATTATGACACAGTGTCATTACTGATATAAAAAGAACAAGGAACATGTGCAAAAGTAAACCACATGTTGTCTCAACTAGCCAAGAAAATACATACCAGATGGGAAATGATGAGACAAGCCATTGCAATGGATCAGCTGGTCATGGAAAAAATGCAAAAGAAACCTCAGGGCTTATTCACTAAATCCTTGGTACCAACAGCATCTAGAAATAAGGTGTCCACCTGTGAGACTGTGAAAATCTGCCTTTTGGTTCTACGGGAAATACCATGGATTCAAGAGCTACTAAAAGCAGTAAGAAAAATAATTTCTTTCTCATACTGTGAAGAGTTGGGGGTGCTGTCCAGACAAGATCTTACCAAAATTTCCGTGAGCACAAAATGTAGAAGTAAAATGAGACTGCTTTCTCAGACTGAGTTAGTGACTGAGATCTCAGCTGGACTTACTGATGTGTCCTTTTTCAAAGCTGTGCAGTACTGTGATTTTTACTGAATTTTGGACCATCATTTTCCAAGTGTTCTGATGATCAGTGATTGCACAGTCTAAGGAAGAAGTTGAGAGATGCTATCCACAGATGGGAGCCTAAGATTATAAAGGCAACTCTTTTGCCCAGTGTTTGTGACTTAGTGGTGGCTTCTGGCAGGCCATGTAGGCTTTGCTTTTCCTTAGTTCTTGTGAGCAAAAATAAAACTGCACCCTTTAGTGTGGAAGCTAAGTATTCAAGTTAATACAAATCTAAGTGGTGAAAAGCTATGCATTCTTCTCCTTTCCAGGTTTTCCCTGAAGTAAAACAGATAATAAATCAATGATTTTCTGGATTTTCCAAATGACCGCAATTAAAAAGATACTGTTCTAATTTTGCAGACTGTGGAAAAGTAAATTATATCTGTACTGAAATGTTTATTGTGACTTATTATAAGCTTCCCCTCATCACTGCAAAGAAATAAAACTGACAGCTGTGAAAATAGGCAAAAGAAGTTTTCTCAAATGAAAATTTTGGGTACTTAAGTGGTAGCTAAAATGTTACAAGTTTCTGATACAGAAGAACAATTACTAATAGAACGGTAAATGTAGCATATCTTTGAAAGCTGTTGCACATATTATTTGGGATACTCATAGACATATTCCCTACACTCTCCTGCTGAGCAATTCCCACTCTTGGGAGCCACTCTATGTCAGCATGTTCAAAGGACTTAAAAATAAAAATTCCTTACTTTTATTGCAGTGTATTTATGAACAAATAACTGAACTACATTAATTTCCCAGTAGGAATATATCTAGTAAGAAACTCCTCATGGCTGATGAAAGCAGAATGAAAAATAATTTAAATACTATCTATTAATCCACTAATTTCTTTCAGTCTCTTTACATATTTGAAATTTCCCAGTTAAAATGAGTCTGCTGGGGGTTGAGTGAGGCTATAACTGGTAGAGCAACATCAGAGTCTGGACGTACATATCATACTAGGTAGTCAACAGTGATTATCTATTTCCAACTCTTCTGTGAATTTAGCAAGGAAATTCATCAGAAATTATTGTGAATTGTACCTAAGAGCACCATCAAGAAAACTCAATGTGGAAATCAAGGCATGAC
The DNA here is from genome assembly GCA_013400935.1 of Turnix velox. NCBI lineage: Eukaryota > Metazoa > Chordata > Aves > Charadriiformes > Turnicidae > Turnix > Turnix velox. The sequence goes on from VZTY01018613.1 coordinate 105,373, forward strand.
AACAAGCCCACAAAGAATACAGGCCAGACCCTTCATAGTTTAGGGGGCATTTATAATCATGAAGCCCACCCTTGTGGATTGTTGCTGTTACCTTCTTGATCACGGAGGAAGCTGCTGAAGGCAAAAACAGCATATGAAGCTGGGACGCATCTCTCGTCCTCGGAGGCATAGAAATTCTGGAGGAGTCCCAAGAGCCGTCCGAGGATTGGGAGTCGGAAGACTTGGGTTTTTGGTGCTATAGGAGGGTCTTGGTTAAAAGATGGAGTAGGCAACTGTGAACTGTGTTCTGCCCCGCGGCCGAGCTGCAGAGGAGGAGCCGCGGCCTATCCTCTGGGACGAAGCTGGTTCTTCCCGGCCCGACTCCCTCCTGCGCTGGCTCTGGTGCCGGGCGCGGGCTCGACCCTCCTGCCGGAGGGAGCTTCTCCGGGCCAGCACCAGGGAGTCCGTCCTCGGCCGCGGCCCTCGGGACTCGCTCCCCTCCCTCCTCCTCTGCCCAG
>VZTY01018613.1:106329-137461 GCA_013400935.1 Turnix velox
GGGGGGTTGGAACCTGATGATCTTTAAGGTCCCTTCTAACCCAAACTATTCTATGATTCTATGATTCGATGCAAGCCTCTAAAAAAAAATTGGCTATGAATTCTGTTTTTTCTTTAGCATCACCTTTCTTGTGCTTCAGTTTGCATTGTAAAAAGTGTAATTTTTCTTCTTCTGCCTTACTATAACTTTCATAAGTCCCATTAATTTCATCTTTTAATTTCAAAAAGTTTCTCAAATCTAATGAAACATATACAAAATTACATACAGTTAAATCCTAAAAAAAATATTCATCAAAATACTAAATGAAATTTGGGAGATATTTAATAACAAGGATGAGAGTAAGGAGCTTGCTGTAATGTTGAAATTATGCACTTAGGGGTGTGCTGTGTCAATGTGAGTGTTTCACAATGTGCTGTGGACAAAATTGTGAGTAATTGGCTGTCTGTGGCACTGTCATTCTTTATTTCTCTGTATGGAATTTCACTTGATATTTTATTTGCTTTGTTGCTTCCCATGTGAGAACAAAGCCAATAGAAAAATATAGAGACTGTGTAGTTAAAGAAAATAAAATGGTACTTTTCTATTTTGAGAAGAATTTTGGGGAAAAAAAGGAAATAAAGGTAAAAATTTACAAAAATATACTCATAAAAATATAATTAATATAAAAGCCACCAGGAAGGATAGGGAATGTAGTGGCAGGACAAGGGTGAATGCTTTTAAATTGAAAGAGGGAAGATTTAGCCTAGATATTAGAAGGAAATCCTTTACTGAGAAGGTGGCGAGACACCAGAACAGAACTCCCAGGGAAGTTGTGGGTGTCCCATCCCTGGAAGTGTTTGAAGCCAGGTTGGCTGGTACAAACCAGATCAGTTCATTCAGCATGCAAATTTCATTTGTTTGTGCTGAGCTCTGTGCATCATTTCACAGCATCCTTCCTAGTTTCATCAAATAAGTATGTCGGTCACAATAGCAACAGTGAAATATTTGGATTTCTAATAGCTTTGTGTGTTTCCCAATTGCCAGTACACAATTTTACTCAGCATTTTGTCACTATTTAAGAGGTTGGTTTTGTCATTGTAGTTTTTCAAAAGGAAAGGATTATCTGCAAATTAGATTGCCCTCAAATTTGCATATAAAGAAGAAAAGGAAGATAGAACCCCCTTGTAATTACTCTCCTGTGAATAATCTCAGTATCTTCTCTGGAACTGCAAGCATTTCCTGTATTACAGGACTGGAATATTCACTTGAAAAATAAGCAGCTGAATAATAAGATTTTCCATTATTGCAGGTAAAACTGCTATTGAAGAGTGTGCAAATCCCATGTAAATCAGAAAATAACATGCTGGCCAAGGGAAGACAGCAACTTGGCAGTAGTAGAGAAGGAGCTGGAAGGGAAGAGGCATTTCTACTGTAGTTTGCCTGCACCCATGATGGAAAATCATCAGAGAGTGTATCATACCAGGAATTCACTAGTATTGATGTGGAGGTCAGCTCAAGTATAGGAGAGAAGTAAATTTATTTATTTTTTTTAATTAATGTAAGGGAACACTGGAATCTCTGAGTGACTCAGGACATGCTGAGGACAGGCAGTGCATCTACATCCTTGGGAGAGCTCCAAGGTAGAGTAATCACCGTAATATTAATTCATCTCACTTACTGAAGGCATCTAATGACAGTGTGATGGTGGTATATGTGGTATATGTTTTTTTCCCTTTCTCTTTTTTGCTTGAAAGCTCATAATTCACATACAATTCTTAAAGATGTGAACACGCTGTGAGTCCATGTTACTGTGATAGGGGAATTTCAAGCTCACTTTTTTTTGGTTGAAAAGGACGTCAACACTAATCCTAAACTGAAAATCAAACTTTATCACTTTATTGCAGTACAGCTCACTTTCTTAAAACTGTTCAGCTGTAGCTTTTCAAGAGAAGGTGGTGTGCATATATCAGTCACACAGCATTTTTACATTGGACTTATCAGACTGTGCTTCTTATGGTTTCTCATCCTGATTGCAATTTGTAGACCTGAATGCTTTTTAGCTATTCCCCAATCTCTCTGCAATTTCATTCTCTTTTCCCCTTTTCCTTTATCTTCTCATTTAAATATATTTCACTCTTATCCTCAGTCTGCCATTCAGAATGTGTCAACTTGAGGAGTACTAGACTATAGCAGTAACTGACAGTATTTTAAAAAATCAGTCTAGACTGTATGCAGCAGGTATCTGAGAAAACTGCTCGCCTATGATATATGGCATTTTAACGTATTATTCTAAATTACTTCCATCAAGCAGTGAAATGGCATTCAGATCACGAGCATGTGAACAAGCTGAAGAATTTCCTTTGACAACATGCTCCTTGTGAGATCAAACTTGTAAAACATCACATCAGATTTAATGCCTAATGTATCAACTTATTCCCTCGCTTTGTTTTTTTTTCTTTTTTTTTTTAAGTTCTGAAGATTTAATGTTGAGAGGATATTTTTCCCAACTTGACATAAATATTAGAAATGCAGAAGAAAATGTGACTGATTCTGCCTACAAGAAATGTCTCTGAAAGACAGTGTAGCACTTAGAAATAATCAGACTGCAGAAAAGGAGAAGATAAGAAAATGACAGATTCATTAAACAGCTGTTTGCATCTGTCTTTAAGGCAAAATCACATTTTAGACAGCTGCAAAACACAGAAATATGTCCTAACAGATCAGGAAGTAGGAGTTGCATGCAATATGGCAATAGCAGGAATTGTTGAAATTCTTAAATGAGATTTTATTCCACTGAGTGATACCAAAATAACAACATTCAGGATTTTGGATTTTTGTTTTGGTTTGGTTTGGGGTTTTTTTCCTCCCTTTGATTGCTCCATTGTCTTCCAGTCTTGTAAAGTGTAAGCTACAAAATCAAGCAAATGGCTGGTTCAATTTTCTTGCCTACAAGAAGGGATGGGCACCAGACTAGTTTGAGCTGTGTCATGTTGAGATGAGGACCACTCCCTCCTCTTGTTTCTATTGCTGGTGGTTTGTGCTGCATGGAGTATTTAAGTGCATAGGAGAGACTGGCAGTGATGAATCTCCTCTCTTAAGTGAAAGGGCATAATGAAAAAATAGCATTTTCATTTATCTTTCTTAGCACAGAGTGGTGTATTTCATATAGAATTATATGCATTGTTTGAATTACAATAATATATATATTTTCTAGTTACACAATAAATATATCAATTTCTCATATGATTTTAAATCTGAGTTTCCCACTACAAAGCACCACAGCACTGCCACCTTCCTGTGAGGTTCATGATTTTGGCAGGTGGTATCTTTGTTCCCAACCTCACTTACCTTATTTCAGTGCTTAGTTGATAAACTCTGTGGCAGCTTCTTTTTCCCATTTTTATTTTCTGTTTGCTAAGCTGCTTCTTGGAAGGCTGGGAAAGATAGTCTCACATTTCGGTTTTTTTAAATAAAGACCAATTCCCTGAGAAAGTTTCTCATATCCCTACTGGTGAAGCTTTTAGTTGGTGCTTGATTCAGCTTGGGAGGATCACTTTACTTATTCTTGTTTATTTAAGGATCCTGAACCAAAAAAACCCTGTGATATGACACTGTCTTGTTGCACTGCTGCCCTATGAAATCATTCTGGTATAAATACACCGAACACACAAGACTAGTTATTATATTCTTCCTGCTTATCTCTGTATCCCTTCTTCATTTACAAGAAATTGCAGTTAGAATCACAAATTCATAGAATGCTTTGAATTGGAAGAGACCATTAAAGACCATCTAGTCCAACCCCTGTGCAGTGAGCAGGGACATCTTGCACTGGATCAGGATGCTCAGAGCCTTATCAAGCCTGGCCTTGAATGTCTCTAGAGATGGGGCCTCTGCCACCTCTCTGGGCAACCTGTGCCAGTGTCTCACCAATCTGACCACCCTTGTTGCAACAAAATTCTTCCTAATGTCTATTCTAAACCTATGCTGCACTAGCTCTGGTACCTTGCTTTGGTTTAAATTTGAATTCTTGTAAATTCACCTGGGCAAATTAGGAAAAAACAAAGTTCATGTTTCATCCTTTTGATTCTTCCAGTCCTTATCATGATCATGCTCTACATTGGATTTTTCTTATTAACTGACAGCTTACTAGTGAGTTGCAGGTGACCACTTTTGGTCTGTCGTGACCAGAGCAAGTAGAAGCTCAATTTACCCATTGAGTCCTGCCAGCAGCAAGGAGGAGGAATAGATAGATCCCTTTGGCTTAGATATGTTATTTCTATTCACAGACTGAGAAAAATGAAACAGAATTTGCACCAAAAATGCTACTGGTTGTCTATCTGATTCCTTTTGATTCTTTCTTCAACCTATGTGTGCTATTTATTTTAGCTCCTTAGAAAACTATCAGTTTTCATGGGAATGTAAACTGCAACTGCAAAGTGAAAAATACAGAGAAATTTTAGTGGTTTTGATCAGGTTTTTCAATTCAAATTAAAATCATCCATATTCTATGGAAACAAAAGAAATTTTCTTCCTGGTATTTCTTGGTTTTGATATTTTATTTCAGGTCTGTGCTAGTTTCTTCACTGTCACTGAAAGCCTAAATATTTTCAGAAGTGTATGCTAGATAGATCCCTTCATTCCACATCTGTATGTCACCCTAAATTTCCACTGCATCTTTATCAAGAACATGCAAGAAAAAAGTAACAGGCAATATATGGACTAGGATGTAGGAAAAGGAATGCCTCAAATTCTTTCTAGAACAACTCCAGAAAAGTTAAATGGAACGAAAAAATGAAACAAGAAACTTCTGTGAATTTATTTATTAAGTTATGCTTCAATCAAAATATTCTTGCTCTTAATTTTTCTGTATTCCAGTACAAAAACATCTGCAACACTACCTCTCTCTCTCTCTTTTGAGATTTATATATATATATATATGTTACATTTAGCACAAGTAGTACTAAATTAGAACTTACTAGTTTCTACCTTTAAAAATTCCAAATAATTCATATCTGGGATTCTTGATGTAATATCAGATTAGTTGAAAGCCTGCTTTTTGCTTTTTGCAGAGAATCAATAGGTAACAAGCTGTTATGTACCAAATTCCCTAGGGCAAACTGAGATGTATTACAATGTTAGTGGGTGAATTGAAATAATAACTGGCCTAATACATATAATCACTATAGCAGTTAGTGTCTAACCAGTATTTCAGACATGGATATCTATATTGTGGACCATAATCTTCATTCTTCCCTTGATGTGTCGATTGTGCTGATGATCATCAGATATGCTCAAGCCTTAATTTAGCACTTATTATTACTACTAAGTTAAATGCTGACCAGATCTATTACAGTTATTACAAGAAGTCATAGGCTTACTTGGGCACGAATCAAGAACGTGTAATTACAGTTCTTTATTGCTGGTGTTCAGAAAGCATTCTTGCAATGCAAAACCTGGCTATTAATTTGACATGACTTCTATACCCACAACCTCCTTGGCCATAGAGAACAGGTTTATCCCTCTGATTATCCTAGTGATTAAACATGAGAGCATTTATGTCACTTTAATTGCAGCATCACACCATTGGCCTGGGATTTATCTCTGGACTGTAGACATCTAGGGGCAGGTGTTGAACTAGACACCTAATTCACTTTTCTAGCTAATTGGGAGGTAGCTAATGCAGTCAGTGGAGCCTAGTTCAATATGTCTGGATTAGAGTGAGCTGAACTATTCTCCACATTCCTTTCATTGCATTGGTTACTACTGTGTTTAACAAGGAATTAAGAATCTATCTCCCCTGTAGACAAATTAAGGCATCCAAGTTTAGGTGTCTAAAGTCTGTAATTGACTCTTCTCTTGATGACCTGATAACACACACAGGATGCCATATTCTATAAAATAAAAATAACATACACTCTGCCATGTCAAAGCTACCCTATTTGTCTTCTGTTATTTCAGCTGGCCAGGATTCCAACTGACTGTACTTCTCAGAGCACAATGTCTTCCTGTTCACACCATTATGGATATTTTATGTCATTAAAAACACCATGGTATGACTCTGTTTGACATACTTATCTCCACTGAAGTACAGGAATCTATGTCCTAGGGAATGTCATGTCCTAGGGAAAGTACAGGCAGACAGTGTGCCTTACTTACAACTTTAAGCATGTGTTAGGGGAAGTATCTGGCTGGAAGACTGTGAACACCAAAGTTTCCTGAGGATCAGTCACAATTCATCATTTTCATAATGACTCTGTCATGCACCCTAAGAGCAATAGTCTGCAGCCTGGAATTCAGATGCATGAATCTCTCTTTCTATCAACCGCACAGCACTCTACACTCATGTATAACAGGAGGGACACGATGGTGACATAGGTCTAAGACATGGAACCACAGAGAATGAGGTTTAATAGATTTGCTCCAAACTCATGTCTGAATCCAACCTTCTGCTTCACAGCAACTAAGTGTCCACAGTTCAACAAGTCCTGAGGAGGGAGTCTAAGACTTAAAGGCAGAAATTCACAGACAGTATTTGAAAGTCAGTCAACCTGAAATAAGGCTTAAACACAGGCTGCAGGAAAGGAAATCTCGTTTTAACACAAGCACAATCCAAATCTTTCTACCTGCTCAGGGTCAAAAGAATCAAAAAACACACCAGTCAGCATTGTGAGGTTAGTGGTGGAGAGAAGTGCTATGAAAGAACATCCTGAAGTCCTTTTTCCAGTCACAACACATACAGCATGATCAGAGTATGTCTCTGGTGTAAAAAAATTCCTTTCTTTTTTTTTCTTCTTTGTTTTCCCTCTCACCTATCTTTTCCATTCCTACATATACATCTTAGAATCACTTACATTGAAAGGGATTTTTCACATCATCTAATTCAACTGTCAATGTAACTCTGACAAGAGCTGTATCTCTGAGCTCTATAACCACCACTCTCTTAAATACCTCTAGGGATGGTGCCTCAAACACCTCGGGCAGTGTGTTTCAGTGCTTAATAACCCTCTAATGTTTCCTAATATCCAATCTAAGCCTCTCCAAATGTAACATGGGGCTGTTCTCTCTTCTACTATTGCCTGTTACTTGGCCAACTCTCATCTCCCTACAACCTCTTTGCAGGTACTTGTAATGACCAATAAGGTCTTCTGCTGGCTTCCTTTTCTCCATGCTGAACAATCCCAGCTCCCCAGTTGGTTCTCCAGGTTGGTTTATGGTGAGAGGCATAAAATTGACATAGTATTCAAGGTGTGACCTCACTAATGTATCTTCTCTTCTACAAATTCTGAGTTGCCCTGACTGGCCTATTTCTCTTTATCATATCTAACCTGATTAATCACCTCTTGTTCTTTTGATTGACAATAACCCCAATTTTTTTTCCCTTTTCCCTTTCCCTTCACCTCCAGCTTGCAAACTGCTGAGCTCTTATTTGTGTTAAGTTAGGCTGCATATAAATAGCATTCTCTGTAACTGAGTTAACTCTTGTTTCCATTTCTTTGTTTGGCAATCCTTTAAGGCTCAGAGGGGACCTCATAGTAACTTATCAGTACCTGAGGGGGTCCTACAGAAAGGCAGGGGAAGGAATTTTTACCATAATATTGGATGGGAGGACTAGAAACAATGGATATAAATTGGAGGGGGATAGATTTAGACTTGACATAAGAAAGAAATTCTTTACAGTGAGGGTGGTGAAATACTGGAACAGGTTGCCCAGGGAGGTTGTGGATGCCCCTTCTCTGGAGGTGTTCAAGACCAGGCTGGACAGGGCACTGGGCAGCCTGGTCTAGTGGGAGGTGTCCCTGCCTATGGCAGGGGGGGTGGGACTCGATGATCTTTAAGGTCCCTTCCAACTCAAACTATTCTATGATTCTATGATTATTTTGGGGTCTACAACATTGCCAAATTTCCCTTTTGATTTGTTAATGCAGTCACCATGTTATCCCTGCTGAAAGGCACCCTTCAGCTACCTCTTAAAGACAAGGATCAAGCCCTGGTCCTTCAGTCCACTCAGTGCAAAACTTTCAGCTTTTTTTCCAGGTTCTTTGCACAGCACAAATTAACTCTGATATAAAAAAATATCTCATCTGAAGGGGGCTGCTATTTCTCAGCAGTGTGATATAATATATAGTATTATTTCAAAAAAAAAGAAAGACAAGTTCCCACTTTTTAGTACTAGTGGACATTGTGCTATTTACTTCTCAAGAATGACATACAAAAAAATCACATAGGCAATTGTTTAAGCATGGAGAAAGTAGCCTTATGGATTACATCCAGGAAGATCCATGTAAGATCGAGAACAGTTCTGGGAAAACAAAATGTACTTGAAGTTCAGGCATGTTTATATTTTGACTTTGCACTTTTCCTATCATAATAGAGAAATGTGAGCTCCAAAGCTGGGAGCCAGAGTTGCATTTCCACTGCATTTCAGATGGGAAAGGATATCTGCACTGGGAATATAGTCCAAACTCATGATTAGTTTTTAAAAAAGCAACACAGAAAGAAAACATATGTTAACTGTTGTGAGGGAAAAGTGATCAACAGAGAGCAGAAACTGAAAAAGTCAATGTTTTAGCATAAAATGCCTTTGACTCGAAATGGCAATACCACAGTAGAAAAGGTGCCTTAAAATGTAAGGCATAACTCGAGAGCAGCATTCAGTCTATATTTCCATGAGCAGATAAGAACTGGTAATTTGCAAATGCAGAGAAGCCAGGAATGTCTGTATTTCAGGGTTGTTCTACATATCCTGCACGTAGCTAATAGCACGCTGAAATGTCAGGCTTGTATTTCATCTACCTTATAGTTACCTGCCTTTGCCTTTGGACTGTCGAGGACAACATAGAATTACCATAGAAATACCACACTTATCTCTCAAGCTATTTGTCATACACATTTCCCTTTAGGGAAAAAGCCATGTTAGTGATTATATGTTCCCTTAAAGGAGGCATCATTTTCCCCCTGAATCCAGTAATCGCAGTTTAATGAAGTTAGAACAGTCATTCGCAGCTAAGATGCCTCACATGCCAGATTTTATCTCCCTGTCTCTGCAGACAGAAATTTAAGGCCAGCAATTCTTTACTGGGAGGTTTGTGTGCCCCATTCCCTTCCTCCCCCCACTCCTACTTTCAGATCTTTCTCCTCACTACTCCCTCAGAGATGAGAGATGCTGTGATTGATGTGATGGGATGAGCTGGGATGCTGTAAATCAGGAAGGGAGCCAGGAGAGTCAGATGCAAACAAGCCAACCAAGGGTTTATTTTTTTGCTGCATCATCACAGAGATGAATGACACTGTAAATGAAATGGGGAGGCGTAAAGAAAATGAATGGAGTTTGGAGGTTGGTTTGCTATTGCTGCTTTTTTATTAATTTTTTTTTTTCAGAGTAACCAAGAAGTAACATTGTCTGCAAGGAAGGCATTGTATTACAGCAATATTTCATTCTGTTCACCACAAGACTGATGTATCTGAATTAGTGAGATGTGCTTAATGCTAAGCAAAGCCTTAAATTGGTCTGGATTGAGGCCTGGGTTTTGCTCCACAGAACTAAAGCTTAGACATTGACAGAAAAACTTCCCTCTAAGTTGGACAGTTATTAAGGCATGATAGTGATCTTTGCTGTGTTTTTAACTTGCTCCCTTTTAATTAAGCAGCAAAAAATTGTGCTAACCATAATGTATTTGAGTTGTGCATGCCCCATTTCTGATAGAAGTGAAATCCAAAGCTATTTTATTTGGAAATGCTGTGGATTCTTTGACATCTACATATTACTCTGAGATCAGTGTGACTATTGCAATAATCATATCTCTTGCATCAAGTTAGATAAGAGAGAACAGATGACATCTAATATACTCTACCCACTTCAGCTCACAAAATTAATACCAGGCTTGAAGCAGCACAAAAAAGTACCTTTCTGAACAATTGCCTACAGTCAGCAGCTCCATGAGGAGAGACTGCAGGAAAAGTAGGATTTTTGAAAATTTACTCTGACGTTCGTGCTAATTTCACTGAAGTGACTGATCCATTTCAGACCCGCAGAGCTGTGGTTCACTTTTTTTCCCATCCTTTAGAGGCATTCAAAGCCAGGCTTGATGAGGCTCTGAGCTACCTGATCTAGTAAAGATGTCCCTGCTCACTGCGGGGGGATTGGACTAGATGACCTTTGATGGTCCCTTCCAACTCAGTGAATGTATGAATCTAAGACAACATAGCAATGGAGTTAGTGTAAGCTATAGAAAAAAAACCCACTAATTTTTGTAGGTAGTGGCAGGGTTGAACTTATCCTTCTCAACTAATAATAATAAGAAGAAGAACCCAGAATTACAGAATTGTCTAGGTTGGATGGGAACTTTCAGATCATCAGGTCAAATCATCAGCCTAGATGTAATGATAACAGACATTTTTAAAACCATCAAAGTATATTTTCCTAAATTCCTTATAAAATGCTTGAGATGATAGCCTCTGTGGCTCCTACTCTGCAGTGCTGAAAACTGTAGGTTTGCATTATGATGAAGATTTTCAACCCTCCTTAGTAGATGGTTTCTTTGAAGTAGTGAGCTGAGGATCCTATAAGGAACATGATATGAGTGAAATAGGAAGGGGGAAGACTCTCCCCATCCTGTTGATAACTGGATTGGCATAAATATCTAGTCTATAAGTAAACTAATACTTTTCATTACTGCCACAGTGTTCTAAAACTTTGAAAAGTAATAGCCTGGTGAAAGGGACAAATAAAAATGCGCAAGGAAGTGACTGTCCCAATTGTATCATTCTTGATTGTGTCTAATTACTGTTACTCTGAGAGCTGAGAGTGAAAGAAATTAAATTTTCTAACTACATTTGTAAAGTCAGTAGAATTTTATGCAGAAGAGAAGAAAATAAAGGAATTGCTGAATCATTTTCAGCATGAACATATAAAGATTCCCATTAAAATGGAAACAGGGGAGCATATTGCCAAAGGAATAAAACAAAATCTGTTCCATGCTTTAGATTAGTACTGCTTAGCATACAGTTGATTATCTCGTATCACAGTGAATTTCTTTGCAATATTTTGATATTTAAAATTTCTTATTCTTCAGCTTTTGGGCTCCATTGCTAAATTCCAAGTGCGTGTATGAATTTTTTTCTTGGTTATATTTTGAAAAAAGTATCTTTTCCTCCAGATTTACACACACTGCTTTGTCTTCCATCTCCTGACCAGTCCAGAGTCAAGGTATAGTCTAGTCTGTAATTCATATCCTGTTTTATCCTGCCACAACCTGGCCACCTGGGCTTTTCTAACTGGGGACATCTTCATTTGAAATGGAGACCTGGATGTAAAGTCCTGCGCGGGCCCAGCCGGTGAGGGAAACCACAAGCCACACAATATGAGTGATAAAGAAGCTTCCGTTTATTAGCCCAAATAGCTCACTTATNATACTTCTGAATGAACTTAAACGATGTGGTGATGGAAAGACAAGACAGAAAGCAGATCAGCTGCAACTTCTGCAGCCATTTTAACTTGCAGGATTTTTTCATGTTTCTTTTTAATTATTTCATTCTGCTGCTTTTTGGGAGGAAAATTGGGACCAGTTTTTGTTGCCACCCTTCATGCCTGTCCATTACCTGGTTCCAGTGGTGTTGGTCCAATCTAGGGAAAGTGGATAGGGGAGATGGTGTGGTTGCAAAGCAAGCAACATCAAGAGCAACACACATTGCTGGGTTGCTTGTAGCTTTCTGGTGTTATAATTTGCATATTTTCCTCCCAAGAGCATGCTTATCAATCTCCTTCATCAGCATTTTCGAGATAAATCTCTCCTTAGTTCCCTTAGCTGGAACAGGGCTGTTACAGCACTTGTACATATTTCACTGTAATTTGTGTTCCCTAAAATGTAGTATTTTGCATGAAATTGTGCCTGCTTTACACTGTCTCTATTTAGAAAAGCTTCTCATCTTTTGGTGTATGTTGAAGAAACCAATTATGAATAAATCTTGAGTTTACTAGGAAAGTAGTGTCAAATTATTACTGCAGTGAAACCAATCTTGTCTCTTACCTATTGTGGTCCCTAAATATAATCTGCACATTGTTTGCCTTTTTTCACTGCATTTTTTAGTGAGGTGAGGCTTTAGAGATCCTTTTTTTGCAATAATTCTTAAATATTTTTCCTTGTCAATTGGTTAAAGAAAGTTTTATTTTACATATCTTTTCCATCTTTCATATTTTTTGTTTTGCTAGAAGACTTCTTCTTTTTTTAATAGAAAACTTAATAATTATTCTTGCTTTTTATTAGGGCTGTCAGTAAAACATTCTTGGTTCCTTGTTCTTTACTCACATTATTCCACATCTCGTTTTAACATCATTTTCTAATATGTAAGACAGATCTGACAGCCAGACAATCATGTCCGAGAGCCAATGCTGATTTGTGTAGATACTTATTAGCATGGTTGTTCATCTGCAAAAAAGCCTTTTAGTGGTATTCACACTTTCTTGTCATTTAGCCATTACTTCTGGCATTTTATGATGTTAAATAAAGAGCATAGTGTATATATATTTATATGTACACATGTAGTCCAACACACATATTTGTGTGTACATGTATGCATTAAATTTTAACTCCTATGGAACACTTAATCTGAGAGGACTGGACAAGTAGTCTTGTCCCGACACAAGCATTTTACAGATGGGCTGTGAAATACCCATTTTACAGAAAAATAAAGAGAAACCTGAAGCTGTTTGAGGCTAAAGCTCAAAAGGAGCTGATCCTGAAAACTAGGAACTGGAGCAGAACCAGAAAAGCTTTGATAAGTTGTGTGGGTTCCTGATGGCATGACCAGAAAAGGTTAGATGCCTCTGGGTGTGGTTGGAGACATCAAAAAAGCAAGCAGGGAGCTGCTTTGGGCTGTTCAAGAGAAAATCCTGATGCCATTGATTTTTTGCTCAGAAATAAGCACTGGGAGGTTAGGGCTGAGGAGAAGGGCAGTGCACAGAGGGAGAGGGACACAGGGGAGTGCAAAGGTTTCAGTCTGACTGTACTGGACTGCTTAGATTTTTTTCCACTTCAATGTATATTGTCCATTTGTTACACTTCTCCATTTTTATTTGATACTCATAGAATAAAATAAAAACATATTGGAATTGGTGTAACACTCTACTCATCCCACTCTACTCGGCTCTTGTGAGGCCCNCACCTGATACCTGATTTTGATTGTCATTGCTCCCATACAGGAATTCAAGATTTTGCAAACACAGAAATCCAAATTTCTGAGTTCTTGCTTTGCATTTCCCCATTACAGTTTCATCAAATGAAAGCCTGAGTCTTCCTCCCTTTGCATTGTAACAGTGTGCCAGCCTTTGTAGCAATTCAGCATCCCAGTTACAGCATGGTTTTCTGTCCCTTTGTCAGGTTTTGATAGTTTATTTCATTTGATAGTAACTAAGCTCTTAGTTAGATTTCCTGGGAATATTTTTGATTACCTGAGTATGTGAACCATTCTCACTATATATGATGGATTTCAAAAGAAAAAAAAATCACAATCCAAATAACTTACTTTCATTGCAGCTTTTTTCCTTTATTTAATATTTTTCTTTCTTCTGGGTACAATTAATCATTTTCTTTTGCTTCCTGCTCCACTTTGTGTTCCTATTTTCTAGTTCATATGGCTTGTAAATAGTTTTCAGCCTATCTTTAGTTCTGTCACTAATTGTTTGCTGAACAGGATTGCCACTTCTTACTGATTCAAGATTCCATTTGTTCCTGGAGAGATTGTATTCTCTCTTGCCCTTTAACACCTCTCAGCAGTATGGCAACACATTTTTTTTCTGAAGCCGCTTTCTGTCACACTCTAACATCAAAGTTTGGTCACTGAATATCTAAAATCTGATTGTTATCTCCTTTCTTCCTGAACTTCCTACTTATACTTCCCATATTCTAACCTCTCCGCTGCACAGCATCAGTCATATATTTCACTGAAACTCACAGAAAATACTCCAAACAGCCTCCAGTATTCAAAAAATATATTGCTCAGTTGTCTGTCCCTGCCTCAACTTCTGTTTCCATCAAGAGAACCAGAGAAAGATTGCTTTTTCTGGGTTGACCATTATGGTCAATTAATCACACAGTTAATAAGCATATTTCATACACTGATACAATCCTTAAAATACTCTTTAAGATGTCAAGATCCCTCTGCATTGATTTCCTGTAGAGAATCCAAGAGTTGCTCACAGTTCTCTAACATACATGTAACAAGAAATAAATTGACTATAATAGGGGAGGTTTTGTTTATTTTTGGGGAATTAGCATTGCATTAAGTCCTGTTTCTTTTATAGCTGCCAGGACAAAACCATGCAATGAATCCATTGATTTAGTAGGAAAGAAGCATCTTCTCTTTCTTTATTAATAACTTCTGAAAAGGGAAATAAATTCTAATTATTCACTGCTCCATTACCAAAGTGTAATTTGGAAAGTGTTGCTCAAAATTTCCAGAATGGAAAATGCTAATGAGAAGAAATTAAACCAGAATTCTCACAAATTCTCAAACTAGAAGGTTGGAGTGAGACTGTAGAGAATAAGTCCTATGAGAAGTGGCTTGAGGGAGCTGAGGTTGTTCTGCTTGGAAAAAAGGAGGCTGAGAGGAGACCTCATTGCTCTTTACAACTTCCATGAAGGATGCTGTAGAGAGGTGAGGATCTGTTTCTTTTCCCAAGTAACCAGTGATAGAAGAAAAGAAATGACCTCAAGTTGTATTGTGGTTAGACTGGAAAATAGGAAATATTTTTAGATTAAGCATTGGTAAAGGCTGGCCAGGGAGGTGGTTGAGGTACTATCCCTGCAGGCATTTATGAGATGGGTAGAGATATGATTTAGTAATGGTTCTTGTCAGAATTAGATTGATGTTTGGACTAGATGATCTGAAGCGGTCCCTCCCAATGTAGACAATTCTATAGTTCTAAAAATTATGAGGAAGAAATTAGCAATAAGCTGTAGCTCTGCTACTTGCAGTGACAGACTGACAGCAGTGAATGTGAGGAAAATGAAGTAGAAATTTGGGTGCCAAGGAACCTCACTGCAGCTGTGCACATAATGATGGAAAAACATTTCATTCTTTTTTCATTACTGCCGCTAAACACTTTTCTTTCCTTCATCCCAACACTAGCGGTGTATTCTCCTCTTTCTGTTGTTTTTTTTCTGGCTGACTGCATCTAGAAAATTCCATAGCAAAACATGTCCAGACTCTGATCTCTGAGAACTACATGATTTTTTCTGGTCTGTATTTTAATAGTTGTGTTACTACAGAACTTCACATTTTGACTGTATGTTACATTAATAAGTATTTCCTTTTGCTTACTTTTAAATCCTTTTCCCCAGTGTCTTTTCTCTTTTAGAGGAAATAATCAGAAGTCATCATCCACTTACCCTTTCCCATATGATACCTTAATTGATTGATTTGTATCAATAGTCATAGAATTATAGAATCATAGAATAGTTTGGGTTGGAAGGGACCTTAAAGATCACCCCCCCTGCCATAGGCAGGGATACCTCCCACTAGATCAGGTTGCTCAGTGCCATGGTCTTGAACACCTCCAGAGAGAGGGTGTCCACAACCTCTCTGGGTAACCTGTTCCAGTGTTTCACCACCCTCACTGTAAAGAATTTCTTTCTTATGTCGAGTCTAAATCTACCCCCTTCCAATTTACATCCATTGTTTCTGGTCCTCCCATCAGATATCATATTAAAAAGTCTTTCCCCTGCCTTTCTGTAGTCAATACCATCTCTTTCCTTCCTGGTCTCTGGTTTCCACAGAGATGAGTCACATTTTTCTTTGACTAATTAACAGATTATAATTACTGTGCTTAATCTTTAATTATCTTCATCTCTGTTTATTTTGAAATTAGCTTCCTCTGTATTTGGTCTAAAGAGTGTGCATACAGTTTGAAAGCTAGTTTTTTCTGCTGAGGACACAAAATATACTATGAACCTTGCCACTTTTGTGTTCTGAGACAACCAGTATTAAGAGACCAGAGGACCAATGCAGAGTAGACATCATGAATGCTCTAATCATCAATCTGAATCCACACTCCAGCATACAGATGGCAGAGAGGATGCACTGGATTGATCTTGGGGTGAATTTGCTGGTATCTAATACCTCATGAACTTCAAATGAAGATTTTCCCATAGCAAAGACATGAAAGATTTCTCTTCTATGAGAGTTCCCTGGCACAGGGGGGGCAGTAAGGCAAGCTCACACAGCATCAGCACAATGATTTTGTTCAAATCCAGACCTACCACAAGATGAAACGCCCAAGAAATCAAGCTTTGTGAGCTCTGCCATCCTCAAAGGCAAATCTTGAAAATACTTTGGAATGTCCTGCTGGCTAGAAGAAAAGAAAAAGAAAATAACCACAGAGCTGTGCTTTTGTCTACCTCAATTAGCTGTGATTCTTATAGGAATATAGCCCTGCCTTTATCTCCCTCCAGAACATTGCTTTAAGGAAATACCTTCCCACTATAGAAAAGTCAGAAGGCTCCACCACAGAAGAGTGAGAAAATCCCACCACCCTGTACCACATGATGACAAGAGATGGGCTGGTAATTGAACTGCATCTGTTGAGACAAAATTAAAACACAATATAATGATTTTGGGGAGAATTAAGCTGGAAAAATGGATTGGAATTAGGGGACTTCTATTGATGTGGAATATTTTTTCTGTTCTTTTCTGAATATTTTTTTAGCTATGTGCAGGATTGCTCCTTTTTGTTGAAGCCATGCCCAGAAAAATAATTCCAGAAAATATATGAGTGATGATGATTTATGATGGTGTGCTTCAAATTTGCACCACAAATCAGCTAAAGGAGAAAAATTAGTGAGTCTAGCACGCATAGAGTCTTAGACATCCTGTGAACAGGATGTTGTGGGATAGTCAAAAAATGTACAGGCTTGTGTGCCAGCTTCTGGGATGTCTGTGTTGACTGATTTCCAAACATAGAATAATTATATAGGAGAACATAGGTTTCTGTTGTTGTGAGCCTCATTTATGCTTTTTTCCAACACAATCTACCAAAGGGAATAAATAAAAATAAATACTGGAATGTTTTGTATATTCCCAGACTTCTCAAATGGAAAGAGAAGAACAGCATCTTTGTGAGATGTCATTTCTTATCAATCAAATCCTCTTCTGCCTCACCTCTGAAGGTCACTAGTAAAATTTAGCTGTATGTCACTGAAGGCCTGTTTATCAGTACTTACAAAGTCTGAAAGAAAGCAGAATTTCTTTGGAGGGACATGGAGATGTTAAAAATATCCCTTCTTAACCAAGATCAGCTAACAATTAACTAGAACAATTGTAAACTGCTGAAGTGCTGGTTCTTAAATGTATTCATTCTAAGTAGGAAAGAAAATAAGAAAACCCTTTGGCAAATATTTGTGTGCTTACTAAGGATATGGAGGAGTAAAAATGGCTGGTAATGAAACTCCTCCATTAAAATTACAAGATAGTACAGAGCTTTAATGTGTCTGTGTAGTCTCTGCTTCAAAAATGTCAGGTTACCCAGAATTATTGCAATACAAAAAGCAGTAAGAATTTATTCAGTTTCAACTGATTAGCTATGCTGAAGAGTTTAAGTGAACAGTAAATACAAAACTATTGCTGAGATTTTACAGAAAAGAAAACAGAATGCTCAAGAAAGTGCAAGATAATGAGAAGAAAAAGTTATGGCATCTCTCTGTCTTCAACCATAACCAGCAGAAATCACATAACATTCCTTTATATTCATCCATTACCAAAGGGGCGAGGGATAATTGGTCTAACAATATGCCTTTCTAGAAAGACTTAGAATGAACCTGTGGCAAGGCTTTTGATGGGTTCAGAGTTCAAGGAGTTTCATCTTGTCTTTATCCCAAAAAGCTATTTTATCATCATCTGCTACAAAGTCAGTTATTTTCAAGGACGTAGCAGGTTCAGGCCACAGCATCCAATATTTTCTTTTTCATGGGCAATAGCTTTTTTTTTTTTTTGAGTTATTTTTTTGTCACTGAACTGGTCATAATGGTTTAGATTCTGGTTAAGTAACCTCAGGTTAACATTAGTGCTGTGACAAAGTCATTCACAGAGATAAAATTATTACCAAATATCTAAGTCTGTCTGCTTTCTGCATTGATATATGTCTAATTTCTATGTTAACACTTAGTATTCTAAGTGATAAACTTCAGTTGTTCATCAGGTAAATTACTGCATTTTACTCAAGTGGAAGCACTTTTCCAATGATAAACTAGTGCAATTTCTACTCACCATCTAGTGTTGCTTCAGGTTTTAGCCTAAGACATTCAAGTGTCTATTATGTATCTGTGTCTACCTGCGTGCTAGATATTCAAGTTGTCATTGCAGCCTTTGGAAATAGAGTTTATACATTCAGAAGAACACAAGTGAGGTGTCTATACTGCAGATACCAACACAGTTCATCATACTAAAATTTGCTTGTCCCAGGGTTTATGGAAGATCTATTCATTTCTGGAACTGATGCTTGCAATCAGGTGGGATGGCTCAGAACATCTGAAATGGCACTAGGTGACTAAGTCACAGAATATAAATTGAGGTTCAAGGTTGCCAGGCTGTTATCTCACTGACACAGTTTGAACTGGTCTTTAGGGGATGAATAACAACTCTACAGAGATTAATGCCTTGATCTCCAGAGAAAATGGGACAGACACCTTGTCTGCACATAAATACTGCATTGAAACACTTAAATTTTGGTATCTGAAATTCATCTCTACTTTCCAGAGTAACGTGAGCTCTAATAATAAAAAAATAAGTGTGCAGCATACCTTGTAAACTACATTATCCCTATAAACCTGGAAATGTACATGGCATAACATTTAATCAACATAATAAGCATCTACCTGATAAAAAATATAAATCTTGGCAGACCCTGTACTTTTGACTTCTTGAGGTACTGTGACTGGTAGGATGAAAAATCCTAATCAGTGCTTTGCAGCACACTGTTTTTGATAAAGTATGCTGGCAAAACCTTTCCTGGGGGGAGAAAAAAACAAACCAAAACCAAACAGATCCTCTCCACACTTTGTGCTATTCATTCAAGAGTTTATTCAAGCCTTCAGTACCACAGATCATATTTCTAAAGTTTAATTGTTGTGCCTTGTTGGTCATTTGTTTCATGTTGCCTTCTCTCTCTTCGAACAGATGACCTTAATAATGGATCCTAAAATTTAGCATACACTGGGTGCAATTAAGCAGCACTTTAGTAAATGTCTTGTTATTTTGTTGAATTAGGACATTTTCTGGGTGCTAGGGGGAGGTGAGATGGGTGGCAAAGTGGGTTAAATTGCACAGTTGGAAGCACATTCATTGAAAACACGACTTACCAGCTCTCATTCTGGTTTTTTGTCCATCAGCTAATTCTAAAACCACTTCAGCTCATCTCACACCCTTAGATTCCTCAATGCGATAGGAGTTGATCTCAGAATATGCATAGTTGTATACAAAATCTTTTGGAATAAAACAGTCAGCACTAACCAGCAGATCTGCCTCAGGACTAGACTTTACATCAGAAACTCTAAATCAAAGAGGGAGCATTTCTGTGAAAGTCATTGTAAACCAAGATGCTGCTTTTAACCTGCAAAGACTCAGAAAGGTCAAGAATAGCTAATAAATCATCTCTTCTTCTGTCACAAGGAACTTGAAGGAGAGATCCAGAATAGAACTTACACAGTGTGAACAAAAAAGGAGCAGATGACAGGTATTTTCTAAGAGGCTTTTCAGCTAGA
The DNA here is from genome assembly GCA_013400935.1 of Turnix velox. Lineage (NCBI taxonomy): Eukaryota > Metazoa > Chordata > Aves > Charadriiformes > Turnicidae > Turnix > Turnix velox. Next base: position 126,060 of record VZTY01018613.1, read on the forward strand.
CTGCTTGCTTCTCCATCCTGCTTTTGTCTTTTGTTAATCATTTAGATGTTTTTTTTATTTTCCTTTACATTGATCTTTTAAGGCTATTGAGGTTCTGTAGTCCATTGTTGATGTTATAATTTTTAATTTAGGAAATAGATGCTCACGGAACAAGACAGATGACAGTAATTTTAATCTAAGATATTTCTATCAATGTTTTCCTCCGGTTGTGTGAAAGAGTCCCCAGTGGTGCTGGGCAAACCCAGAGCTTGTCTCTATTGGAAGCAATTTGTCCTCTTTCCATCACAGGCTCCATGAAGATTTAGTGAGGAGCCTAGGAGGAGCTAGTCACTGGACAGGGCTTTATCTGAAGCCACAAAGCAACAAGCAGGTGTGACATAAAACTCAGAGAAGCTAAGGAAGAGAAAAGCCTCACTCTGTAATCTGTTCTTCACCGACACACCTCTCTGCTGCAAAGCTTGCTTCTTCAAGTAAACATCCTGATTCTAATTCACTTTGTCACCTTTCCTGTCCCTCTTGATGTCTGGTCATGTGCTTCACCCTTACAAAATGCTATGATGGGAGTCCTGTGGGTCAGCAACTGTTCTTGTCACATTGAGAGACTTGCAGAGCACAGCGTTAAGGTATAATACTAGTTTCTAAGTGATAAAAGAACAATAATAAACAACATTAAAAGTTGTAGTAGCTGCAATAAAACATGCATTTATATGGGTTAGCTTGATGCACAGCTAACAAATCATTTAAGCTTTTAAGCATATATATATATAAATAAATAGCAACCATAAATAAGATGAAACTGGAGCTGGGAGAGAACTCTTATGGCTGTTAATTTATTTTTCTTTCCTCACTTATCTTTCTCCTGCACGAGGGATAAGAATAGGTTTGCGTTGCAAATTCCAGGCAGTCGATCCTCCTCAATGACAGTTTTGCTATAATTCTCCTAATTTCAAGCTCCTGCTTAAAAAGGTAACTCTAAATGGCACCTAGACCATTTCTGCAGTCATCGGCAGCTGAGTCAGTTGATTCATTTTCACAGATTTAAGTTGTTGCATGCATAGTCAATCCCCTCGGAAAATGCTGCTTCTCTATATCAAATGGCTTGTGCAGACACCAAATCCTGGTTTTAAAATAAGCATAAAAGCTAAGGTTTTAAGGGTTCACATCATCTCCCCAGCCCAGTTCTCGTGAGGGATTTATATATACCATTAACAAAGTCTTCACTTCAAGAATTCTTCTGATAGCAGGAATAGATTAACACACAAAAGGAAGATCTAGCCTGGCCTTAAACACCTTCTAGACTTCTACAATGGTTCCTATTTTTAAAAAAGCATGCATAGTAGCCATCAAAGTTTCTGAGCTAAAGAGTGATTGTATTCAAAGGGCTGACCTGTGATAAATAAATAGAAACAATTCTGACTCACAGATTTGATGTTGTAAACGGTTGGCCAGTGTTAGTCATGTCAATTCACACAATTTGTTCCTTGCTATTTTTGTCAGTATTAGTCAAAAGGAATTTCCTTTGCAAGAATCAACAAATACTAGTGTGCAAATCGTATTTACATTATAAAGACTCTGTTGGGTCAACCTGATATCATAATACATCTTGTTCAACTTCCAAAAATGGCAAGCAGACATTGTGAAATCAGTGTAAACCATGAAAGAGCTGAGACTGTTTAGTCTACAGAGGAGAAGACCAAAAGAAGATAATCATGTTCAAATATGCAGAAAAGACCTTCAAAGGGAAAAGAAGTACAACATTCTCTTTTTCCTCATTTAATAGAGAAAGAAGCAAAAGCTTCAGCTGCATCAGAGAAGTCTGGATGAAATTTCCAGGGAGGAGTTTCTAGCAGGAATGCAAAACACAGGATTCAGTTACTTAGAAGTCTTTGGCACCTCCCTCAGAGAAATTTAGAGAAAGATCCAAGACATAGACCAGGAAGTATTTTCAAGTAATAATTTTTTGACAACTCTTTTTTTTTCTCTTGTCTATTTTCTATTATCTGTACTTATTTCTGTACTTGTTTCCCAGTACTTGTAATGCTGAGACATTTGGGGTTGAATTTCTTTCGTAGAAGTACATCTTGGGTAAACTTTTTTAAGAGAGGTTCAGTCATGAGGCACAATCCAGTCAAAACCAGCTTTTTGCATGTAAGTGAATAGCTCATTTATGGAAATGGTGGTGGTGGTTCTGTCTTTAGGTATCTTGAAAATTGACCCAACAATACTCTCAATGATGAGTTCAGGGTAAGTAGCTGCATTTGTAGCACAGAAGAAAAATATAGACATAGCTCTTGTATAATCTGTTGCTTCTGTTGCTTTTCTTACTTCATGTAAGTTTGTTACAATTTTGAGCACCTCCTGTCTATCCTTTTTTCTGGATGAAATTCAGACATGAGAAAAGTGTTAAAGAAGTGTTGCAGGCACGTGGACTTTCTGATATCCAGTGTGTTACTTGCTAGAATCACAGCCCTGCTGTTTACAATGACAACCAACTCCCCTCTGCACCCGTTCTGATGACCATAATGATGACTTTTGATATTACAACGTTGGCAGATCCACTGCGTGTGAACAAGAGGTTCTGGCCTCTGGAAATGAAGAACACAGGAACATATTTTGTCAAGATATTTTATATACACTTAAAGCTCTACGTTCTCCAAATCTCTTCTTTTCTTCTTTAAATGTCATGCTCTCAGCTCTCTACAAATAAGGATGTTCTCACATGACAGCCCTTTTAAATTAAATTCACTTAAGTAGATTCATTTGCATTTTAGAGAAGGGTGTAGGAGGTTGTAATTAAAACAGGAATTCTTAGTTAAATTTGTCCCTTCTCAAAATGTCTTAATCACTTCTACCTAATATCTTGTACCAATCACTCCTTCCCTTTGACTTGAAAGTAAAGAAAATCAGATGTATTTCCTTGACCTGATAATTGTGCATGTTAAACTCTGAAGATTTAGACTGTGGAAATTACACAGAGAATAAGATAAGCAAACAAAAATGTTATGTTACCATCTCATTTCTTTATTCTTCTGTCTCTCTTGTCTGCCTTTTTACTTTTTCACCTCTGTTTAGCAGTATTACAGTGGCTCTGCTTTGGGGACTGTATCATGCTACTGCTGCATTGTTGAGGCACACAGATTATAGTGTCTAGGTAGATTACAAATCTAACTGGAAAATTATTCAAATTTTCTTGTGAAATAATTGTAACTTTTTAATTTAAAATTCTTTTAAAACTCGACATATGCAAGTGTTAACAGTTTTAAGAGAGAGGAAAGGAAAGCTAATAATCAATAGAACATTTGTAAACCATTTGTAAACCAATAATAATTTGACAAAAATTTGAAGGTTTCTTGTAAATTTTTCAATTTATTAAAGCCACCCTTCAAAAATAAACCTGAAAAGCATACGCTGTAAGTTGAAAGTCACTNTAAATTTGTCCCTTTTCAAAATGTCTTAATCACTTCTACCTGATATCTGACTTTTCTTGTACCAATCACTTGTACCCTTTGACTTGAAAGTAAAGAAAATCAGATGTATTTCCTTGACCTGATAACTGTGCATGTTAAACTCTGAAGACTTAGACTGTGGAAATTACACAGAGAATAAGATAAGCAAACAAAAATGTTATGTTACCAGCTCATTTCTTTATTCTTCTGTCTCTCTTGTCTGCCTTTTTACTTTTTCACCTCTGTTTAGCAGTATTACAGTGGCTCTGCTTTGGGGACTGTATCATGCTACTGCTGCATTGTTGAGGCACACAGATTATAGTGTCTAGGTAGATTACAAATCTAACTGGAAAATTATTCAAATTTTCTTGTGAAATAATTGTAACTTTTTAATTTAAAATTCTTTTAAAACTCGACATATGCAAGTGTTAACAGTTTTAAGAGAGAGGAAAGGAAAGCTAATAATCAATAGAACATTTGTAAACCATTTGTAAACCAATAAAAATTTGATAAAAATTTGAAGGTTTCTTGTAAATATTTCAATTTATTAAAGCCACCCTTCAAAAATAAACCTGAAAAGCATACACTGTAAGTTGAAAGTCACTCTGAAATAATATGCTTAGCCTGTTTGGGAGTTACGAGTGTCATTAAATGTGTGCTTCTTGATAGCAAGGCTGGATTATGTGGAAAGTAATATGATGTGTATTGCTCAGAGTAATACTGAACCACACAGTGTATTTCAGGCTATGATGTTGCTAACATTGCTGTGGCCTTCTTACATTTAAACAGCACATTATGGGTTTGATAATATATAGAAACTATTTAATATATTGGAATTAGTTCAAATATTTGGAATTTCAAACTATAAGCTGTCATCACAAACTAAGTACTTTCCTCTTAGTAAAAGAGTACTTTGCATTATTCTACAGTAATTCATGCTTGGACTATTTGAAATCTGTCATGTTTAACAAGGTTGAGACAATTAATTTTTTCTCAAGATGATACAGTGTATAAAGTGTCATTTTTGGTTGTAATTCTCTTCCATAACTTTGCTCAGTAATTTTTTTTATTGCAATGTTCATTGAAAATGGAACCATTAAATGCAGTGTAAACATTTCTGAATTGAGATGTTAACATTTAAAAATTGCCTCATTTTCTTTAATGTGTTTTGCTGTTTTTCTTGCCTAATTATCATTCTTTTCAATATTTATGTTAACATGACCTTTCTCTGACTGAATGGCTGTAACTGCTTCTCAAGTACTTAGAGCATCGTGATTTTAAAATTAAATTATGTTGTTGTAGAAGAGATTGCAATGCAGCCCACAGAAAAGCAGAGAAAAGAACAAGTCTCTGTTAGTCACAGAATCTGAAAGTATTAATAATGTTTATTGGTTCACTCTTCTAATCAGTGCAACTGTACCAGATGAAGTATGGCTTTCTTTCCTGTTCATGATTAAAAACATTCCAGTAAAGTTAATCCTGGTCAAATCTGGTAAATTGACTAGCGGTGAAAGACTGTTTAATGTTGTAAAATGTTTACTACTTTTATTTATTCTGCTTTCAGCACACTGACAGTTTTAAACTTACACCACAGATTCTTATTGCCCATGGGAACACATCACAGGAACATAGAAAAATTTGGCTCCACATCTTGAGTTTTCAGGTCAATGTTAATCCATAGCCAAAACCTGCTCTTTTGAGAATTGTAAAGTCTAAGAGTGCAGCATATGCAGTAATAAGCAAATGCAGAATTTTCTTGTAAACACTGTGAGATGTTTACTTTTATTTTCTGCATATCTTTCAGAGTATGTGTTCAGTTAGCCTAGGATTTAAGAGTGAGGATAAGATGATAAGCTCAATTTCACCATGAAAAGTTTCTTGTATACGCAGCTTCCCAAATATTTTCTTCCTCCAGACTGAAAATAGAATTGTATCCAGTCTTTTCACTCTTCCATTTGGAGATGACAGTGGCTGAGAATACAATAAATTGAAGGACAGTAACAATATATATCAAGGTAGAAAAAGGGAAGAATAGAAACCTAAATGAAAATTAAACTAAATGAGAGATCTTTAAGACTGTAATTTGACTAAAAATTGAAAGATGTGATTAAAATTAAGGAGGAAGTTAGACTGAAGGAAAACAACAGAGGTCAAATGGCAACATTAAAAAACAGTAAAAGGAAATTATTTTTGAGAAACCATAAAAGGGAAGTCAGGTAAACATTAACTGAATTGAAACCATCACTGATTAACCCAAATTTGATGTAGACATTCCACTTTTTAAATCTATTTGACATAAAAATAACAAATACAAATAAAAGTACTGTAATTCCATGTGCACAAAATACAAATTCCTCCCTTCAGGTTGACTTTATTTTCCTTTATTGGAAATTTGTGGATAAGGACATTATGGTTCACAAAAATTCCTGCTTAAACAAGAGGGGTTAGCATCTTGAGGCAAGTTGCCATAGATCAATGAAGTGCCACTGAGTGAATTTGGACAGCAGGTCTTGCTCCAGCAAAAAAGGATATGGGCCCTCATTTATATGAACCAGTAGTGTGCCTAGGTGGCCAAGGAAGCCTGGCTTCTATCAGGAATAAACTAGTCAGCAGGACTAGGGAAGAGTTTGGCTCCCTGTACACGCCAAGGCCCCACTTTGAAGTACTATGTAATGTATAATTTTGGACCTCCCACCACAAGAAAGACTTTGAGATACTGGAGTGGGTCCAGAAAAGAGTAACAAAGCTGGTGTGAGGTCTGCAGTACAACTCTCTTGGCTGAGGGAGCTGGCGTTGTTTAGCCTGGAGAAGAGGAAGCTGAGAGGACGCACTACTCTCTAGAGCTACCCTGAAAGAGGTAGAGAGATGAGAGTCCCAAACAAGAAGTGATAGGATGAGGAGAAATGGCCACAAGTTGCTCCAGGAAAAGTCTGGATTAGATATTGGAGAAAATTTCCTCAACAAAAGAGTATTTTAAAGGCAAGTGGACATAGTAGGTAGATAGGGGTTAGATTCAGACTTGATATAAGAAAGAAATTCTTTACAGTGAGGGTGGTGAAACACTGGAACAGGTTACCCAGAGAGGTTGTGGAGGCCCCCTCTCTGGAGGTGTCCAAGGCCAGGCTGGACAAGGCACTGAGCAGCCTGATCTAGTGGGAGGTGTCCCTGCCTATAGCAGGGGTGTTGGAACTAGATGATTTTTAAGGTCCCTTCCAACCCAAACTATTCTATGATTCTATGAATGGTTTAGTGACAGTTTTGTTAGCATTAGGTTAATGGTTGGATTCAATGATCTCACTGGCCCCTTCCAACCTCAATAATTAAAAGATTCTATGAATCTATGATTTTATCTTGGGTCAATAGCAAATTTGGTTGATGATTGGACTCAATGATCTTGAAAATCCCTTCCAATCTAGATGATCCTATGATTCTTTCTTAGGCAAATAGAACTAATGCAGCATCTGCACTATTCTTTTCTGGTCTTCAGGCTTGGTCAGGTAAACATTCTTACTTAGAGGATGCTCTAATGGCTGGCAAAGCAAAGGAGATCAGTTCAGACTCCTACACACCAGAGAATGAGCGGCTAGAGTTAAACAAGGCAAGGTCACTGCTGAGAGCTTTGAAAAAAAAAAAAACCAGCAGAAAAAGAGGGGAAGGGAAAAAAAAACAGAAAGAGAAAGAGAGAATGCAATCATCTTTTTATGGGATAAGATGTCAAACTGTCATGTTAGTCTCTGCTGAGGCTCTGAGTGCTAACGGTTGCCAGGGTAACTGTTGTGCCAAGCCTCAGCACTTATGTATTTTTTCCATTGATAATTGCTAATGTGAACAAGTGCTGGCTTGCACTTTACACCTGCCTGGCTTGTAAGTCTACCTTAATTGGATGTGCCAAGATTGAGGAAAAAGTAATCGGCCCTTTCAAGGCAAGTGACAGGTAGATGAAGTGTTGCTTAGGCCTTTACTGTAACAATTTTGCTGACAAAATTACTATGAATTGTCTTCCGTCAGTGCAATATACTGCTTTTGTTTACAGAATCAAGAGTTTAAGCTTCAAGGTTCATTATAGTAAATTATGCCCTAAAGTTTTTTGGGAACATCTTGGTGCTTCCAGCTGAAATTCTACTTTTACCTCCGAAGTTCAGAGTTATTAACTATATATATATATATGAAAACAACCATTCAAAGTGATGGACAGAAATGATGGAGAAAAAAAAAAACAAAAAAAAAGTATTGTCATATGAAAACTTTATTTAGTTTTTTTTTGAAAAAAGTTAAATAAATGTTCCCCAGAAAAAACCCTGGTGAATGAATAAGGAGGAGTTTTAGGAGAATTTTGTGGTGGAGGCTTGTTCTTCAGTCTCTGAAGTTAAGTGGTAATTTGCAGTAGTCACGTTTTGGGTCTCCACCTCAAAACATTTGGAAGACTGAAACATTTCAAAACATTTCAAAACTCTCTAAGAAGTGATTCCCCCTAAAAAAATCAGGCTGAAAGCCAAAGAACCTAGGGGCAATTAATTGCTTAACATTTTCTCAGGGTCCATCCTTTTCTTAATTAAATTGTCTCCATAATTATTTCGGGCTACCCTACAAAATTCTATTATCAGGATCTAATTCACTGCTAAGCTGCATAAGATTGTCCCAAAATCTGTGGAAAAGTTATTAAAGGGCCTTTTTTTTCTTCTTCTTTTTTTTCTGATCATAAGGAGATTACAGAGCATCTATGTTTGGTTTTTATTTGCTTTTCAGAGCTGTGTCAAGCTTGGTCCACTCTGCAGCAGAGTGTATCCATTGTGTGTAACTCAGTCTTTCTTTGATGTTGATTTCCCAGAGCTCTTAAATGAAGTTTATGAAACCAATATGCCAGAGTGAATTAATATATGAATAATACATAGTGATTATTTTAGCACCTTTCATCAGAAGACCTTGAAGGAAAGCAGGTAGATTGCCTTGTACCCATTTTTATGAAGGAAGTAGCCAAGGTACAAGGGATGTGCTCCTTGCCTAAAATTGTAGCAGAAGTGAGGGCAGAAATAGGAATAAACCATCCTATCTAGCTAGAAGATTATCCTAAAAGCTGTATCAGATATATCAGTAATTCTGACTGCATAATCTGTCTCCATTTTGAGTCAAAGCTAAGATTTCATATGTGTCCATTTCCTCCTAAGGGACTAACTGAAGATTAGAAAGTTGTAAATGGAAGGCAGAACAGTGCTGACCCGATCAACTCATCAAGCTGCTGCTTTGCAAGATAGTAGTATTAAAAGTGAAATCAGTGAAATCCAAAACCTATTCTGCTGCCCATAATCAAGCAATACGAACACTAGATAGTGATTTCATGTCCAGAAACACAGTGGCCTCATAGTCATGCTCTTTTTGTGAAGAAATGCAGGCTAAGGGTATAAAAGAGGGAAGCTGCTGAAACTGTTCAGGAAAGCAGGGGATTTACAACACCTTATTTAGAATTCTTTTAATCTGAGTTTTCACTGATATTCATTTTCTTATGTAATTCCCCCATGAGATCAACTCATGGGCCAAATTCTATCTTAACATTCTGGCCTCATCACTCTGTCATAGAAAGGAGAGAATTTGGAAGTACACAGAAAATAAATGAGAGTGGGATGTGGTTCCTAGAGTTGATAAACCCCAACCTGCAATGAAGCATTAGCCAGAACATATATTAGTAGATGCTGCATGCATAAGTGTGTGATTTCATGCTGTTGGTTAGTAATGCTGATCAAGGTTTAGGAGTCTATCAAATTTTACCTCAGCATTCAGTAGAGTTTTTCCCTATTTCTCTTTCCAATACCATTGGAAAGAAATTCGATTCACTGTTCAGTGAAAAAATTGACCTAGATTTTCAGCTTCACCACTGGGATGCTTATAGAAGCATCAGTAATGGAGGTTAACCGCTAATGATTGCGACTAAACTGCAGCAGCAAGAATACAATGTAGGGGAGAACTGCAGGAAACAGCAAATGTTGATCTGATTATGAAGGAAAAAAAAATTGCAAATGAAATTTTACATAACATATGATTTTAGTTTACACAACAATCAGATGAAAAGGTCTGATCTTTTAAAATCTGCATTATGTGCAAAATCATGTTGGATGATCTGGAGTGGTCCTCTTCAATTTTTTTTGTAGTCTATCAATCTGAAAACATCATAGCAGAGACAACTGAAAAAATAGATAGGTTCTCACTTCAACTCATAGCTTAGCAAGAGAAAAGTTGTTCCCTAGAGATGTACAATCCATTCAACTTACCACAGAAAATGAGGGAAAAATACTGGAAAGCAGACTGGGAAAATGTACTTTCTACAAACTCTGTATTTGCCTGCAACTGCTATTTGCCATTTATCCAAGGCCATGACCAGAGGTCAAGAGAGATGATTTTGCCCCTCTACTCAGCTCTGGTGAGGACCCAGCTGGAGTATTGTGTCCAGTTCTGGAGCCCTCATCATAAGAAGGACATAGATCTGTTGAAGCAGGTCCAGAAGATTTTCAAAGTGCTAGAGCACCTCCCTCATGAGGACAAGCTGAAGGAGTTGGGGTTGTTCAGCCTGGAGAAGAAAAGGACCAGAGGGGACCTCAGAGTAGCTTATCAGTACCTGAAGAGGGCAACAGAAAGGCTGGGGTAGGGCTTTTTAACAGGCTATGTGATGGAAGGACTAAGAATAATGGATGTAAATTGGAAGAGGCAAGATATTAAAAAGAAATTCTCTACAGTGTGCATGGTAAAACCCTAGAACAGGTTGCCCAAAGAGGTGGACAAGGCACTGAGCAACCTGATGTAGTGGGAGGTGTCCCTGCCTATGGCAGGGGGTTGGAACTAGATGATATTGAAGGTCTCTTCCAACCCAAACTACTCTATGATTCTAAAAAGAATGGTATTCAATGTCTTCCATTCCATGTAGTTTTTCCTACATGGTTAAGGCTTATGGGGAAAGAACTGTACTGGAAATATTTTTTTGAGGCCACTTTCCACGTAGTATCAAGCAAACTTGTCTGTATATTTTGTTAGAAAAAATTCCACAAACATGGAGCCATTCTGATATACTACAACATAGGGCAGCTGGTGAGAATTCTTGATCTTCACTCTATTGATATGCTAAGTCAAGTAATCAAGAAGCTTCATCACTTAGGCTTGCACCCATAGTGATCAACGTGGAGCAGACACAATGCTGGAAACTCTGTTCTGCACTGACAACACCTGACAGAAATAGTTTATATGTAAATTAATCATGGGATAAGACTCACATGTGTTGAACAAGTGTGATCTGGGAGTCATGGAAAGGGATAATCCAATGGAAAAATCACAGATACAGCATGAAGTGTGACACGTTAGTTCCTTCCTTTTTTTCATGAATACATGTTGCACGTTTCATGATAACAGAGAGGTACTGTCACCTATGTTGAGAGAGCACCCTGTGACTTGTAAAACTCAGTGTAAGACAGAGCAATTCATGTATTTTGCCACTGTGCAAAGGAAGTTCAAAACACATCAGCAAAGTAACTACTCTTTTGTGTCTTATTAGAATATTACACTGGGGAAAGGAGAGGAATTTCCAAAGTTTCCTTAGTCTAGTCTCACAGTATTTTCTGTGCTAATCACTCATCACCATTGACAGGAAACCTCACCCAGGACTACCCTAAGAGGGGGACCAGGAGAAACAAGGAAGCTAGAAAGAAATCAGAGGGAGGGTGTGTTTGCAACTTTTCTGGGTAATTTAATTTAACACTGCCTGTAGAGTTTTTTCTCTGTAGAGTTGTTACAGCATGCTTGTTCTTATATATTTAATTAATGTTTCATCTCCCCTTTAACTCTGATATTCTGTGTGAATGCAAACTCTTGGAAAGACTGTTTGTCTTCCAGGGAGGACTCTGCAGTTACAGGTAAAAACAGAAGTCCAAACAGCATTTTTCAAAATTACTCTCTTTAGTTTTTTGGGATTTTTTC
>VZTY01018613.1:141453-187040 GCA_013400935.1 Turnix velox
CAAAAAATCTTTGCAATGTTTCTGTAAAATAAAGCTATTTTTCTAAACAAATCTTTTCTTCTGGTTCATCATTTTTACCTTCATTACTTTCCTGCCACAGGCAAAGGCAACACATAGGCTTTCCCCCTTAAAGTGTGAAGGACAATCCACAAAACTTAGGTGACAAATATTGTCACAGTAAATTGTGGTTTATAGTGTTCTTTTCCAGGCAGTTTGTCTTTTTTGCTTTTCCTGCTGTCATGGCTGGGTTTCAATACCTGCTACTTGAAGTGTTACAGCTGGGCAACAGGGACAGAACAAGCAGGAGCCAACTACTTGCAGAACTCTCCTTCACCTGTGAATTCGTTCCACGTGACCAGCATTGCTATGACAGCAGTGTTTGAGATAAAACTACTGAGAGGGTTTGGTTGCTTTTAGATAAGTACTAAAGCCTAAGGATGGTTAAGTTTGATCTGATCTGAGTCCCAGATCAGATCTGAGAGTCAGAAGCATCAAAATCTTCTATTTCAGTTTCAAATTGGAGCAGCATCTGGTGATCATTTGCCCTTTTGTAATTTCAGGGACTTTTTAGAAAGCGAGGAGTTCTTGTGATTCTGACTTCCACAATTACCAAAACCAAAGAGCTAGGTTATTCTCTAAGAATTTCAGGGAAAACAGCAAATAATCCTGTGATCCAAAAAAGAAAAATAAAGAAATCATTGTTTTTAATGCAGTTAGCCAGAATACAGGAAAAACAGCTCAAAACAGGTAAATCTGCAGACAAGTGTGTTTTTTGTCCTATTCACATCTGTGTGCCTAAAGCCAGACACTAGTTTTTCATTAATTTATGCATGTTCCGGAAAAATAAGCTGGAACACCATCCATTTCTTCTTTTCTCTTGTACATGTATATATTCAGAAAGATCTGTGAAAATGATGTATCAGATCTTCTGCTTTGTTTCTGCATCAGGGCAATCTCCTATGGTGGTTTATCAGTTTGTGAAGATGTAATGATTTCAGAAGATTTGTGCCTTGAAGTTAAATGTTTCTGGCTGTGCATTCTCACTCTGTATCATCATCATAATTGTATATGAATGTATCTATTGGAAAATATTCTCTATTGGAGAACAAGTCTTGCTCTGAGGGAGCTGAGATGGGTTGGTAAGCAATGGAAGAGATTGCACACAGAAGTGGTTGAGGCACCATCCTTGGAGGTATTAAAAGAGATGTGGGCATAGTGCTAGTGCTTAGAGATGTGGCTGAGATTAGTGATGGTTTTTGTCAGAGTTAGGTTGATGGCTGCACTAGATGATCTGAAACATGATTCTATAACCATATGTGTATATACAGTTGTGTGTGTGTGTTGAATGTTCACTATTACTTCTGTATGTGGATGGAGTATCTTTCTCTGGCAGGAAGTGGGCTGGATAGCAAAGATGAACTACTATAATCTAAGATGCACACTTGTATACCTGGATCAGTTTCTTCTTTTGAGGGTTTATATCACTCAGTCTATGTTTTTCTTGAGGAAAAGGGGTCCCAGACCATACTACAGGTGACCACATCCATTTGGTTTATAGAGTAATACATCTTGTTTAGAAATTATTTTACTGAATTGTGTGTGCAAATAAGCAGTCAGAACATCTGCTTTATAAAGCAATGATATAAAAAGATGATGACTTTCTAGAAGAATTGATGACATGAAAAAAGCCTTCAGTCCTATTATGCTGTCTTCTCAGTTTAACAACACTTATTATATGTTTCACATTGCTACAGTCTCCTCATAGTGAATATAATTAAACTTGTCTTCCTCTGGCACTGAACAGGACTTCAGTATTACTTTCTAATTCCACTGCAGTACAAGAGAAACAAGCTTTCTGAAATTGCAGTCTGTCTTACAACTTCTTATTTCTCTTTTTTTCTTTTTTTTTTTTCATAGGATGGATATATTTCTTTGCTTTGAAACACAGGATATTCTGTGCTTCAGGGACATTAGTGCAAAGCAGTAATTAAGGTAAGAAAGAGATAGCTTCAATTCTGTACATTCCTTAGTCTTACAGCCTCTCATGACTCAAGAATGAAGTTGTGCCTGAAACTTTCTTTTTGCACTTATTTATATTTCATTTAGAAACTCAAGGTAGTTTGTTGCATTTTTTATTACATAAAGATTTCATTGTTATAGCAGCTTATTTAGCTAAAAGAGCACCTGTGGGCTTTTTTCAGTATGTTGTTAGAGATGCCATCACAGATTTACATTTTACCAGCCTGCAGGAAGAGATTTCCTCTCTATAGAAAAAGTTCTTTTTGTACAGAAAATTACCTTGCAGGAATGTTAAGGCCTGAGGATCTAAATCTGGATTGTGATTACTCTATAGCTGGCATAAAATTGAGAAACAGGTATATAAGCTAGGACCTTTAACCCAGAAGACTCCTACTCCAAGAAAATAAGTTGTGGGATTTCCAAGCTGTGATCCCTCCACCCTCCCAACAACTTATTTCAGGGTGGCTGTCCAGATTGCATTGTTTTCCAGTGAAGTGCAATTTCTTGTATATCTTGTGTTTGAATAGGTAAAGCTCTCATATTGAGATAAAATTACATACTTCTTTTTGGAGGCATGGAATCACAAACATGTACTAGTATCATTTTAAAGGTGTGGAATGCACAAATATGAGCAAAAGCCCAGGAGCACTTGATCTGGCTATTTCTTGTAAGCATTATTGTGAATCCTTACTATAAGCAGCAGTGTGAATCAAATCAAATTACTAATTTTATAGTAAGCACAGGTTTGATGGGGGCCCACTACTCAGAAACAAACTCTTATGCTTTGTGTGGTGGAATTACCATCAGCACATAAAACATGGAGTTAGTGTAATAGCCTCCCAGGAATTCTGTATAACTCATCACATCTGGAGCTTGCAGTGTACTGGTATGAAGAAAAAAGATGTAAGAATGTTGGGTTTTTTTCTATCAGTCACTGATCTGAAAACCAGCTGGTAATTAAGCAGTTATTACATGATTGAAACACTCTTCAGATGTCCTAAATAAACTTTTCAAGGATTAGACCTACATATGCAAACATTTGATAACAGAAGGTCAGCCATATTTCCAAAGCAAAATACATATACAGAGATGAGTAAAATGTAACCAAATCATTACAGATCCATTCTGCCACAGGAAGTATTTTTCTATTTCCATGCATATTTTGTAGTCTTCATCTTTTTGACAGCTGAATTAGTGAGGACTGTGTTTTGCTAACTTCTATTGTCTGTGATGCTGGTGTGGTATCATTAAGATATTACTCAATGTCCAGTCACAAGTTCATTAAGAGTTTTTCTGTAGAATAAAGCAATGAAGCTTTTGAGAAAGTTTGGTCAAGAAGTGTTTCATCACTGTTCAGTTATAACCTGTAATGAAACTATCCAAAGTTACGTCTGTGTAAATATGTTCAAAGATGAGTAATAATATGCAGCCTAGTTTCTAGGTTGCAATCTGCTTTAATATGAGAGTAGAACACATTATTGATGGAAAGCTGCAGATTATAATTTCTTTTTTCTTATTAAATTGCAAATCACATCCTTAGTGGAGCAACAGCCAGAAATCCCCTAGTCAAATTTCTCTAAGAAAAGCCCAAAATCTTCATCACAGAGCACATTTTATCCTAAAAATTCTCCAAAAAAAGCAACCATTTTGTGAGTTAAACCCAAAATGCAATTTCTTTACCCACTATCATCAGGAATCCATCTTTGTTACTCTATTACATTATTGTGTTTAATTGTTTTGGTCACATTTCATTACATCTTGAAATATAAGTTAACTTGATTGATGCAATTTGACAGATTATATCCAAGATCTAACCCAGTCATCTAACAGCTTTTAGCAGATGCTGAGAATCTTTTGTTCTTCCTCTATATTTCAAAGCATATGTCAACATTTGAAATTAGTTTTCTATATTCCTGTGTGAAAAAAAACAAACTACCATTCCTTGTTGAACTAAATCTACAGCTCCTAAATTATCAGCTCTTAGCAGCATTGAGATATCTGGTAATTTACATGTGATGTGTGAAACAGCAAAGGGGGTTTTGAGAGTAAACATATCAAAGCATCATTCTGCCTGATTTTTGTTCATTATATAATAATTACATCAATTTACAGTCAACTTACTAGACTTATGTTGCTAAAATTAAGATTTAAATCCACAAGTTTGTTTTTTTTTTCAAGTAACATGCAAGTAATTTTGGGCTATTTCTGAAGCCAGAAGTTTGGGTGGTAAACTGTTATTATAATGAAAGAGGGGGAAAGCTTTTTGCAAGACTTAGAATGAGACCTCCTGGAAATACTAGAATAGAACAAAATGTGCTTTTAATTATAGGATAAGAATTGGAACTATTTCATTTTTGTAAAAACCAAAATCCTCCTTTTTCACTGGGTGAGGTAGTGAAACATCAGAGATTTATAAGATGAGTGGTTAGAAAGCAATCTTTGTAGAATGGATGTAACCTCTGAGGTTTGAGCATAGTCCTTGCCTGCCCACCTGAAATAGCATGCAGTAGAATCATACAAACTGTGGCTGATTATTTTCTTAAACCCAGAGCTTAAGTTAGACCTTCTCTAAGAAATAAATTGCTGCTGAATATGGAACAGAATCAGAACTCTGTAACTAAAATAATAGTATTCCCAAAATAAAAAGCCATTTCAGACGTTAAACAAAACCTTATTTTATTCTGGTAAAGAGTATTTTAATGCTTTTCTGTGATTAAAAGGCATTCAGCCACAAATGGAAGGAATGTATTAAAGCCTCAACCAACATGTTTTATTGACAGGCTTCTCAAGACCCTGAATTCCATCCATAACTGTGAATGATGGTGCTTTGATTTTTTTTAGAGGCAAGGCAAGGCTAGAGAACACAGCTTCTGTCATATACACTCTGATAACACTAGATACAGTCTATGTGTAAAAAAGCCACCTGATATTTTTAGAAGTTTTATCATCAAATTAAGCCTAATTCCAAGATTCTGCATCCAGGATATTTGAGACTGATGGAAGTTGTACTTCATTGACACTCTCACTGGTGAAAGTGAATGAGAGTGTTTTTCCTCTTCCCTTTTTTTAAGAGAATAAAACAAAATCCCAAATAAAACAAAGCAAACAAAAGAGAGAAAAACACCACCAAACATTTTCCTTTTGTACAGAAGCAGTTTTGTATGTAACTGCTTGTGCCGGGTATTTCAAGGATGTCATAGATAATATATGTCATTCAGGTACTGTCAGAGGAACAGAACTTTCCTCATCTGGGGCTGTATTCTTCAAATATATCTGTCACTGGATGCCATCTGGTCCATTACGAAACAGATCAGAGATATCTGTTCATAGTTCTTCTTGAGAATGTAGCTGTTGGCAGAACAGGACAATAGTAAGGAGGAGAAGAACCTACTGGATGTACAGATTATTCAAGGACAACTTTTTCCAAAGGTGATTTCCTGTAGGGCTAAGTTAAATCACCCTAAAACCTCAGGCTGCTTAGTTTTCAGCCTCAGTAACAACAAAAGCCATGTCCTTCACATTCCCTATGTTAACTGAGCCATAAAGTAAGAAAAGAACTTGCCTTATTGTATATTAACTGTCCAATACAGTTTTTCCAGCTGTATAATGAAATCTCTGCTCCCATGATCATTATCAAGAAAAACTTGTTCTCACATCCATATTATTCACGGTCATGTTATGGATTTCACTTGCTAGATGCAAGGAGCCTCCCCCAAATGTATCTACTCCTCATATTAGGGCCAAAAAACTTTTTCTGGTCATTGCATCCTGTAAAATTAAGCAGCTGTTTTTTTCAGAGCTTTACCAAAGGCAAACCATGACCCAAAGGGAATGGACAGGATACAAAGTCATGATCTTTCCCACAGTAGTGGTGGTGGCTGGACACACTGATAGCATCATCATGACCTGGCAATAAAAATATATATACATATTTCACTCTCCATGAGAAAGTACACTATCATTTATACCCAGAAGCTTAGAAAAATTGTGCTTATTTTGGCTTCTAAATAATTTTAGACATTAAGAGGGGGACTAGAATTTTCTGGAAATTGAAATGCGTACAATACTGATTGAAACAGAATTGAAACAAGCTGTTTAGGCAAAAGAAGCCATTATGACTGAAGCTGAAGTGCTCTCAGCATTCTTTCCGTAACAAATTAATTATTGGGGGTTTTTTTATTTATTTCTAGTCATAATTCAGAAAAAATATAACAAATGCCCCTGAGCAGAATTTGTTTTGAATTCAACTCTGTTCAACCATGACATTACCAATACAATTGAAAGTTCAGATTTCCTTCTTCTGTGTTGCTCACAAGTGATTCTCTTGCCAGTTCAAGAAGCATCAGGATGCCCAAGAAGATAACCTGTTTTGGAGGACTAGCTTTTGCATTACTGTAAACCAGACTTAATCTAATCAGTTAATGGGTTTGCATGAAGAGGTTGGCTCTTTTTGAAGTGATCAGAGTGAGAGTTCAGGCTTTCATTGTGCTAAAATATTTCAGTCTATCCAGGATAGTCATTCACAAAAACACTGAGGCAAGCAATGAAGCCAGTGCCTTGTTTCACAGTCCTTCATGCACATTTTAAGGGAGTCAAAAGTCTTTATATTTCATGATGAACAAGCAGGGACTAGTGAAACCAAATCTGGGGCATGGCAGCCAGTTTCCAAATGGGATAGCTACAGGGTTTGGGGATTTATGATGGATTATTTGCTATATTTTCTGGTGGCTTTTCTTTTTTGTAATTTAATTTGCTAGCTATTATCAGAGATGATGGTTCCAGCTATGGCAGGGCAATGAACTAGCTGCAGGTCTTTAAAAACAGAATAATAATAACAAAAAAACGTTGTCCCAGAAAAACAGTGTTGTTTGGTGGTGATGAGATGAAAGCACAGGGCATGTCATAGCACCAAGCAGATCACCAGTCCAGCTGACTGGTTTGTTTATCAGCCTCACTGTAACAGGTCTATCATTATGTGCTCTGCTGCTAACCATCTACATCATGATTTTCTGACAGTGTCTAGAATTGGTCTAGGTGACCCAGTTAGTCCTTTCTAGCTTCCTACATTCATTATACAGCAGTAACATTATAAATTTAAAAAAAAAACCAAAAACCAAAATTACCTGATTATGATAATTGCTATTTTGTGCTTCATACATCTCAGCTAATACATCAAATCACAGTATATGTACAGAGTCATTGTCTCCCTTACATTTTATATGAAATTCTGTATAAAGATGCATGATTATATTATACTAAGATGTGTTATATTCTCATTTCTTCCATTGTTGTATGTGTAATTGAAAAGCCCTCTTGGTGTATTTTGCAAGGAAATCTTTGTTGTGATCTTTTTTCTTAATCATTGTTTACACTCTGTTTAATTCTAATGATAGTTTTAGTCATAATTTTCTATACTTAAGCAGATATGGAGAGTGGCAGTAGCACATCAGTATCTAGAACCAAATTCATTATGTCTGTGCCCACAAAAAAGGAATAGAAGTGAAAAGGAGAGGGAATGAGAAATAGCTGAAGAGAGCAGTTCTTCTGCAACATTTGTAATTTTTCAAGTCCATGAATTTCAGCAAAGGTTATTCAGGGGTAGATCTCAATGTTAAGATGTGATATCATATTTTTCTAGTGCTTATGCATCCATATTCCTGACAAGAAATTCAACATGTTTATGATATGGTTTTATTCTATGACTGTCAAGGAATGCTGACATTTTCATGGGATAGTTGGTAAATTGGTGTTATGATAGAGTTAACCAGGATAACTGAGTTATGGGGCAAATAGTATCAGTCCTTGCTTCTGAATTTCAGCAGCATGATAGTCTAAGAGATGTTTAACAGATAATATTACTACTTCTACTCAAATTAACCTGCTTGACACAATTTCAATTTTCATTATGAGTTATAAGAATGAACTATTGCTATGAGAGAGAAAAATGCTTAAAGGTGGCTAATGCTATTATCATTTGATAGAAAAACACATTTCAGAAGCCTGCTTATTTCCTTCTGTCTGTGTGATGTGACAGGAGAAGGTGATGACTGCAGTTAAAGGGAGACATCAGTTACAGTGCTGTTTGAAAATACGGTTTGTTCGGCAATAATGTCTTATCTATCTGCATTTTCCTGTCTTCAAAGGGCAGCTTCTTCATGAGTTTCTGATTATCAGATTTCTTTATTCTTTAAAATACCTACATGATGGCAAAGAGGACCTGTAACTTCAGTCTGACAGATGAAGTGTTTCAGGGGGCATTGCTTATTCCAAAGCAAGCTGTTCCAAAGCTCTCTTGAAGACAACTAAAAGCACAAGCTCAGCTGGATACCGGGCTCAGACTTTTAAAATAATGCTGGTTTTGCACTGAATTCCTATGAAAGTTTTAGATGAAAACCCTGGGTACAATAATTAAAAATGTATGTGAGTCTTTACTAAGTGTTCTCTCTTGCCTTTTTTACTTTTTAACTTTTGGAATGATACTATTAAAGCCTCATGATGCCAATGCCTTGCCAAAGCTGCTGGCTCAGGCTGCACCCTGAGTTCCCCTGTGCACTGATGTCAGATGCAGCATTTGTTGGCACCCACCAGATCCTCATTGCTCCTGCAGATGTACTTAGTGTTCTAGCAAAAATACCACAATTTGCAAAGCTGAGTTTCTATTAAAGACCACTCAAAAGTATTTACACGGATTACTTAATTCATTTCAGTAAGCTGGTGCTTAGTTTGAAACGATTTTTTTTTTTTTATTCTTCTAGTGGAAAGAAAGTTTTCAGGATGTTGTAATTTATTATCTGATGTGTGATTTTTCTGTACAAATACCTGACTGAACTATTTAGTCTCATTTTGGCATCTTCAGTATCTATCAAAAGAAGTGTTAGAGAAATGTTTTCTTAATTGTAATAATAAGATTACATATCACACTTAACATTGTTGCTTTCTTTCAAAGAACATGGAAGTTCTTTATAATAAATTTTTAAAAAATTAATAGGCAAATACATTGCATTGCAATATATACTATATATGATACATAGTACAGAAGTGCTTGCCAGGGAAGAATTAGGACACTGTGGTTTGTTTTAGGCTGGCCAGATCACACTGTGGGAAATTAGCACAGCTAAGGATGATTCCCAGATTGCAGTTTAGATGCAGGAGGCTAATCAGGTTTAATGACAACACAGCAGGTTGTTTTGTCTAGCTGGCCTCTACCAGAGGATAGTGCTGGGCATGTTCAGGTTATTCATGGCCCCAGTGCTCTGGCTTGCTTGTAGCTGCAGTGACATATACATGAGACCTTTGAGGCGAACTAGCACATGCTCTCCTATGTCTGTGTGACAGTTTCTCTAATTAGCTTGTGCCCTGAAGGTGCACAACACCATCACCTTCTGAACATCCTGGAGTAGTCCTTTGTCAGCTCTTTTGGAAAGAGCCCAGTTTCTGGACTCATCTAAGCCATGGCAAAAGATTTTCTTGCTATGATCAGAATTGGCTATATTGCTCCATGGTAGTGCAAAGAGTATCTACCCCAAGGCATTCAATGAATAACAGTTACATGAATAAAATATTAATTATCACCAGAACTTCTCCCTAGCTGCTCTAACATTTCACCATGACTCTGAGGCCACCATGTAGGTTTTGTTATTTGCTCCAGGGATAGCAAGCTCTGAAGAGTTCTTCTCTCCCTTTTCCCTGAGATGGCAATTACATCTATCAAGAAAAATTGCTTAGAAGAGTGTATTGCTCCTGTAGTACAAGATGCTTCCACCTCATGATGCTGCTGCCTGTCATTCTCAGTAACTGGGTGTCAGGAGATCACATGAGATGGTGGATAACTCTGTCACTTCCACGGTTTCTCTAAAGTGATTTGATCATTATTTCCATTGTGTATTTAATTACATTTTATTACAGCAGTTTTGCCTTCAGGTTTCAGCCAGTCTTCCTTCTTTTGCTTACAGCTTTATCAGCCCAAGTGATATGTATTTTTTATGAGCTACATGTTATGAGAAATAATGCATAATGTATAAAGCAAAGCCTTTTAGGATTCACCTTTAACTTGCAACAACTTCTGCATGCAGTCTACACATAACATGACAATAAAAGTTAAATGTTCTTCTGAGAGGGAAACTGAAAAAAACATATACATGTCCTATGTGATAATGTCACAAAATATACTTAATGTGATGTCAAAATTTGTATAATTACCTCATTCATGAGTAACTGTATAAATCTAGTTTAGCAATCTACTGCAAAGCAAAACCACTGTACAATTATGCTGCAATTACAACTTAATTACATAGATATTACAGCATCTGCATTTTACTTATACTGTCTTTCTTCCAAATTACAGTAATTAACCTTGCAGCTTCCAAGTTTTACCTTGCACAAAAATAAAGCACGTGACCTGGTTAGGTACAGTTTTTCTGCTCACACACTTATTTTGTACTAAATTCTTATATAAAACATGATATGGCACTGCTTCACTAACTAATTTAAATTGATAATCCCGTAAAGACAAGAGTTATATTCTTTAATAATGTGTTAATATTTTATAAACAATATTGGAGTGAAAACAAATCAAAATAATGTGTGTGTTGTTTTTTCTAATTAAAGTTTGCACATAAAATACTAAAGATGTCATTTGTCATCAGGGGTTAAGAAGCTTTCTGGTGCAATGTCCTAGACTGCTTCTCTTTCCTGAGTAAAAACTAAAGTTTACTTTCATCTTTCCTAGCTTGGGATACCTAAGATGTGATGGATTCCGTTCTCCTGCTGCATTTTGTGACAATCTGGTGAGGTTTAACCTCCTTTTATCCCACGGGGGAGGTTTTCCAGGTGCTTGCTGACTTCCAAAGCTGGTGGATGCTAAAACTCACTTTTTAACCTCTACATCTGCCTCTCTCCTCCTCCTCATGGTCATTGGCACCTGGTCCATGATCCAAGCAATCTAACATGACTGCACAAGAAATATGTGTGTAGAAGTGTTGTACAAGCTTTTTGTATTATCACTAAGTACCATCTATATCTTGAAGAAAAGGAAAGGGAAAGTAAAGTTCAATGTCCTATTTTTAGAAATGGCCATTCTTATTATTCCCCAAATATGCTAAAGACCTCTGCATAAAACAAAGTACAAGCCTTGTCTGGAAAATGTTTATAACCTAAGCCAGAGATTATAGATACATCAAAGGAAATGCTTCTATAGGACAGGAGTAGTGATCCTTGTTAATGTGTAAATCATTTTCAGAATAAGCATCATCTAAGTTTTATCTTTATTATTATTAAAAACAGACTTTCAGTAAGTATTTTTAAATGTTGATTTTTGTTCCACTGTGATGGATTTTATTTTAATAGAGGTAACCTAAGACATCTTTGTTAAACATCTTTTATATCAGACTCCAGAAGAAGGGAGGGTTGGAAATGATACAAGAGGTTTTAAACCTGGATGCTGTCAGAATGACCTGAAAGTAGAACTGTGATATGCTATATAATCTTTCTTTTCATGAGCCTTTTTGTTCACACCCAATCAATGACTTAATTTTAGATAATCAGGTTAATATATTTTGCTTTATAAATGGGCAGTAATTCAAAGAATTGCAGATATAGCAATACCAGCAACAGGAACTGGTGATTTCTTGTTCCTCATTATGACATCCTTGAATTTAAAGTTGTCACATTTCATCATAAAAAGGGATCATTACCATCCCTCCATTGATATGTGTGTTTCTTATCCATATTTCTACAGAGCTACCAAGAAAGCAAACAAAAATTCTATGCCACAAATGAGAAAACAATAATTTTATGAAGATGAAGAAGAAAACTGTGTAATGTGTTTGTATTAGAGGCGAAGATGAGTAGATTCATTGTATTTTTTTTGGATTGCTGTATGTGCTTACTGTTTTCTCAATGCCCATCATGTTGCTAACTAACCATGAAATAATGTCATGCCAGAAGGGAATGTTTGTTCTTAAACCTTCATTCACCCATATCAATAAATCTGAGAAAGAGTTTTTCTGCAGAGAGAAATACACACTAAAGCATAAATGGCTTTATGTGTTTTCCTTTTTTTTTCTCACGGAGTTTTGATTTAATAGATATATCTTTTTCTTCTATGGCAAGCATATGGAATGTGAATAAAAATATTTTTATTTCTCTATTCCCTGGAAATGCTAATGAGTATCCCCTCATACATTACAAACATTTGGAATAATTATATTCATTGCAGTACACACATGAGTTTGAATTCATATAAATGAACTCTAGCCTTTAAAATACATCAAAACTCTGTTTATGTTAGGAAGGAAGAGGGATTTTTTGGCATAAAAATATGTTTTTATAAATTTACCATTAACAAATTTAATCTGGTAGTTAAAAATTGATGTCTAGCCTTTAGAAGGGTGAGGTTCAGGAACTGTGCTGTCATCACTGAGCAAAACTAAATCAAGTTCTATATATTTCTAAAAGATATCCAATGAAAGGTTTTACTTTTGATAGTGGGAGTCTGACATCTGTGAAATGGGACCTGATCTCTTCCATATCTCAAAAAGGACAACTTTTTGCATTAGAAGTAACTTTCTATGATTCAGGAAAATAACTAATGGCCTAACTCTGATTACAAAATAAAAGTTAGTTAAAATGTTTTATAAGACACACACTGGGTACATCTAAACTTGCCAGATGAGGTAAACAGATTGGTGGAAGAGTAAAAGGTGCAGATGAAGAAGTAACATCTCCTGAGTATGATATAAAAATGAAGTTTCATCTGTATCAATTTTTTTCCCACATGAATTCCCTGAAGTTAACATGTTACATCTAACATACTTCTTAAATATATGATACAACCTGTTAACACTCATCTTTTACTTTGTTTACACACAAGTTGTTTTAGAAACAGGTAGAGCCTGATTCAAAGACTGCTGAAATAAAAGAACAATCTTTCATTACAGGGCAAAAAAATCCCTCCTTGTGTTCCTGTTCCTGCAGTGGATTGACAGGTACTTTCAATTTAACTGAGCTACTTTTCAGTGAGCTTGCTGCAATCAGAAGTCAACCTTTTATGCATTTGTTCATCTACACTCACGTGTTTCCTATAGAAACATTTGAAAGGTATAATGGGGGAATCAAAAAAGAAAGTCTGCACTTCTGATTTCTTATTCATCATAACAGAATGGAACAAATAGAGAAAAAACCTCACCATTTTATCATATTTATCACTACCACAACCAAATGTATCACATCCCAGTAGATATAGCCATCAGTCTATACAAATTAAATTGTTTATATTCATAGGCTATTGTCCATTTCTTCTAAGTATTCCTGGAAAACATTTACTAGCTGTAGGTTTTGAATTAATCAATTGGGTTTTGTTTTTATAGCACCATTCTGGAAAATTCACTCATAGCACTTTCAGTAATGGAGATAAGAAAAAAATGAATCCATGCTCTCCATTTCGGATTAAAACATCTATCTTCTTGACTATGTTCATTGATGGCTTTTCAGCTGTGAAAGTTTCAACACTTTATACATTTAGGAACCCTTTCACTTCAAAACTAACAAAACTACAGGGGAAGTAAGAAAGGTATCCTGATCACAAAGAAGAGTATGGAGCCAGCCAGACTTTTGATTTGACCCTATAAATCAATTTCATCATTTGGGAAAATTAGAAAATAAAGTCATTTCTGCAGTCCACAATGTGTCTGCTGAAGGGAAGCTGTGAGATTACTCACAGTTACTCACAGATGTCAATAACGCAGACATTTGTAGCTGAGCAGGTTCTTTTGAGGGTCATAAAGAGAAATAGTATCTCACAGCTCAGGTCAGCTCACCTACTTTAGGTCAAGTGCCTCTTCCTCTCTCTTAATCATAAAAAGTATTGAGCATGATTAGTCCTGTGCAGACATCTATGGAGACATCTGCTGTTCACGGATTTTGGCATGAACTAAAGTGCACCATCATAGCAAATCTTTAGTAAAACAATCAAATAGAAGCAACAATCTAATAAGCAACAGAGGAAATCCAGTCTCAAAGCCAAGCAGCAAGACATGAGTGATGTGTTCACATCTTTTAATAGTAGTATATAATGCCATGAAATGATGAAGTAGTAGCTTTGGTAAGATTCTGTCAACAGAATATCTAAAATTTCAATAAAGATATTATTTCCATCTTAATATATGAATAGTAAAGCTGTAAATTTATCCAAGGTACAGATAGATGCCTAAACACATTCAAAACTCTTCAGTAAAATGAGATACTAAATGGTCTGAATGTGGACTACATGCCAGTTTTTATCAGATGGTTCATTGGCCCCTATTCCAGCAAGTCATCCAGAGAAAATTATATTAACACTTTGGGCTTGTGTTGAGAGCAGAGCCAGGGCATATGCCAAAGCACGTAAGCAATTGGGCAGCTGAAGAAATATACAGAAGGACCAAATGAAAGAATTTCTCATTTGAGCAATACTCACAGAAAGCAAAATTTTGGGATCCAACTTGGAGTTCAAAACCTTGAAAAATGAGAGGTGAATTTCTTCTCCCTTAGAAAGAGAATTTTCTGCTTCTGTACATCTCACTTCCTCCTGTTTTGCAAAATATATTCCTGTCTTGAACTGTGTCTCATTTCTCATTCAGGCACCTTCTCCCCAGGTGGTGTTAGTTCAGTTGTATTTTATTTTTTGAATGTTCCAATTACCTTATGCCAGTTCATTTTGGGAGAGGGAGGTTTTATCCATCTGCCTTTTGTCCATGTGCTAGCACATCAACAGAGGATAATTCAGTAGCACTATATATGTCCTACATTTGGGTTTTTTTACATAGAGAGTTATCTTGTCCCATGGAATAAGTACTTCTCTTCTGAACATGTTTGTATTCTCATTAGTGAGAAAATCAGAGTGTGACTAGGTCACTTATCTCTTATTGTCAGGATGCATCTAGGCTTTTATTTGCTCATATTCTGACAGGCTCTTTCTTCTTTGGCAGGCTTAAAACTTACTCCTTTCATCTGTTCTCAAGGTAAATGAAAGTCCTATATGTAAACAAAGATCTATTGAAACAGGCCTTCACTCACAATGTGCTCTCCTGACCTGAGTTTGCTCACTCTGTAACAGTGGGATTCCAGTCATGTATCTGTACCAAAAAATTAATCATCTAATGCTATCAGTCAAAGCCACCTATGCTCTTTTAGGCATCTGGACATTTTCAGACTGTGAAAGGAGCCTTTCTTGCTTCCTTGTGCATACTCAATGTGGACATGTCTCTATAGTATTTACTTTACTGGCTTAGCTGGAGGACATGACCTCAAGTTGCACGTGGGGAGGTTTAGATTGGATAGTAGGAAACATTTTTACATCAGAAGGGTTATTAAGCATTGGAACAGGCTGCCTGAGGAGGAAGTTGAACCACCATCCTTATAGGTATTCAAAAGACAAGTAGACACAATGGTTAGAGATATGGTTTAGTGACAGTTCTTGTCATAGCTAGGCTGGTGATTGGACTAGATATTTTGAAAGGTTCCTTCCAACCTGGGCAATTCTGCTATTCTATGACATCAATGACATAGCAATTGGAAAGTGTTAACACTCTGCTGCACACTCTCTCCTAGAAGCTGTACAGCTGAGAGTCTAAGCTCTTTTCTGCCTCTTCTGGGTGACTCTGACCATCACAGAGCTTGTAGATGCCAAATTTCTATCTTTGTCACTTCCTCCACTTCACCTCATCATTTCCTTGGTACCATGACTTTAAAAACAGCATCAAGCCAGAGACATGAGGGTCTGCTGGAAGAAGCAGGAAAGAAGATGATAGCATAAATAAAGCTCATCAGAGAGCCAGAAGACTTACACCTAGAACTATAAAGACTAATATAATGGCTTGACCAAGGAAAATAAAACAAAAGCGTTCAAGTTCAATAAACTAACTTTTGCTTTTGATCATTCATATGCACATCAGGAAAGTCAAAATTACATGGCCAACACAGACTGCAAAGTCGCAAAGATGTTGGTATTTATAGTATGTGAGTAGTAAAACAGAAAAAAACCCAGGCAGATTGAAGCTATTTATTTGCAACCAATGCTGAATGTATGACAGCACTATCACAAGAAGGAATTTTGGGTTAATTACCTGATTTCTCAAAGCTCTTAGCTTTCCACTTTCCAGCCAGGAAGTTTGAGCATTTGGTGATCTCTGATTTCTTACAGACTTGTCTTGCCATTCAGGTTCTAGCCACTTACTGATGACTACCCTGGGAATGTTCCAACTTTCAACAATGCTTAAGGTTGTCAATAAATTTAACAGTGCTAGGATGAAAACCACATCCTTGTTAGCCAGGTGCAGGTAACCCAGGAATGTCATCAGATTGCCACCGTGGGATTTAAGATCTGAATATTCACTACAATTTCATACTTCTGTCTTTCACTTTATAGAAGGCTCATTAATGAAATACTACTTATACCTCAATGGAATTTTAATGTTAGAGAAGACAAGACTCATATAAGGTACCAGAGGCATTTGCACCAGAAGCTAAAATACTTCAGAAGCAGCTGAGATACTATGCTTTAATTATTTGCATTAGATGAAGCTTTTTGCTTCAGCTATTTAATAGCTTTTACACATGTATTGGAAATTCAGACCTAGATCTTGAGGTATCCCTGCAGGTACATAGTTTTATAAAAAAGATATGTATAGATGAATATGCAATTGTATGCAGGGACTTTTCATTCCTCCTACAGCTTGAGGTGAGAGAAATGACCAGGGGAAAAATTCTGGTTTCCTTTGGACACTCTAATCCTAGATTCCTTCAGGAGAAGCTGCACATAACAAATGCTATTAATTTCTCTGCTTGGGATAGCTTCATCCTAAATGAGGGGCAATTTGTGCTGTCAAATTTGTAGATGCTTTGCCCTATTCTTTTCCATGGATGATTTTACTATCCAAGGAAGGGGAACTCTGTAGCCTGATTTCCAAAGACTGAAATAAATCATCACATCTAGATTATATAACAATTTAAGTCAATTCTTGATTGTTTTTTCACAGAGTGCTACAAGTAGCAAGTGCCATATTCGGTATAGCATATAAACAATAGTTGAAGGCTGATTAATAAATTAAATTGATTAAATAAGAAAGAGAAGGAGGAGCCTAAGTAGGATAGAAAGTAAAATAAAGAGCATGAGTAGGCACTCCCTAGTCTCCTTAGTTTATTGAGATTCATCACTGGGTCCTGTAGGGTTGATTTAGTTATCCTCAGGCTTTTTACATTTATCCAGTTATCTGTTATCCCACCAAACAACAGAGAAGCTCTTTTTCCAAATCATACATGATGACTTCTGAGGAGAGATTTTAAAATTCATTATGGGTGTAAAAACAAATCAAGCTGACAGAATGCTCAAATATACTGTGCTGCCTGGATTTATAATTGAAAAACCCTCTGCTGCATGAAATGAGTGAAATAGAGCAGATGAGCTAGCAGACAAGCAGGAGATCAGAATTAAACAAATTTGTGTAAATAAATCTCTCTCACTTATCAGATACCAGGAATTCATTTTCTCTGTATTTGTCAGATAATGTGAGCAAATATTAGTTGGAAGTGGAGGGCAGAGGGCATCCAGATTGTTTCCTATTATTTTTTTATTTAGTTTCACTTGAACTGGCCTTTGTTAAGTTCTAAGATGGAAAGGAAGAATGGGAAAGTGTGTCTCATCATGATTCATAATGCTGCTGCCTCAGTTCTCCTTTGGGATGTTCTAAGTCCACTATTTGGAACTGGATTTACTTTTCAGATATGCACCACCTGCTGCAAAATACATGTCTGCTTTGCCTAAGTATCACTGCAAACAGCACCAGTGGGTTCTGGTTGGGAAAGAATTTACCTGAACATTTAACACTAGCAATGCATTTAATCTTAACACAGCTTAGCAAAAAAAACTCCCAAACGAGATCAGTTTCGATCATATGCTTAAAGGTACAATTTCTTCTGCTCTGAAGTTACAGATTAAACATTCAGAATTTGGTCTCTTTAACCAGATCTCTGAAATGACTGGAGTGAATTTTCTTCATGCCCCTAAAAGCCTTCTTGAAAATAAATAGTATTAGAGAATCATGGAATAGTTTGGGGTTGAATGTTTACATCTTAAAGATCATCTAGTTTGAACCTCCCTTCCTCCTCCAGCCTTAAACACGTCCAGGGAGGAGGCATACACAGCCTCTCTGGACAACTTGTTGTAGTGTTCACCAGCCTCACAGTAAAGAACTTCTTTCTTATAAACAGCTTAAATCTTCCCTCTTCCAATTTGCATCCATTACTCCTAGTCCTGACATCCTGAACCCTATTAGAAAGTGCTGCCCTTGCCTCTCTGTAGGCCCCCTTCAAGCATGGAAAAATTACTATGAAGCCCCTCCAAGCCTTCTCTATTCCAGGCTGAACAACCCCAACTCCTTCAGTCTGTCCTCATAAGGGAGGTTCTCCAGGCTTCTGATCATCTTGGTGGCCCTTCACTGGACCCACTCCAAAAGCTCAGTGTCCTTCTTGTGTTGAGGGCTCCAGAAATTAAAACAGTACTCCAGTTGGGGTCTCTAGGTAAACAGTTTGGGTGGCCAGACTGGGTGATAATCCTTGGTGTTTATGTATGTCACAGGGGCAATATCTAGGAAGAGGGCTTGATTGGTAGAATGAGGCCACCTTTACTGTTGAAGGCAGTGGTCCATGTAATTGCAAGCCATTTCTCACTGAATTTGATGAGACTTCAACACAGGCTAAAAATCAAGCTATGCCAAGCTGCTATGACCTAGGAGAAAATAGCTACAATTTAGTCGCAGGTTCTCCAGTTTGGGAGGACTAAAAATAATGGATGTAAATTGGAGGGGGGTAAATTTAGACTTGACATAAGAAAGAAATTCTTTACAGTGAGGGTGGTGAAGCACTGGAACAGGTTGCCCAGAGAAGTTGTGGATGCCCCCTCTCTGGAGGTGTTCAAGACTAGGCAGGACAAGGCACTGAGCAGCCTGATCTAGTAGGAGGTGTCCCTGCCTGTGGCAGGGGGGTTGGAACTCGATGATCTTTAAGGTCCCTTCCAGCCCAAACTATTCTATGATTCTATGATTCAATGATTCTATATGGTGCCTCTTCCAGCCTATCCACCCTGTTTGTAGCATGGTTGAACTCATATTGCCCCTAAGTCAGTGATTAAAATAAAGAAAGAAAGGTATGGGTTTTTCTTAATAGATCTATTTATATTTATTTACCCAGGGATTTTCCCTAGGATCTAACCAATTTGACTTCTTTCAATGTCCACCAATTTCTAAAGCAACCAGCGTCAAATGAATCTGATGAGCTTGGCAACAGATTATGAGATGAAAGAATTCTGGAAAGTGATTGAAATACAACAGAAATCTAATTAGAGCCTGTTTCTGAGCTGTTGGTCTCAAAGTAGGAAAAGTAGTTAGGAGAAAAAGAGAACATGAACATTTATGTCTGACTGATGAGAGATGTTAGAAAAATTGACTTTAAAGCTGGCAAAGCTTTAAAATAATAGAGGGGTTTATCTGTATTTTTGGAATTGATGGTACACCAACTGTTGTGCAGTAGAGACTTTTATTTTGTGCTGTTTATCCATCAGCAGTAGCTGTGACATTGATGTCTAAATGCCAGCAGTAGTCACATATAATTTTTTTCATTTGTCCTAGTCATCTTTCCTGGAAGATGGCAAAAGTACTAGTGCTTATGTTACTAAATGGTAACACTAACCATTTTACAACTAGAAATACTATCTACCAGTAAATTCAAGATTTATTTCCATTTTTATGGAGTGTCACATATGAAAAAAACTCAAGTTCAGTTTGAATAAACATCCAAAATTTCAAAGGTATAACCACAACTAAAGAGTCTACAAAACATACTTGAAGCTTGGTTATTTCTTTTTCCTTCCTTAGCAACTGGAATTGTTTTTCAAAAATTATTTGGAACCTTTGTAACATTTTGATCTGAAATTGGGTAAAATTTTCAAAGAGAAAACTTTTATAGCCATAAATTTCTGTGTCGATCCCTATTTGAAAGCTCATGAATGTATCTTGAACTTCTGCACTGAATTCCTCCATTGATACCTCCACAGGTTTACTACTAACTTGAAAGAATTAAAAGATTTCTGCTATTAAAGGGCTATTAAAATTTTGTGTTACACTGAAGTTAGAAATGGTTTTTGAGGGGAGAAGATAAGGAGGAGAAATTTTTACATCTTATTAAATTTGGTATTTTTCTCCTTGTAAAAGTCTTTGTTAATAATCTAGATAAATGCAGTATTTCTCTGCAGATTCAGTACCACTCATCCAATCTAAACAGAAGATGGGACCCAAGGAACTTCCACATTATCATTAACTAACTCCCTGGATACCTTCTCTAGTTCATCTCTCTACCCAACTTTTACAAATTATCTGTTTGGGGAAATTACTTAATTGCCCATCTCCCAAGAGTTCTGTGAGAACCAGTTAATTAGTCTGTGAGGTGCTCTTGAAACTACCCATTTATTTCATTTTATTTATATTATGTCTGATTAATAAGTGCTCGAGGTGCAAACTCTGTTCAAAGTCATTGGGTTGTTTTTTTTAATCTCTTACTTTTTTTTCCTTATAGCTGACTAGGAGAAAAGAGAGACAGAGAAACAGGGACTTAAGTTCTCAGACTTCAGATGTAGCACCTTTCATTACTTGTCAGTATCTGGTTTAACTCCCCAGTCAACCATTCCCTTGACTAAGTGACAGAAAAGATCTGTTTCCCAGTTCCAGAGCTAGATGATGATGATGATAATTTCATTATATTTTATCCATTAGTTTCAACTTATGCTTTTAATTAAAATACAAAGGAATGACAGATCCCCCATGCTCAGTCTAAGTCTTTACTGAAAGTTCAACATCCCAAGTGGGACTTGAACTCATATTATCACAGAGCAAAAGTTCAAAGCACTAAAATGGGAAACATTAATGTGTCAAGCAAGTAAGCTAGCACTTGCTAGGATCAATTTTCCACTTAGGCAGCCTTTGCCCAATTGTGCTAACTCCCACTGAATCCATACCCACTAATGGCTCAATGCTGAGAGGCTAAGAATTCTAAAGTCATCAATTCCCAGAGCTCATTAATATTACAATTGCACCCACTAGTGTTGCTATGAGAAGGAGATCTTTCCAGGTTTGGTTTTTTTCCTTTTTTTGTGAGGGAAGGATTATTGATACAATGTGAAAGTTTACCATCTTAATACTTAAAAATGACCAACAGATTGACTGGTTACTACTATTCAATCAATTTGCATGTGTGATCAATGAAATACTAAGGTCCTGCAGCAGCGGTAAGAATCAGGATAAGAAATTTTACTAAAAAGACTTTTTCTCATTGGCATATGTTGTATTTGTTTGTGACTGTAACTGTGGATGAAGAGAGCACAACTCCTATGCAGATAAGCACAGTCTTCAGAATATGGAGTTATGGCTTCAGCCTGTTCTAAAACTGTAATTAAGCTTGGAAATATAGAAGAACTCTTTCAATGTATGGTGTGAAGACAAATAAAAAATAAAAAATAACACTGAATTTATCAAGATATTTGAAACTAAAACAGGCTTCCAAGAGAGGTGGTGGAGGCCCCATCCCTGGACATATTTAAGGCCAGGCTTAAATGATCTAGCAACCCGATCTAGTGCAAGGTGTCCCTGCTCACTGCAGTGACATTGAACAAAATGACCTTCAAAGGTTCCTTCCAACTCTCTATGATTTAAAGGTTCTATAACTGGGAAAAATAACAGGAATTGAGGATACTTTTGAATGCTTTCTTCTCTTTTTTGCTTGCTGCACATTTTCTCATTTAAACCACTGCAATGTCCTCAGCCTTTGAATTCCTCCATTGATGCAATTAAGGCAGAGCAAAATCAACAGCTCAGTGGTAGTACAACAACATTAACAGCAGATTTCTGGCTCTGGACTGTAAATCTTCTTGCTGCAATTATCCACTTGAGATGTCTACCAGTGACTGAAGTGTTACAACATAGAAACCAGTATATTGCAAGAGTGTCTTCCATATTTTTTGTATCTGGTAGCTCAATGAACTCTACAGCATGACTTAGAAATGATGATGTGTAAACTATATAACCTACGTTGCACAGTGTAAACTATACAACCTCTATGTTGCACAGTAAACAAAGACAACTTTGCTATTGATAAGGCATTCATTAGATTTTTGGTTAAGAAAAGCTTTATTTTCTCAAAGATATTCACAGCTTTTAGACAAAGGTCCCTGCCAGGTGAAAAATCAATGATTCCAGGAAGAAATCTGCACATGTAGTACATCTAGTTTTGCAATAACTTCATGCTTCTAGCCTGTGAAATGCTCTAACCCTCGAATTACAAAATAGCTGACTTCTAACTGCTGGATATCAAAGAAAATTCTGTAGCATAACTTCTGTTTGCATGAAAATACCACAAACACATTGTTATACATTATAAAATGCATTGCCTTGCCATAGGAAGTGCTTGAAAAACACTTTTAAGAAACTCTCTGAGCAGAACTTCTTTGCTTAAAATATCTTTATAGAATAATAGAATAGATGGGCTTGGAAGGGACCTTAAAGAACCAACTCCCTTGCCACAGGCAGCGACACTTTCCACCAGAACATGTTACTTAATACCTCATCCATCCTGGCCTTAAACACTTCCTGGGAGGAGGCATTCACAACCTCTCTGGGCAACCTGTTCTAGTGTTTCACCAATCTCAGCATAAAGAATTTCATCCTTATATCTATGTCTTTGGAAATAATATGTATTACACAACAAACATCAGGAAAGCACGCAGTTGTTACTCCATCCTACATGGATGTACACTGAGTACAACATGATTTAATTATTCACTCAATAGTTTAAAACCCCTTATGGGTATAATGTTGATGCACTGTAAATGGATGACACAATAATAGAGCAAGGATTTGATCTGCATATATGAAAAATTAATATCTCTCTATACGATAATACATAGCAGTCAGAGGTTAACTAAAGAGAAAAGAACATTTTTCTGTTGTTAGGGTTGACTTGGTTTCTCATTACAAGCCATATTCTAACAATCACAGAAATATAATCAGTTGTATGGGAAGCTGGTAGTGATCAGTACTTTTAGGTTGCCTAAGACATTTTGTTATGTTCCTGTGGCTTTTTTTCTCCTCTAAGAAGCAGTAAGACCACTGTTCATTAACTAACATGTATATTTTTACATGATCACAAGGACTCCTCACCTCATTTATTGTATTGAAACACAGAATTGAGTTTGTCACTTGGTTTATTTTCCCCTTAGATAAAATTAAATACACATAATTCTAAGACATTTTATCTGTTTATGTAAAAATGACAGAGTATTATTTTTCATTTTAAACACAAAAAGCTACCTGTTCTTTCTGACACTATACATCTCTCTTATCTTGTGGCATTTTTAATTAAGGATAATGTAATAAAAAAAATGTAATAAAAAATTTCCAAGGAAATTTAAATCAAGAAATGCATTAAACTCACTCTGACAAAACAAACTAAGAGTCTAGTGGTGCTTAAGTGGCAATAGATGTTGAATTTTTGATTAATTAATTTCAGAACTATACATAAATACTGTTGATATACCCTCAATTTGATGTTCAGTGGAGATAAGGGAAACTGTGGGCAAAATATACTCAAGATAAACTGGAATGAAGTCTCTCTCACTGGAGGTCTGAGTTTGCTCCTCACATGCCAAGCATGATCTTATAATTTCCTTTTCAAAAATAATTGCTCAATACAGGGATGGATAGAGTGAATACTGACATATGGATAATTACTTTGAAGGAGGAAGGGGATTAAAATACCCAAAAGTTGCTTTCCTTGGTGTGCCATGTTTCACACATGCCAGAGCATCAGGTCCTGCAGAACACTCTTACCAGGGTCATGATGTGTATCTAATGCTCAATAAATGCTCTTAACGTGCACAGCAGCCTTTTGAATCAATGATCTTGATTTCTACATTTTTAAGGAGCTCCCATACAAATAAAGTTTCAACATTATTATGAAACAGAGTAAGATGCATGAATCAGATGTATGAATCAGAACAAATTTGTATTTATTTCTTTAAATTTTCAACCTATCCTATTCAACCTATCAAAAGCGAACTTTTTATTCCCTTTTTTTGGACAACATACTAATAAAACTAGCTTGTTCCAGACAAAGAAGTCTACTATTCTCAAGCTAGACAGATATCATTTTTCTTTTTGTTTCAATGAATTTCCAGGAGATTATTATCATAAAACTAAAGATAGTACAGGTGGTTTTTTGTATGGAGCAGGGATGGTGGTGGAACCAAATTAAAAAAAAAAATCTGCAGGTTTTTAGCTGCCAAATATTCCTATAATTCACAGAACAAAGCCTACAGAGTTATCATAGGGAGTTGTAAATAGTGACATAAAATGACTTCTTCTCACTAGATGTTGTATATTGGTTTGCAACTTTATGAGAATCCCAAAATGCTTATCTGTATTTATATAGAGAGTATAAATGCCTGAATAGACAAATCAATTTAGTCAGAGATCATTGTCTTAAAGTCTGAACAGGTCATTTCAGGTGAAGCTTCTGAATGGCAACACTCCCCTTACTGCAGATATCTAAAGAATACAAGAGAATTACAACAAAGCATATACAAGTAGTCTCAGGGTTAAGGGTATAGAGTCCTTAAGAGAAAAAAAAGGGATTGTATCAAGAATATTCCATTTATAGTCAGTGTGAAAACCTAAGAAAATGAATGTCACTTTAAATATTCAAGATGTCTCAAAAAAAAAACCCCACTTTATTTTATTAATTGACAATTGAACCTGAGAAATTCAGTATCAAGGCAATATGCCTCAGAATGAAATGAAAATGCTGTCACCTGTAAATATTTTATCCTAACTGCAGATTCTGCTAATGGGTCTTTTCTCTTGCACCCTGCTGTTAACTTCCGAGCTGTGTCTGTCAGCCAAGTTATACCAGTGTCAAATTAAGCTCAGCAACTATCAGATACTGTATTGTGATAGAAAAGCTGTTTCATTTAAAATTAAAAACTTCTAATCCCTAGATAGTTGAGCCTGTGCATGAGTCAGGTAATAATTTTCTCAGTTTCTGTTCCTCTTGAAAACAAAGTTAAAATAATTACACTAGTTCAAGTATTACCATGAACTAAATCCATTCTATTTATCCCAGACAATGTTTTTTTCATTGTCAGCCCCTATGATACATTAAAACCTGAGTCCTACCTATTCATGGATCCAAAAATGAGACAACCCAGCTAAAAATTTGACTATTTCAGGCAGTATACAGAGAGGGAATCAAGTAATCCCATGTTTTGTGGAGCCTATGAGAACTTTCATCTTTTCCTGCAGAAGTTTTCAAAGTAGGAACTGAAATCTGAATGAAATGTCCTCAGCCCACTGTACAGGGAAAATTAATCACTGCAGGGCACAATTTGTCTGACCTATTTCAGGGAAAGAGGAACCATGACCCAAAATTGCACATTTCTCTTCAGTGACTACAAAAAGGACTCCTGGATGGCTAGCTCAGATGTTAGAATCTCTGTAAATTCTTGAGTTAGGTGGAATGAGTCTTATCTCACTCTTCATGAATTTCACAGTTAGGTTTCGTTGTATTACTATAAACCAAATAATTTAAAAATGCATTACAAAAATGTGGATTTTAATAGATTCTGTGCCTTTTTTCATTTATAAAGTCTGAAAATTTTGTGGAAATATTGAAAATATTTACCATTTAGGAGGTGGATATGTTTCCAACGAGATTACTTACATGCTTCAGTCCCTGTTGGAAGAAGAAGCCCAGCAGTGATAAGTCTCTTTACTGATATCACAGTNTGAAATCTGAATGAAATGTCCTCAGCCCACTGTACAGGGAAAATTAATCACTGCAGGGCACAATTTGACCTATTTCAGGGAAAGAGGAACCATGACCCAAAATTGCACAATTTTCTACAATTTTGTCACTACATTTGTCACTTCTGTTGTTCTAGATTCTCTTTGGATCACCTTCTGCTTTTCCATCCATTTTCAATCCACAACTGAAATACTTCTTCTTCATTTGTTATCACCCTTCTGCTCTCACTTTTTGATTGCTATTTTTTGGACCTCTAAGTTGCATATTGCTGTTTCAAAAAACCTTTCAAGAAAAACATTCTACACCATAAAACATAAAGACAATAGCATACATTATCAATCTTAATAGTGTATTTGCAGATAGTTCTGGATTTTCTGGATTTTTCCAAGACTGACAGACTTAAGTTGTTCATTGGTTTTTTTTTTCTCAATAGAAAAAGGAAGGACAGGTGACAGACTATCTCAGTTTTCTAGTTGTGTTTCATAATTTAACATTTAATACCTTTCAAGAGATTAAATGTTTCATTTTTACCTAATCAAAGGTCAGCAGATTCTCTTGATGGTGTTGAATACAAGGAAGCCAAATTCCTATGCTATCAAATAGATTGTCATGTGCCTTGGTCAGAAGTTGGCATGATAAAGTCAAACTCACTGGAAAGTAGTGCTTGCAACACTCAGACGAGGTTTTGAAATGTCTTATGACCAGAATCAGACATTAAAACCTAAACTATGCTCCCTTACCTGCATTTTTATTTTATCTTGTTTATCTGTAGCCTTAAATCCCATATTGTAGCTAGCCTTAAGCTGACGTTTACACACCATGTGAGCAAATGATACAGAAGGGTTCCAACAGTTTATAGACCATGCACAACAGATAGAAACCTCAGATGTGAAGCTGACCCAAGTTATCATCACAAGAGGTGAATAAAATAAGTGGAGTACAGGCTATCTGAATATTGCCAGCACCTTAAGAATCTCACTACATTGCTACCAAAAGCACATAGACTCACCTAGCAGTATGCCACCCCTACTTACCCCTATTGCCATTTCATATGTCTTTGAAGGACATCAAAGAAATTTGTATGAGCCAGTGAGGTCCTAAGAGGTATTTTCAAGGGAGAAGCCACAGCTGTGTGCCATGGCAAGATGCAGGATAGTAGGAAACACAGGATTGCTCAAAAAGATACAGGAGACAACACATAGGATGTATAACTTATTTTCAATACATAGATACATAGAATATGTCTAAAATTATATTATTTAACAGATCTCCTCGTCTGAGACTATTGTTTCTTGACAGTATCTAAAGCACATGGCTAAGCTAAATTTCAAGAGCTATATCCTCCTTGAAATAATGCATTACACAGTTTGCATGCAATTTAAAAGCTGCCAGAAAGGTCTGGCTGTGTACTTGTCAGAAGGACTCCCACAAAACAGTGATGATAGAATAAGGGGAAATGAAAAAAAGGAATCTCTTTCATTGTTGGTTTTTTCTCCTCATCAAAAGTCCTGCAGGAAAAGTATTTAACATTTTTTCCAATGTTTTTTGTATGTGATCTCATTTTTTTACATTTGTTTATAGAAAATAAATGAAGAGAAAAATGAAAGAGACNTTCTCCCCATCAAAAGTCCTGTGGGAAAAGTATTTAACATTTTTTCCAATGCTTTTAGTAAGTGATCTCAATTTTTTTTCATTTGCTTATAGCAAATAAATGAAGAGGAAAAGGAAGGAGACTGAAATCTGGTAAACAACAAAAAAGTACTAGACATAGGCAGCAGGCATGATGTTGCCTTAGTGCAGGTTTCCATAATACCCCCCTTATAGATTCTTTGGTATTTAATTGGTTAAGCTTCCTCAGTTTTGAGTAGAGTCTTGTTGGGCTGCAGAGAGCAGAGTTGTAGAGCTCTGCAAGTCTGCTCTCTGCATCCCAACAGAGGCATTAGAAAGGTTATCTCTCTACCACTTCCCAGTTTTGTGCCTGTTTTTTTCCCTTAAAATACCATATTTTTCAGATGTTTTCAAAATTGGGGAATTCACTTTGAAATCACTATGATAACTCAGTTGTGCAAACATGCAGACAAGCACCCATTAAGATTGCAGAAGCTCATGGGACCAGGCTAAAACTGCATCACATGAATCTTAAAATGCAAAAGTATACTGATGATATAAACACATTCTGATAAAGAACATTTTATTAGCAATTTAGAAACATAAATGTTTATGAAAATACATGGAAACGACAATTCAGCGAGAGCCTGGGCTTTTTATTTTATTTTTTTTTTTATTTTTCTTCCTGAAAACAATGTTTAACGTTGAATACATGATTATAGGATGTCTCAGAGGAAAGATCTGAAATGGAAGATTTGCCCTTATCTGTCAAGGAAACATGTAAGAGAACTGTAACTCCGGAGAATCAATTGGATTGAGCTTGCAGATAGTGTTTTAAGGCCTAATAGCAGGGGACTGCAAGAGACCAACGTGACAGAAAAGGCAGGAGAATGAAATACTATATGATCAGATAAGCGAGGCAGGTAAGATTGTGATTATGGGTGAATTTAGCCTCCCTAATAATTATGGAGAAGCAGGTGGAATGACTGATGTAACAAATGATTATTTCCTGAAGCAATCTATCAAGGACTTTGCTAGCAGCAACTTATTTCTGTATTTGGTGTTATTCAGTGTCCAAGATATTAATAAGCATAGATAAAACCGCTTATCCATTTAATCTAGTGCAGAAAATAAAAAAAATATAGAATATTTCCTGGAAAATAGTACCAGAATTTATGCAGATCTTGAATGATAAAATAAAATTTTAGGAAAGAATCAAAAGTGAGAGAGTGTCAGTACAGCATCCTCCTTGAAAATTAAGGTCTACCAATATTTACTAGTGAGTTTTCAGTCCCAGCATAAAAGCTCATATTCCAGATTACCTTCCCTTTGTATTGCTTTTCACAGTCTCTGGAGCCTTTGATGCTTTGCATTTTGAATTGGTAAAATAAAAGCTTCTCACTCATTTGAGCTTATTGTAGTGTGACCTGGAGATTTGGCACAGGGGAAGAGCTAAGTGTAAGATCACAGACTTGCAGGGTACAGAAAGTACCTCAAAATGCCCAGAAGTCCTGTCCTCAGAATGACTCTCTACTAATGAGAATTGCATAGAATGGGATACTCAAGGCTGTTTCTAGCTGTCTTTTGGACAGAATCCACCATCTTTCTTTTCCAGTGGTTGACCTCCATCATAGTAAAGAAGTGCAGAACTGGATGCAGCCTTACAGATGTCTCTCATTAGGACTGCACAGAGAGGAAAGGTTATTTCCCTCTACCTGCTTGGAACACTCCTTATGGTATTGCCCTAACAGCAATTAAAAACATTCTACTTAAGGAGGAACTATGTTTACATGACAAGGAATATGTTTCTAAAATTAATGGATCATGAAGATACGCATGAACCGACACAAAACATATAACATCTTTGTTTTGCACTATTTCCTCACTTTAGTTTTCACCATTTCTTGTTTCTGTTTGTCATTGTCTTGAACACAGTTTTTCAGCTTAAAATAATTGCTCAATGATCTTGAAAAGTTACACATGTGCTGAATCTCAGCAGGGCCACTGAGATTACTGAGAAAATCTAAAAATCCAATATTCTTTTTCATTATTTAGCAGTGGACATTGTCCATCCTAAAGGAGAATGAGTTAAAGATGGTTCTTTAATGCTTTTGTATTCTTCAAATACCACAAGTGGCCAGGTAAATGTCAATATGGGTAAATACAAGTTATACAAAAGCAATCAGGCCAGCCTTTACATGTAAATTAATTATACAGAGTATTGTCACTGTATGAGTGTTAAACCCATGGCTGAAACAATTACAGCATAGGTTTCTTCCTGGCAAATGCTTCTTTTGACCTTGCCTACCATAAATGTAAACTTAAAAATAGCATGCTATTATCTAAACAAAAATCCTGTGAGGATTTTCAGAGCTTGCAAATGTCACGTTTCAAAGAGAACAGTAAAAAACTGCCTTGATGAAGGGTGAAATTTGCCCCCCACAGATGTGAAGGCATGTGCACCACTTGAGTCCCATTTAAATCTTCCAAATGGAAGTTAAGTGGTGAACTCCACTCAAAGTGCAGATTTTAAACGTTCTTCATTACATAAATCCTACATTAAACTTAGTGATTTAAAAGTACTAGCCATTTTCAGAATGGCAAGTTTTTCATTATGTCTAAGTATTATTTTCAGGCCTTTATCTCCAATGGATTTTGTTAATAAAGAAAATAATAGCACCCCAGGAAATAGTGATGTGACTGTAATAGACTTGGTTCAGTAAAGCTTCTGCTGTTAATTAAGAAACTTTCAACTTTGAAGTGCAGTAAAAAAATTTTTCTTATTAACAAAGATAGGGTAGGTCAGTAATAAAGGAGATTTCCCTTTGAACATTACATCTAATCAATCCAGAGAGAATTAAGACAATTATATATTATCAGAAACATGGAGAGGCAAGGATCAACAAGGGGAATGGAGTGAGACTTTGGTATTAATTACAAAACTGTTTTAGGAAATAATCAATCCTTTGTTAATCAGGGCAGGTGTATGAAATGACAAAGAAATTATTTATCAAGCCACAGGGGTGAAAATTATAGACAAGGGACTATGTGGATAAGTCTCTGAATTGTATAGCATTCATGTGGCCCTTTCTTTGCATTTTAGCTTGTATTTCTAATTATATTCTATTCTAAATATCACTAATTAACTTAGAAGGGAAACATTAAGTGTTATAAACCAAAAGAGACACATGAATTAAACCATTTTCTTTTTTAGTTGTTCCAGTCAGACTCTCAGAACACATT
This sequence comes from Turnix velox, assembly GCA_013400935.1. Taxonomy (NCBI): domain Eukaryota; kingdom Metazoa; phylum Chordata; class Aves; order Charadriiformes; family Turnicidae; genus Turnix; species Turnix velox. The sequence continues at coordinate 172,204 of VZTY01018613.1, forward strand.
ATTATTTTTTTCAGTCTTAATTTATGAATAAATCTAATTTTATTTGAGAGACAGAATACATTTACTCTACTGTTCTTGCAGAAAATCCAAACTACATTGTTGAAACCAGAGCCACCTGAAAATTGTAAATACCATCAAAAGTAGAACAAACCAACCTGATCATGTACTAAAATAAATCTGAATTGAAATATTTGTTCACATTCATTTGAATAACTTATATTCATGCCACTGCATTTTGATGATATTCTCAGTTCACAAGCCATGATATCCTACAGAAAGAAAACATGATGATAAAAAAAGTAAGAATCTTGGATTGTACTAACTTCAGACACCGTCACTTCCAAATTTAACAAAGTTCTTAAATCCAACTCTGCTTTGTAACACAATTCAACTGTGAAAGAGAAAATAAATATCACTTGAATGGGGTCTTTGGAAATAACTGTGCAGCAAATTAGGCACCAATCCTATAGTACGGTTACAAGAATAGCTAAGAGAGGACTTGCTGCTCTTACTGTCACTTGCACTACATCTGGGCTGCTTAGGGGAGTGGTGGGGTCACCATTTCTGGAGGTGTTTAAAAGACATAGAGATATGGTGCTGTGGTTTGGTGGAGGACTTGGCAGTGCCAGTTAACAGTTGCACTTGATTTTCCAACCAAAATTATTCTCTGTCATAATATTTAGCACCTAATTTTGATGCTTATTTTAACTTGTTAGGAAAAGATGTCAGAAGCACTTTCCTACTTATTTTCAAGTAGTTCTCTGGATTTTTCTTTGGTGTTTTTCAGCTACTGCTCAATGGTGCATCACAATCTGCATGTGTGTGGTAGCTGAAGTTCAAATAACAATTCAATACTTTTTCTATTTTATGCCAGTCTTATACCTTTGTAACTGTTCAAATCTGTTGGAATTTGCATGTCCTTACCCATCTTTATGAGCTGCTGCTTATTCCACTGTCTCTGATATGTGACAGCTCAGAGATAAATCTTTCTGTTATAATATGGACAAGATACACCAGTCACTGTATTACCCATCAAACACACATGTAATGAGAATTTCTGTTAAAAGTAGTTTTCAATATTCACAGATTTGTTAAAAGAGATACAAGAGGTGAAGTAAAAGACCATGGAGAGGAAAACATTAACAAAAATAACGGAAATTTTTAGCCAACTTCAATTTCTTTCCAAATTACTCAATTCCTGTGTCTGCTTTTCTGTAGTTGCCTGGGGTTTTTTGTTCAGACTGAAACCAGAGTATTACTGTTTTGCTCAGTGCCTGTCCATACCCATATGCCAGGAGTCTTTATGCTGTCCCAAAGAACAAATAGCAGTAGCTATGAGCCTGGTGCTTCAGTCTCCAAGCAAAAGGGTATTGTGGTTTCACTGCCCATTTAATGTGTTACACAAAATAAAAATTTATTTGACTGACTGTTGTGGCTTTGGCCAGATTGGCCAATGACCAGATGACAGATGCTCCCCCCCACATCTCAGAATAAGAGAGATAGTTATGAGTTTTGAAAAATACACCTGGTTTTTCCCCTCTCAAAACCTCCATACATTGGAATGTTTCTTGTCTGTTTCTGTTGAGGTTTGAAAAATGGTTTTGTGTGATTTTTTGATGCAAGTTAACACAGTGATAAGCAAAATATAGTCTTCAGGAGTACCAAATCATTAACTTGCTTCAGAAAATAAGAATTCAGTGATGAATAAACCCCTGAAGGATTCTATAGTTTTAAGCAGTTTCACTGGCAATGAATATCTCAACTGCCTAAAAGAAAAGTAAAAAACTCTATGAAACCAATGATTATTTTATATAGTTGATCATCAAATAAGCTTTAAGATGGAGGGTGCTTGACTAAGTAGTTTAAGATTAAACTTCACTAAAATGGACAATCTTTTTTAAAACATGTTATTCCTCATAATTATAGGAGCAGATATCGAGAAGATGTCGTTAAGAAGAGTGGAGAAGACAGTTGTAGGCAAAATAAATAATTTTTCACTGTCATTGCAATGTAGGCAATATCATGAATCAGGGTCCAGTCTCATATTCATTAATAAATTAAACTGTTGATGGAAATTCTTACAGTAAAATAATGTAAGTTGTTCTGATATTTCTGATCTGGACTTCCTCAGCCTATTCCAATTGCCTCTATAATACCAGAAGCAGGACAAAACCAACCTTCCACCTTACCTTTAATGCTGCTTAATTTTGCTCATTATCCTTGAGGTTGTTTTCCCAAATCCACCAATCATCATTAGAATTCTGTCTCAGTTAAGTTATTCTTCAAAGATTATTTCATCAGATAGAAGTCATTGAGGAAAATAACAAATGCAAGATCCTAAGTTCACTGAAAGCCTGGGGTATTATCCTTATAAGACTGTGAGCAAGACGCTCTGATATAGAGAGATCCTTAGGAAATAGCAGTCTTTTCCATTATTTGAGGTTTTTTTTACCACAACCAAGGTATGAGGTAATCCACAGACAGGAATTGGGAAGTATACAACATGTTAGGAAGAGTAATGTGTGATCAAGGCCATTTGTGACTTCTAATCAAAGGAAACCTCATAAATGGACAAATAACTATTTCATATCACAACTCCAGGTTATCTGTCAACACATCTTAAGAAAGAAAGAAAATTTGAAACATAGAATCATAGAATAGTTCAGATTGGAAGGGACCTCAAAGATCATCAAGTTCCAACCCCCCTGCCGTAGGCAGGGACACATCCCACTAGATCAGGCTGCCCAGTGCCTTGTCCAGCCTGGCCTTAAACACCTCCAGAGAGGGGGCGTCCACAACCTCTCTGGGCAACCTGTTCCAGTGTTTCACCACCCTCACCATAAAGAATTTCTTATATCTAGCCTGAATCTACCCTCTTCCTAAAGGGTGGAAATTCTTCAATTTTGCTCTCAAGTTGCAGTTGCACTTATGGTTGCATGATGGTTAACTTCACTTCTACAGTCACATTTGTCATGAATTTATGGACCCAGTTCTAAAAGCATTATTTAGGCTCCCATCTCAGTTTAGGTGACAGTGCTGAAGAAGGAGTTTCATAGCTTGGCTTCTACTCACTACAAATTTGCCTGAAGACTGAAATAACAGAATTATGCAGAAAAAATTAAATTATGTCATCCTTTGGTACCTTGGGTGATGTTAGGCCTGTATATTGAGTAGAATTAGATGTTTTTTTATTATTATTCTCCTATGAGTTCCAACATTTGAATTTCAAAGCTAATAGAACATGCAGATCAGGAATGTGACATTTCAGAGGTATTTATAAAATAAAATGAGAAAATCAGCACCGTTTATCCTGGTTGTTCTTCAAATCCGGTTATTCTGGAAAAAATCAAGATTCTGTGCTTTGTTATCCGAAGCAAAAAACATATATTTCCAGGCAAATGATAAATCCTTATGGATTTTCATTTACAAAGAGCTGGTAATCACCCTGACGTCAAGATGAGGGGATTAAGGATGGTGTTTAACAATACTGCTCCTCTGCATGGGGGCTCAGCCTGAATGATCTCCTCAGGGACTCGACCACCCCTTGAAATTGAAGAAAGGCACTGCAATGAGGAACTTCGTGGGCCTGGCAGTCAAAAAGAGAGTTAAATCTCCACATAAATTTTAGTAGAGTGCTCATACATGCCGTGAATGCATTGTGCATACTGCTTCTTGCACCAGAAGCCAGGTTTCTTTTAGAACTTCTTAAAAACCAGTTTGATTTACAAAGGTGTGAGTCCTCTATGCAGAATGATGCATCTTCCCAGCAGCCTGTTTTAAAGGATGAAAAGAATTAATTAATCCCTCTCTTGAAAACAACAAATGGAAGGTAAACAACCATGCCAGTGAAGGAGAACTGGTCTGCCCAATGGGGACATTCCTTCATGCACTACTGTAAAGATAAAGAATTCAAAATTTCACTGATCAACGAAATAAATAATTTCTGTGGAGGTTGCCTGGAGTGAGCTGGCTACAGAAAACCCCTATCCTGCTTTTCCCATAATTTCTTAGCCATGTAGCTTCAGAGCAGCAATGTGCAAGAAGCAAAAACTAACACAAATCTGACATTTTATTTTCTTTTCTTGCACAATTAAAAATACTTTAGAAAATAAAAAGTGAAAGCCCCCAGAGCAAAACTTAGAATTTCAGTGCTGGATTTATTAACAAAGAGTTGGTTGGCAATTAATTAATTGCAGTAATAATTCACTGCATTTGAAATCACTCACATCTTAACCAGAGGGTCTCAAAGGAAACAGAACACTGAAATGTCTTGGCCATGATACAAATAAGAAAATCTAACTAGGCAAACTGCAATACATAACAGATTGTGTGAACCTTTTTTCATGAATGAATCAGAGCCATGACATCCTTTTGGAGATAACCTACTGGCTCTAAGATGGTGAATTTAGTCCTGCTCTTCACAGCTTAATATTAACCTTAGAAACAAGCTTCAACAATTTAAAAAATAACACATGGAATACGATCCAGAGCTCACCAAGTTTAGTGGAAAATCTCACTCCCATAGATGTCAGTGATTTTTAAATACAAATTCATTAAGAGATGCTCTGAAAATAGTAATGTGAAATGTTGTGTTAATGATTTAAAATTAATTCTTCCATAGTCAATATGATCAGGCTTTAAGTACAAAATATTCACAAAAGAGCAAGAAATTAGGTTTTTGTGCAAAATTGTGCCATTTGCTTCTTTCTTACAATTTTTAACCAGGGACATTTTACACATTAGATTCTCTCATAAATCTTCAGAGAGTAATACCTATGCAACTACACCTTTTGAATTTCTCAGAGTTTGTCCAGCAACTGAGTTATTTGTCCATTTGAATCTTGAATGTTAGTTAAGATGCAAGTGGAATACAAATATTGGCCCGCTTTACAGGTCTCACATTGTTTTCAGGCTTCTGAAAGCAATTGTTTGTACTAATAAGTAAATTAGAATTTTATTTTTATTCTGTGGAACTGCGGAATATGATGTAGCATCCATCCAGTTCAGGTTTCAGCCACAACCAGTGCCTTAAGCTTAGATGGCTTTTTCATCTCTCTGCCTATATGCTTACTCAGTCCATGAGAACAGCATCTCCCCTGATGGGATGCCAGAGACATCTTCAGAAATAGGACTATAGTCATAGTCTGAATGTTTTTCTGTCTGACCTTGCTCTTTGTATTCATCTTCGGTTCACTCCATGTATGTTGATTTTGGGACTCACCTTACTATGTCTGTGTTGTAGTGCACAATGTGTCACAGCCATGTTAGTTCACTTAAAATTTGCTTGGAGTTCTCCATGCCACCCCACATTGACATTAATACACTTCAATGTAATGAGAGTCTCTGTGTCTTTGAGTGAGATTCAATGAGTTTGATTTCCTAAAGGAGTGGCTTTATGACCTAAAATTCTGTGGCATGATTAGGCAATCATTCTGCATATTTAATTTTTTCAGATCCTGCATACTACAAAATTAATGATGTTCATATCAACAAAGATGCAAAGCAATCATAAATGCACTAGATTTAAAGGGCTAGTCCAGATTTTATGACTCCATAGTGGTTAATAGGAAGTCAATACAGAATAAATAGCTCTTTGAGATTATTTCCCTGTTTCCCTGGTACTAATAACTCTTTCACTTAATCTTTACTTAATTTTTACTGTAATGTTCATGATGCAAATTAGCATAATCATAAAGCAGGGAGACCTTCTGCAAAACAAAACAAAAAAAAAAAATTGAGGCTGTTTTCTTCTTTTGGTACCTGGACCATAGCTTATAAACAAGGTGCTTTCACCTTTTTACAAAGCAATTCACACCTTTTCTTGGTGTTAAACTGCAGAAAGTTACATTGCAATAATTAACAGCAGAAGATGAGTCTTAACATGGAAGCAATTNAAAAAAAAAAAATTTGAGGCTGTTTTCTTCTTTTGGTACCTGGACCATAGCTTATAAACAAGGTGCTTTCACCTTTTTACAAAGCAATTCACACCTTTTCTTGGTGTTAAACTGCAGAAAGTTACATTGCAATAATTAACAGCAGAAGATGAGTCTTAACATGGAAGCAATTTTAGGGGGCAAACAACAAGAAAAATGAAAGTCAAATTGAAGTAAGTGTGTGCAGTAGTGGACAAAAAGGATGGTGATGGAAAACAACCTGATTTTTCATTTGGATAACTGAGAGAGGCTGTCAAACGTTTTCACCTTCAGGGCTTTTTTTGAATTAGCACTAGTTTGACAGTTGCTGCTGTGAGGTGCCTCAGGATTAAAAGTGTGGAGAATAGAGATGTCATTCTGACTCCAAGAGAAGATGACATTCAGTAGATTTGTATTGGATTGCATTTTTATCACAGTGAAAAGCATGTCTCACTTGTTCTAGTAAGTGTCTTGCTTGCTTTTCATTTTCTGGGCACCAAAAAATGCAGACTGACAGTCCGATTAGCTCTCATAACTCCCATTAATGATTCTTCGTTCAATCACATTTTAAGGGACATTTATTCTTTAAGATGAAGGCTATAAAGAAGAAGGCAATAATGCTGTACCAATTATTGTTTTCTTTCAGCTGTCTCTATGATAAAAATTTATTATTGTTATTAAATCAAAATGTTAATATATTTATCAGAGTCATCATGGAATATGAGTCTCCCATGAGAATTCTAGCTGCAATTGAACTAATTGGAAAATAGTATGAATAATTGTATTACCTATCTCTATTTATTTGATATTTCAAAATAATTCTAAGGATTCTTAAAAACAGAAAAAAAAATCCCAAAATTGGGGACTACTCCTAATAGTTCACTGATCGAAATAAAGCAAAATAAAGGAATATCCTCCTCTGGATTTTGGAAAGATTAGGAAGAGAGAGGACAGATTAACTTGCAGGGAAAACTCTATACCTCAACTCTTCCTTTGTATACAAACAAAAATAACAACCCCATAAGAATAATATTCACAGATTATTTCAAAAAGAATCCTAATTTTGAAAATGTGACCAGGATACACCTGAAAAGCCTAAGCCACAGGACATCATGCACAGTGTTTCTCATGTGTTAGATTTTTTTATGTATTTGATATTTTGCTTCTGAAAACAGGATCATCTTAAGTGGTTGATCCTGTGTGAAATCATAGCTTCTCAAATTTTTTGACCTTTTTAGTTTTTCTCAGATTTAGAGTTCAATATTTGTATGCATAAAATATTAGTAAACTCAGAATCTCTTTATACTAGGTGTTTTAATTAAGTGGCATCTAGATGGTGGGAAATAAAAGGAGTCTTCAAACATGATGAATATGCAGTTCAGAGGTAGAAACAGTGACAGAATTTATACCTGCTGAAGTGTAAGCCTTAAAACTTGCACTTAGTAATATTCTTACAGTATTATCAGATCAGTATGGGGATGTAAGTAGATTAAATTTAAAACCAAACTGAACCAAACAAAAAACCAACTCTCTCAACTTTATGGAAAATATATACTTTTATTATTTAGCCAGTTTCACTCTTCAGCTGAGATAATTATTTTCACTTAGGGCTCTTATAAAGAGCAATCATATTCCCTACCAGCCCTCCTATGATCCTTAAAAATGAGACAAGCATTTTCGATCTCCTGTGATAAAACAATGTTATTTTCTTACTCCATCCTATTTTCTCTAAATCTACTTCCTGATTTCTACTGAAAATATGCTTTTGTTTCACATTTACTTTCTTTCATAATGTCTTTACACTGCTGTCTTTCAGCCCTCCTATGATGGAGCAAAGTCTGTCTTCCCATTTCTGAGCTTGAGAAATTTTGATTACTTACCCTGTCCACTTGACCTCCTCAATTTCTTTTCATTACTGTTCTTTTCCTCCTTTAATAATTCTTCTATGATATTTAGGTTTAGTCCCTGCTGCGCTGTCCTGCTTTGAAGTTCTACGAACTCACGTTTAACCTCTGACACTGAGATGATTAACAAATTTTTCACAAGACTCTTATCCAGATCAGTTCTTGAGAGTCTTTCACATTTTCTGTCTCTTAGCCTGTTTATCAAGCTCTTTTCTTACCTCACATTTTTTATTTCAGATGCTAATTTCTTCTATTTCTACTTTAATTGCACATAGGACAGTTAATTAAGTATATCCCTGATGCCTCAATTAGATCTATTGCACATCCTCTGTTAAGTAAAACAGGTTTCTTTCAAAGGACTGATCAGACAGAGCTTCTTGTGTTTTATCATCCTGTTTATTAGTACTCATTGGACAAGACCAACTAAATTAAACAAACTAAGTAACTCAAGTAAATAAGACAAATATTTTCTTATTCTGATAGTATCTACATAGCAGTTGTAACTCTGTTTGACATCCTAATGCCTTAATCTAGTGAGAGAATTATGACTGGTGGAAACATTCATGTCCCTGGTCCATGTGGATATTCTATACCCATAAATTGAACTGTGATGCAAGAAGAATAAAAAACAAGACTGTTGTACAAAGGAAAGTAAGGTTTTTTCTAGATTGTTTTTTTGCCATGATCTTCAGATGGTGGTTTGAGAAATTCTCCCAGAAAAGTATTTACACCATGTTCTGATCACCACAGTCAAGCTGTCATCTTAATGTTGTTGGGGTTTTTTAATGCATATTTAATTTTAGCTAGTAATTAACTTAACCTGTAGGATACAAAACTGGAAGAGACACAAAGATAAGTGCAATGAGGACAGAAAGAAAAGCACATACAGACAAGAGAACTTCATTTGTGAGAGCAGCTATCCCACTGATTACTGTTAACGTGTATCTTTCCAAAGCATTTCCCTTAAAGAAAAAATGTTGTTGCTTTTTTGTATTTTTCAGAGTGGGAATAATAATTCTAAAAGGATTGCTCATATATATAAACTTCTTTTTAAAAATCAATGTAAAATAATTCGTAATTAAGCTTCTCTAGGCAATAATGAAATGGTGTAGAGCATAGCAATTACTTATTATAACATTTAAATAGTGCAACCTCTGGAGGAGCAAGGCATAAATATTCCTCTACTGTCCTGGGCACTGGGAAGACTGAATGATTTACAGCCATGCCCTAAAACTTGCTTACAGGCTACATAGAGTAGATTACTAGAAAATATGGAATAATATGTAGAATGTGTGTGGGAACATGGTTTGGAAACTACTGCATTAATTTTGCACTTATTTGGGAAAGACATTCACAAAATGAAACACAAAAGGAATGATGATATTTAGAAGTCAGCCAGGAAACAAGGTCGAAGAACAGGGATAGAAAGATAAGAGGAGCCAATGAGAAGGTGATCAGAAAATTGTAGAGACTGTGAAGAGATCAGCAGGAGGGTAAACTTCCAGGTCAGGGGTAATATAATCAGAGTATACCTCATGTCCTATATGTTCAAGTTCAAATAGTGAGTTAAATTGCTGAGAAATAACTAGACCTGGCTAAAAATTAATTTCTGTCCATTTTAAATTAAAATTCCCTTTTAGTAACTTTATTAGACTGTTTCAATAATTTTATTTTGATATTAATTTTTTTTCATTTGTTATGTAATATTCATTTTGATACAAAAATAGAACTATGAAATTTTTTGTTACAAGAAATCAAGGAGTCATTTTATAATATTTTCAAAGTGTTCTACTCTCTGCACAATACTACACAATACAATTTTGTCCAAGATTATATCATTTTACATTAAAAAATTGGAAGTGGTTTTCTCTGAATAACCCTGAGCGAGAGAATTTTTACAGCCAGTTATTTTATTAACATTTTCAATTTCCTGTGCTAGAGTTATAACTTTAATTAATTTTATAAATGGAACTCAAATACAGAAATTCACACCACGCTGGGAATATGGCAGAAGGAGAACTGGTCAATTTTGCATCCTGCAAGCCAGAACTTGTAGTGGCTGTAGGAAGTGGCACCAATGTAGATGCTATGGACCTGATTGTCCCCAAGCAATTTACTGATCAAGGACAATAATTTGATGCATGGGAATAATTTCAGAGAGCACAGAGCTGGGTAAAAGGATAAAAACTCTGTAATGGAGGAGAACCACAAGAAAAAAGCATGAGATCCATCAGCTTTACTTCTGAAATTGAAGGCCAAAGCCCACACTTACTCTTTTAAATGAAAATTTGCTTCATTTCAATGTGCTCCATCCCTATGGGCATGAGGTGACTCATTTGCATGCCTCCACCCTGGGAGCGTCAAGCTGATTTTAGATCAGTAGGTAGAAAATACTTTCTCTCTCCTGCAGGAAAAGGCAACTGGTTTTGTTTGATCTTGCCTCTTACATTTTCTTTTGTTGGGGAAGTGAGGAAAATTAGTAGATTTTTGCTCAGTTTCACTGGGATGGGAAAAAATCAGAGAGAGAAGAGACAATTCCCTGTGGTATGTAAAGCTAAACCATTGCCATAATTTGTTTCTCTGTGATTCTCAGAGGATGTAAATCAGCAGAATTTGCTTCACTTGCATTATTTAGCATTTTCCTTCCTGTGAAAGCTTAACTTCAATGAAAATCTGGTGATTTATAACAACTCCTTTGCATTTCTACATACTGGATTTATATGAATGCCACTGATCTTCTGCACTGTAGAATTCTTTGCAACTCCCTATTAAAGCAACAGAGGAGAGTTTCTGCCTCTGAGAGTTGTGTTCCTTTTTTCTCTCATTGCTGACATGCACTATAAGGGTCCAATACTGCTGCAGCAAAAGAAGAATGTAACCCTGAGTAAATAATTCTTTCAAATGCAGGAACATATGATATATTAAATGATATAGCTTTATTACTTCCAACAGTTTTATTCTGTCTTTTGTCTCAGGTAATTACATTTTGGTTTTATGAAACTTTCTCTGCCTCCATGTACAGTAATCATATAGTTAAAAAAAAGACATATACACCCATAGACTGAATTTGAATGACAGCTGATCTTGACTGAGACCAGAGTCATTACATTTAGAAGGTATTTCAGGTAGGAAAGTTTGATTAATATCAAACAAAGCCCATTTAATGCTATACCCTTTTCAGAATAGAATGGCACATTTAATAATTATATGAAATGGCTTTAATTTCCAACACCTATTCCACATCTTTTCATTTCCATAAGATTGACAGGATAAGAATACTTAATGCCCAAACAAGAAAAGCTAATACTCATAACCATCAAACTTTTTGTATTTTCTCAATATAACTCCATTATTGAAACAAAATTTTTTCATACATTATTTCCTCCATATTTTCCTTTGTTATGGAAAAGAGAAAAAAAAAAATCATTCTTTGAAGCTATAGGTTTACTACTACTACAACCAAATTATTAATCCACAACATACCAAAAAGGTACTGAAGATGTAAAATCCTATTTAGACAGAACTGTTTTAAGAGGAAATTGGATTTTAAATTTCTTTTATTCATATTTATTCAATAATCTTTTGCAGAGATGAATAAGAAATGTATATATAAATAACTAATCTCCATATGTCAAATAGACATCAACTCACCAAAGATAAAATACTCTTCCATATTACAATATAAATGAGTGTTTGAAACTGAATATGTTATCCAGCTTTTCTCTTATTTAGCATTCCAAACTGTATACACTCCTCCTACTGTATGCTGTCTTGTTTCCTCTGTAATCTTCACTATTGATCACATCACACTAAAAATCATCAAGGGATGCTATGGATATCTATGCTTTTGATACAGCACAAAGCCAGCTGGTATTAAGGTTGAATGCAGGCATTCTCCTAGGTTCTAGATTCCTATTTGCAACCCTGAAAATGAGCCAACTTTCCTCCTTCTTGGTGTCCCCTTTACTCACTCAGAGTCCTTACAAACCTATTGTTGGTGGAGGGCAGAATAATGAAAACAGAACAGAAAAAAAAAAATAAGTTAAAGGAGTAAGGCAGCTTCTCTTGCCTGCCTGCCACTGCATTTTGGCTGTGTGTTGAACAAAGGTCTCCAGAATGAGTTTCTAATTTGAATTCTTTTGAAAAATTGTATATTTCAGACTTAAGCTACATGATGTGTGACTTACAGCAGTGCAAAGCATGTACTCAGTAGTTAATAATGTTATAATCAAAAGAAATAACTATATTCTAAACATTGCGTCATTCAGAATAACACAACTAATATGCTGAAACATCTTGTTTTCTGAAGAAGATAACCTTACTTTGGTGTCCATTGTCTGCTTCTCAAGATAAATATGAAATATACCTGCTGAAATATACCTACATTTTGTACTGTGATATGGTCATACTCCTCTTCACACACTGATTTAGATGATGTGACCATCATGCAAAGTGTTCTACATATCACAGAGCATGAAAAAAATAATCCTTTTTGTTGCACATAAGCTTGTAGAAGAAGATTCTGGAGACAAAAAAAACCTGTTGCTTTTACATGATGAACAAGGAGGACTGATGACCAGAAGTACATTGTGCTTCAGTTTGAGGAATCAGGAAGATTAGGAAAGGAGAAAGAATTCATTTTTTATCTCCATCACTTTATGACCTTAAAGTGCTTTCTAAAGCAATGCAACACTTAAAAAACTACTCTTAAAGAAACAAGTCCTTGTAGTTATTTTGAATGTTTCATGATTATCAAACAATGAAAACAAGAATTAGAAATACAAACTGGTATTTACAGGTATGCTAAGGCTAAATATCATATTTATTCTTATGTACCTGAAAAAATACTGATTCAGAATTTATTGAAATTTGTTTTGGTTTGCAAATCTGAAGGAATATTTTTTTCCTCCAGTAAGCACTATAAGCAAAGAAATTAGATCAAATGGGGATTTCTTTTTTATTATTTAATGGTTCCTTCTTGTTCTTACCTGATGTTTTTCACCGTACCATAACAAGGCAGTGTTTGCCTCCTTTTATTTTCAATGAAGCAGACCCTGAAATGCTTAAATGCTTTAAAAATAACACCACAAACTGAGGCAGACTTTTAATTTTATTTTATTTATTCCATTTCTCTACTTTCAGAAAAACACTTAAAATGTAAACATTTTAATAAGGTCTTTTCAGTCATCAGTTTCATCCTCTGTTTTGAGGATACACATTCAGGTCTGTGATTTTTGCTGGGCTTCTTTTTAACACCTTTTACACCAAAGGAAGAAAAACACAACAACCTATAAACTTTTATTGCAAAACACTCCTGTGTTAGCAGGCACACAGAAAATGTAGTAATTTTTAGTTTCATATTTTGTTTGGGTTTTTCACCTTTCCTGCTCCAAAAACGAAGCATATATTTTGAAAATGTTAAAAATCAATATTTATTATATTACATATGCTGGTCTGGGACATTTAGCTGTGACTAAAATCTCAACTTTTTATGTTGTTAAAAATTCTTCCAACATTAAGCAAGAGTTGTATTAAGTATCTCATTTCTGTCACTTGTGCTAAGGGAAATGTGTGCTGCAAAGGTTAGTGAATTAGTCCTCTTGGGTCCCCTTTCTGCCAAATAAAATCTGAATTCTGCAATGCATGAAAAAAATGCTGAGCCCACTTTCTGTTTTGTGAATTAACTGCAGTGAACTGCGTTAATCCATTAAGCACACAGAAATATTGTTGTGACTAACCCCTGAGTAGCAGACAACAGTCTGGGTGACTTAATAAATCACCTCCCATTCATCATCTTTGAGATTTTGTAATATGCATTAGAGAATTTTCTTCACCTAAATTGCTGGGATCCTGTGAAGAGATACTGCCTCCAGCACTTCTGTGGTCATTGGACATCTTCTAGATTTGGATAGACCCCCTCTGACTTCAAACACTTTTTAGGCACAGGGAGCAGCCAGTAGGTGACAGTAATCATCAAGTGAGATTTACATCCTGAGTGAAGTTGAAGGAGATCTCAAATAAAGATCTAATTTTAGGATTACTCCTGGGTAATGGCATCATTTGCAAGATGGAAGAAAGGAACCTTTTTCTGTCCTTATTCCCCAGGTGCCAATTTGCTATATTCTTACTGGTACCCATCCAGCTTTATGAAGCAATTATTTATATTCTTTTTTTGCATGTATATTATATATGTCTTCTTCATCAGTGCATATATCTGCTCTTTATGAAAGTCAAAGAAGAAGGGAAAGGGTTCTTAATTACAACTACACAATTAGAGTAAAAATACAAAATTGAAATTATTTCATTTCCTTGACATAAGGTCATTAATCCTATTAGTTGTTAATGCATTTCTACTCCCTAGGTAGTCACAATGATATCATTACACCAGCATACTTGCAGCACTGGGCTAGCATAGCTTCATAAGTGTACTGAACCTCCATTTTAATAGTGATTTACTCATGGGATAGAATTATTTTTATTCTGTAACTAATGGATAAAGCTCCAACTGATTTTGCACTGTTGTAATGTCTCTATATGAAGAATCACATCAGCAACAAGGGTCCATGAAGGTGCTTTGAGGGAGAAGGAAGGAGATTAATGGGCAAAAATTAAATGGCTACTAAAAAACAAATGCAACATTTGTAAAGACTTTTGAGTTTTAGAAGATTTCCCTCACCATTCCTAGAGTCAAAGAGAAAACTTTTAATAGTTACTCTGGTAGGTTATACCTGAGATAACCTAAGGACATATTTGACGACACGAGTATAGAGATTTGAAGAAGTTTGTAAGAGTCAACATTTGATTTTTCCAGCTATGTTACTTTTGATGTGATGTCAACAGACTCAAGTTAAATGTAGCTTAGGGAAAATACCATGGATTTCACTCTCCATTACGTATTATGAGGCAAAGAAAACTTTAGAAGAACAGGTTTTTAGATATTCCAACACATTATTTCTTTGAGAAAATACTAGAATAGGTTGGTTAGAGAGGGTACACAAGTCTAGCTAGTATATGCAGATGA